>CATIWC010001684.1:5000-341728 GCA_948472305.1 Vicia faba
CAGCGGTCACTATTAAACAGTTAATTCAGGATAAGGTTTCAATAACTTTGCATTAACATAACTTTGTAACTTTAGTTCACAACTTATTTTCACATCAATATAATATATACTAAAGTGAGAAATTGAATCAACCAAATCAAACTATTTTTAGGAATATGTCTATGAGAAAATTAAGTTTTAAAAAATTTTGTTTTTGTGTGTGTGTGATTTAACTATATAACTGTAAGAAAAAATTCTTGTATTTTTACAACACTCAGATCACTCAGACGTGACTTGGCAGTCTTTTAAATTTTCTGATATTTTGCACTTTGAAACTTCAAAACTTGTCAAATAATTCAGTCATATAGACACTTGTTTGAATCATTCTTGAAGATGATGCTTGAGATTTATTCTTATTATCAGTCATCATCAGAGGACCTTTGCATTGATCATCAAACTCTATCGTAGTCTTCTTTTATTTTAAGCGCTTGTTATGTGTGTACTTTAGTTTTTGTCATCAAAAGCTAATTGTCATCATCAAAAGTATATTCATTCTCAAGATCATGTTGTCTAGAGCTTCTAAACCTACAAAATATGACTTCACATTCTTTCCATTTTTGATGATGACAAATATATGTTTTGAGTAATTAAACTCCCCATCAGTTAAGTAGAGAGTATACTATACTCTCTCATATACTTATTCTCATTTGTCAAAATCAAAAACGCAGGTAAAAGATGCATTGTGAGAAATTTAAATATGCAAACATGAGCACAATAACATTTAGGAAAGGGAAAGACATTACTCTTTTTTTTATTCAAATTTGCTAAGATTTTGAGTACAGAAAGCGAGAATTTACGGATGTAAAAGTAGTACGAAAAATAGGAAATTTTGGAATAAGAAAAATAGAAAAGTAAACACACTGAAATAAGACACATAAGTGAGATTATTCTTGTCAAAATCATCATTCAGAAATTAGTCTCGAGGTAGTAGTGTTTGATCTTTGATGAAGTGACTTTTTATGAAGTCGGTTTTGTTGTTTATTGGATCAATCTTTTTTATCATGATCTTGAGCATGTCTTCAGTTAAGGGCAGTTGAGGGATATTATAGTTGTAGTCTTCCAGATCTAGATGTTCTTCTTGGTCCTCTATCTTTCTCTTCTTTTTATTAGAGTGTTTTTCATCCACTTTTCCATTGATGATCTCATATTTTATTGATGTTAAGATTGTTTTTCCTATCTTTGTTGCATCTTCTATGAATTCTTCTTTTTCAAACTTGAATCTGACGTGTTCCAGGATTTTTGGAATTAGATTTCCATAAGGCGGCCACTCTCCTTTTTTCTTGCTTCCTATCATGTATTGAATCACTTAATTTGCCCAGTTTACCATGATTTTACTTTCGATCACCCATATGGCTTCAACATCAAACCGGGTTATGAGACCGAAATTACTTTTTCTAGGAAAAAGTATGTGATTTTCCATATAATTGATCATACGAATGTCATGGAAAATATGTCCCTCAATGAATGCATGTGGTATAGTGGATGATGGATCTCTCATTAGCGAGAATTCATCGATCTTGAGGTTGAAATTGTATCCAAATTATCTCGTGGCTCTGGGACAAAATCTTCATGAGGAAGATTCAGGATATTGGCAAGATATTTCACTAATATAGCTATCATGAGCCTTTTTACTTTATAATAAATTATGTTATCGGTGAAAAAATATTTGAGAAGAACATTTTGACTAATGACGGATACACCTTTCTTGAGGAATTGCAAAGAAAAATGGACAATATGTGTTCTTCAAACATCTTAAAGAATTCACATTCTTTAAAAGATTATGGATCCATGGTGTGAAATCTATGGACGGTTCTTTTTGTGAAATCTTAATAAATATATCTTCTTGTTATTGAGAACTGAAATAATTGGAGAGAGGACTAGAGGAGAAACTGAGCCTTCTGGGCGACATTGTGATGATTTTGAAGGAATAATGACACACACAAGTAGTGAAAAGCTAAATATGCAATGCAAGCGAGTGAGGAATGCATACCTATTTATAGTGTGCCTTCTGAAAATTTTAATGGTATATTTCTTACAAGCTATCAATGGAGATTGTGCTTTTTGAAAATTAGATTCAAATCATTCCAAAATAGGTGTGCCAATCGATTGGCTATGGGCTTCAATCAGTTGGGTGATTATATTTTCCAAGATTTTAAGTGTTTAACATCAATGTTGAGAACTGATTGCCTTAAAGACTATGTTTAGCTCAAATTTGATTTGAAAATATGTGCGCCAAGCTTGTCCAATCAGTTTCCTTAAGAAGCTAATCGATTGGGCTTATGTCAGTCAGCCTGTTTGGTGCTTCTTGGGCCTTGTGTTGGATTTTTATTTGGCTAATGCTTTTCGGCCCCCCTGTTTTACTTTATTTGCACCTCTTTATTTAAAGGACTATAAAAATGATTTGTTGGGTTAGTAAAAATATTCATTTGAGATGAGCAAAATTAAATCCACTATTTTAAAGGATTAATCTGAGTCTTTGAATCATTTCTTCTTTTAAAATAGTGTACTACATTATATATCAAGAAGTCTAGATAAAATTTCCCTTTTTTAGAGGGAACACCAACACATTGTGGTGTGTCCTTCTGTTTGAGTTTTTGGATGCGAGAGTTGGTTTAAACAACAATATGAATATATCTATTACATATGTATTCACTAAACCTAATATAAGGTTAGTTGATCAATAAGGATCAGAGATTATGAGATATCCTCAACGAAAAAAACATTGCTTTGATAACTGTTGTACCCCAAAATTTTCCCTCTCACTTATCAATAATTTTCTCACAAGATCTCCTTGGCTCAAGACTGCATTAGGGTTTGATCAGCTCAAGACACCACTTTATGCACTGATGACCAAAATTAGGGTTTGAGTTTACACAAGGATTTTTGAACTATCAATGCTTCATATGACTTTCATGGACCATTATGGACCCCCAAGATTACTCATGTCAAGTTTTAAGTCTTGGATCACATTTTTGCTCAGTCAATTGAGCAGTTGACCTAAAAATCAATTGTATTGGGGGAAAAGTCAACCGAGGCCGATTTACAGTAAAACTTCATAATTTTTTATCCACATCAACATTTTAAACCCATATGTATCATTTGATGAAGTTTGGACCATAATTCCTCAAGAAATTTCATCAAATCTCCAAAAGGGCAAAATGGTCAAAATTAGGGTTTTGACTGGGAAAGGGCAATTTCTGATTTTTGACCTAGAAAATGGTCAATTGGTTTAATGCATGATCTCAAGAGTCAATTGCATCATTTTTACCTAATAACATGATTCAAAACATTGCAAATCCATTGGATTGACAGATGAATTTTGCAGTCAACTGATCAAAAGTCAACTGTATACTGAAAAGTCAAACTTTGACTTTTTGATCAAATTTAAGCACCAAAGATCACAATTCATCAAAACATGTCAAAATAGAAAACTTATTCATCAAGAAATCAAGAAATCAATATTTCATTTTGAAAAGTCAAAATTTCAAAACTTAGAAATTTTTCTAAGTGTCAAAAATTTCTTATTTTTTCATAACTTTGAGAAATTTTTTCATTATGATGCAAGATGATTCAAAAGAAACTTCCAACATGAAAGTTGAATATCTCCATGAAATCTACAACTTTTATTCATACAACTTCTCCTAAAAATGCTTGGATCTCAAGTTATAATTTTATGAATACATGCTCGTGAACTAAAAAAGACATGGTGAAATTTTGCCCTAGTTAGGCAGATTTTTGACCTAACTTCATGGAAATTTTTCACATAGTTCCAATGGGAATCTTCAAAAGAAATTCAAATATGTGTTGTAGAGCATATTGCAAGATTTCCAAAATGTTCAATAAATCCTTGAGATCATTCTTAAGTAGGGAGAATCGAAGAGATGAAGTTGGTGTTTTGTCACTTGAATTATAGGTCATTTTCATGATGAACACAAATGCAAATCAATGTTAGGCTGCATAATATTTCCTTTTCAGATCTCAAACTTGTTTTTCACTCCATAATTAATGGATTACACAAACATTTGAGCTATAATCCAAGTGATTTAAGCTTTATCCAATTCACATTGCCATTTTGGGAAGAAAGTTAACAATACCATTCTTGAAAAGCAAGCTTTATGCATAAAGTCCACTCTTGATCCTCTAACTTGTTTCCTCTGATCACACTTCATCTAAAAGTCAGAAGCAAGTTTGTTTAAATCATAATCACTCTATCTTAGCAAGTACACAAGGCATTGAAACTTGTTTTCTCAAAAAATCACATGTTTAGCTTAAGGATGCAAATTCAAATTCTGATCAACAACAAGTCTCCAAATTTGTTTCTTATAAATAGAATCACTATTTGTGAGCTAGGACACGAGCTTGAACACCCTAAAACCCACTCAAATTCACTCTAGCCAGAAATTGTCTCAAAACACCATTATTGTGCAAGTTCTGACTTTATATACCAAACTCTAAATCCCCTCATGCGTTCTTTGGCCTTTCACTTCTAAACATCAAATACAAACCATCCAAAGTCCATTTGCTCAATTGTAATACCTTCATCATCAAGTTCCATTTTCAAAAATAGGGGTCTGCAACTTGACTTCTCCAGAGCTCCTCAGCCACTTTCAGCTCAAGCTAATCATTGCATTAGCTTCCCGGGACCTCAAGGAAGCTAACCTGGTCCTTGCAGCACTTTGAATCAAACTCATTTGCATTTCACAATTTCCAGTTTTGAGGTATTTTTCTTGAACTTCTATCTCATTACTGTGACATTGTTAGGCTTGCATTTGTGAAGATAAAATATAGACCTCATTGCCACGAAGCTGTACATATCCATAGTTTGCATTTACATGGCCTGAGCTTAGAGAATTTTAGAGTTGAAGTTTCTGAAATTTTTAGGGTTCAAATTAGGGCCAGAGAAATTCTCATTTATCTTTGACTTTTAGCTTTAGTTATTTACATGGTTAGATTCGTGAGGAAGAATGCAATAACTTTCATTTTGTTATCTTCCATTTTTGTTAAAAAATGAAGAAGTTACAGGTACATCGGCTGGAGGTTGAAGATGAAGTCATCAGGCTTGATTTGCCTTACATATTTATGGTTTTGTTTATATAAACGGATGTATAGCCACCCTAGTGGTAAAGCGCGCACCTGTTAACCTATGGGACCTGGGTTCGAGCCCCACTGGTACCCCTTTTTTCATTTTTTGATATTTTATGATTTGTTTTGTTTGCAGGCGCTGGGACCTTTGGGTCTGGCTCTTTTTTTGTTTTTGCTGATTAATTCCCTGCCTACTTCATGCACCCCCCTGGCCCATTTGTATTTATTATTTATTTATTTATTGTATTTTTCTTTTTAAATATATTTTCTAAAATACTAAAAAAATCATAAAAATACTAAAAATAATATATTTTATATTTTGACTTATTTTATATTTATTTGTCCATAAACAAAAAAATATTTTATTTACTATACTTTATTTATTTTATTAACTAAATCTTATAGACTTAATTAATATTATATTATTTATTTTCCTTCATACCATTTAAAAACATATTATTTAAATACCAAAAAAAAAAGACTAAAAATATTTTTAATGCTATAAATGTTTTCAAGATAAAAAATGCCAAAAAATAATACTTTCCTTAAATTATTTTCTTTTGATTGATTAATAGAATTAGGGTTTTTCTTTTAAAATCTTTTTCTTAATAAATTCAAATTTAATTAACTATCTTCTTTATTTAAATTAGGTTAAGACAAAAATCTTTTTTATAAAAGAAAACAAACAAAATTCATTTTCTTTACATTTTGCGTCCTTGTACATTTATTCATTTTTTATACTTGTATATTATATTCATTTCATTCCTTGTATATTTATGCAATTCAATATGGTTGTAATAGATAAATAGATTTATTTTCTTGCAAATCCCCATTTGTAATTTGTATACCCCCTCCCCTATATAATGTAATAGCGTAGTAATTTTAATTCCCGCAATTTATCGTTTTATATAACAAATGCTAGTAATTAGGGTTTTGTATGGAAAGATTAAAAACAACCAAATAGCAAACCCTAATTCAAGACAAAATCAAGCATGAAAACAATACACTTGCACACAAGTACCCCTAGGGTAAATCCACTTGGTTTCCTTATACAAAATGGCCATATTACGCATGTAAGGTATCTTAGCAAAAACAAACGAATACAAGATCATAGTCCCTCGATGACGCTATCTAAGTTGCCTTACAAATGATCTTAGTCCCTAAAAGAAAATGCTAAGATACCTTGCAACATTGCTAATCATGGTTATACGATGACCTACGACCGTCCCGTTTACATCCAAAGATAGGGTTGCTTACCAAATCAATGGTAAGACAACAATGTCAAAGGAAAAGAAAATGAACAAGAAAGACATTTGAGTAGGTAAATTGCTCCTAATTACTTGCTCCATTTCAAAATAAACATTCTTGCTATTTTCAAAACAATCACATACACTTTCAAACATTTTGCAAATTTGAAAACATTTTCAAAAGATCAAACATCTTTTTATACATTCTTACGAACGAGAATCATTACAAAGATTGCCTAAACAATGGCCTCTTTACAAAATACTTTCAAAAACCACACAAAGCACAATTTTAAACAAAAGCAAGTGATCTAGCAAGTAACTAAGAGCCCATGGAAAACCATTGATGAAAAGAGTGCTAATACCTTCCCTTTTCATAATCTACCCCCCGAACTCAAGAAATAATCTCAAAGGTCTTTTCGGTGCTTTTTCACCTTTTCTTTTGGATAAAAGAAAAGTCGGTGGCGACTCTTGCTAACCGCAACATTTGCGATCAAACACAAAACCATCAAGTCAGTTCTCCCACCGTATCACAGAACTGGCGACTCTGCTGGGGAAAGTTCTAAAAGTGGGGTTACCTTAGGGATAGATCACATTTATTTGCTTATATTGTTTGACTTGTATGCTTTACAATATGGTTCTTTGTTTGGGTTTGAATCCTCTACCCGGATTTGGGATACATTATAGGTAAGTAGCAACACATTATGGAAACTGTGCGGGGTATATCGACATGGTCTAAGCAATAGCTACGTTAGTGCGACATATTTGTGGGTACCGGTAGCCTTTGAGTTAATAAAAGAGAATACAAGGCCGCTGATTGATGTCATAAAGCACTAATGAACTTTTAAAACCTTTACTTGACCAACTTGGTCTTTAGGATGTAGTGAGATGATCGGCTTTGGTACAGTCCGAAGTTGGTAGATACTCGATACTACACTCATTGAGGTTTGGTTTCTTGGGATATTTCAGTCTCCGTTAAAGAGGCTTGTGAGGAAACAATGACCAAGGAAATAAACCAATGATATTGAGCTCCTTAGAACCCGGTTACTATTACTAGAACAGGTTTAAGCCAACAAAACTTCAAGAGGGTACTTACCTATAAAACTCCATGCAAGCCTAAACCTAAGGATTTGTTTGTTTTGTTTGTATATGCATACTTGTACATAACATCATGAACATCATATACATCCACTAACCATTTCAAGGATTTTTGGATTCATCTTTGTTCTTGTTTTGTAGGATATGGATTCACTTCGTAGGAAAACTATTCAAGTCAATCTTGTAAGGATCCCTCCACAACTTAAGGAGCTAGCTTCAAGGATTCCTGAAAAATCTCCATTTACCGAGAGACATGGTCGCCTACTCAACTTGGTCACCTCCAACACAGATGAGGATATGATGAAGGTGCTCTTTCAGTTTTTTGATCCTTTACACCATTGCTTCACATTTCCCGACTATCAACTTGTGCCTACTTTGGAAGAATTCTCCCAACTCTTGAGGATTCCCATTCTCAACCAACTACCTTTCAACGGTACGGAAAGAGATCCAAAGCCAGAAGAGATTGCTCAAGATCTACACTTGCACTCATCTGATATCACAACTCATTGGGAGACAAGGAGTGGTGTCAAAGGTTTCTTAGCAAAGTTCTTGTTCGAGAAAGCCCAAAATTGTTGTAATTCCTTGGACTTGCAAGCCTTTGAGGAAATATTGTCTCTCCTCATCTATGGGATGGTTTTGTTTCCAAATCTTGACCAACTCATAGATGTCAACACCGTCAAAATCTTCATATCTCGCAACCCGGTGCCTACATTGCTAGGAGATATCCTACACTCTTTTCACACTCGCACAATGAGGAAAAGAGGTGTTCTTATGTGTTGAACTCCTCTCTTGGAAAGGTGGTTTATTTCGCATCTTCCCCAATCTATATTAAAAAATGAGCAAGGTTCAAGGTGGTCACAAAGGTTGATGACGCTCAAACATTCGGACATTCATTGGTGCTCCCGATCCAAAGAGAATGTTATCATTGTCGACCGTTGTGGATAATTCCCTAATGTCCCTTTACATGGCATTAGGGGAGGTATCACCTACAACCCATGCTTAGCCTTAAGATAGTTTGGTTACGCCCGAAGGGATGGCCCGCACGAGATGCTGATTCAAGGTTTGGTATTTGACTACGACAACGATCAAGGTCTTCTCCAGAGATTTATCCTAGCTCGGAGGATGTTGAATAAGGTGGATAGCAAGACTTTGGGGCACAAGAATTCCATCCCTCTTGAGCCTTACCTCAAATGGGTACGAACTCGTGCTCAGAGACTTATGATGCCTTACCCCTCCACTATCTCGGTAATCGTTGAGCCTGTCATGGAGGGAGATGTTCCATACACTATCCTACATCCTGATATGCCCACCTCTCTTGAAGTCCTACAAAGATATTGGATACAACTCAAGGTGGAGCGAGATACTTTCAAAGCCCAATTCTATGCATGCAAGAAGAAAGTTTTGGAACTCACTAGACTACTTCATGAGGAGAAGACTCTGAATGCCTACATCGCACCAAAGAGGATGTGAACTACCTTTTTATCTTAGAGTTTTTATATTATTTTTTCAAAGGGGCATTGATGTACTCAAAGCTTTAACTTATTAATATAACATGTGTTTCCTTTTTGTCTAAAATGAATTTGAATCTTTGAAATCCTTGAAATTATTACATATGCATATACCATTCATCATAACATAAACAGGTCTTTTGCAACAAGTCTCCTCATCTCTCTACTGTTTATTTCAGTAAGATGGATCTCGAGTAAACAGTGAAGGACCTCCAAGCTCAGAATACACAGTTTTAACAGTTGCTCTTGACCCTAGCCAAACGACAAGAAGAGTTGAATACTTTTCTAGTTGATGAGAAGAAAAAGAAGACAAAGAAGGTAACCAGAGTCCTAAACATGGGAAGAAGATTTCATGGGCAGACAAGAAGAACCCTAGATTTTGCAACGACATCCGGTGAAAGAGACAATCAAGATGGAAAAGGAAAGGAAACAGTTGTCCCGTCAGAATCAGAAGAGGAAGAGGAAGAAGAAGACTATTCTGAAGAACAATACCCTCCGACTGATGGCAAGTATAAACATCTCGAAGAGCATTTGAGTGCGATGGAAATCCAAAAAGTGCCTAGCTTAGACTTTGAGGAATTGGGGTTAGTGTCGAGGATTGTCATTCCTCCCAAATTCAAAGCACATGTGTTCGCCAAGTATGACGGAGTCTCATACCCTAATATGCATCTCCGGTCCTATGTGAGGAAAATCTAGCCCCATACTGCTGACAAATACTTATGGGTACACTTCTTCCAAGACAGTCTGTCTGGAACTCAACTTGATTGGTTTTACCAGTTAGAAAGAGCCAACGTTCATAATTGGGAAGATCTTGCTGCAGCCTTTTACAAACAATACCAATACAATGTTGATCTCGCGCCTACCCGTACTTAACTCTAGAGTATGGACATGGTTTTCAATGAAGGTTTCAAGGACTATGTGCAAAAATGGAGAGATTTAGCCGGAAGAGTTCAACCCTCTCTATCTGAGAGAGAATTGGTAGACATGTTCTTGGGAACCTTGTATGGTCCCTTCTTCAATCATTTAATTGGAAGTTCATCTACAGGTTTTACGGAACTAATATTGATCGAAGAAAGGGTAGAAGCCGGTATAAAGAATGGAAAGATCCAAAAAGATACATCCTCCTCTGCTGCCATAAGGAATCTATTTATCGGAAAGAAATAAGTGGTTGTCGTTTATCCTCAGAGAAATCAAGATAGGGCCGAACGCCATCCAATGGTGGGGGCTGTTATGATTCCTAAGCATGCACCTGATCAGCAAAGAAACAACCAATCAAGGATGGAAAGACCGATCAGACAGCTCACCTGAATTAACATGACCCTACCTCAAGCATTGCCACATCTACTAAGATCCAATTTGATGACCTTGAAAGAAGCTCCGAAAAACCCCAACACAACATCTCCTCACTATCATCCCAATGCCCGTTGCGCATATCACTCTGAAAGTCCCGGCCATAACACTAATAACTGTTGGGCTCTAAAGAACAAAATACAAGACCTTATTGAATCAAAAGAGATTGAAATCGATGCGCCCGAAAAGCCAAATGTCATTTCTGCCCCTATGCCCAAACATGGTCATAATACCAATGCCATTGAAGAAGACATGTTTGTTACTTCAGTTGATGAGCTTATGACCCCACTTCTGACTATTAAAATGAACTTGTTGAATGACGGTGTGTTCCCGGGCTGTGATGAAGTTTGACATTTATGTTTGTCCTCACCAACCAGTAGTCCTTTATTGAAAGCAAGCATTCAGTGCTTAATAGATAACAAAGAAATTTTATTCGAGAAGACTTCTGTTCCACCTGTTCCTTTTGAAGATGTTTCTATCATTACCATTTCCGCCAATTCTTCCAGGGTCTCCACCAAAAGACCCGTTAGAATTACATCAGTTCCAAAAGCAACTCCTTTAATGATTACAATGCCTAGACCAGCCTCATATTTGTCAGACAAAACCATACCATGGAATTATGGAGGGGATGTCTACTACCATGGTATCAAGCAGGACTGGCCAACCGCCAAAGATTCAAGCTCCGAGAAAGTCAACTTCGACATCAGTAATATTGCAGGAACTAGCAAGATTACCCGAAGCGGAAGGATATTCTCTCCAAAAATTTCTCCCCCAAAAGCAGTTTCTAGACCTGTAATCATTCATGTTGTTGCTCCCCCAAAAGTTGTTCCCGGTCCTACAATCATCTCAGCCAATACTCCAACTAACAAAGCTGTTATAACCCCTGTTATCATTCCTATTGACACTCATGCTGCCGAGTTAACCGAGACTCGAGGTAAAAGTATTATGATTGAGCCTGTCCGGACGAAGGCTCGATCATTGGCTATCGCTGAGACCTCCCGGAAAGAGATGGAGGAGATTCTGAAGATCATAAAAAGAAGCGACTATGATGTAGTTGAACAACTGGGGCAAACTCCCTATAAAATTTCCATGCTAGCATTACTACTATGTTCCAAGGCGCATGCAAAAGCCTTGGTAAAATTCCTGAAAACTGCCCATGTACCCCAAGAGACATCTGCCGATCAATTTCAAAACTGTGTAGCCAGCTTGACTGTAGATAATGGTCTAAGTTTTTCGGATGCTGATTTAACACCAAGAGGGAGGAAGCATAATGAGGTATTGCATGTCTCAGTTGAATGTAGAGGCACAACCCTGGCTCATGTTTTGGTAGACATTGGCTCATCTCTAAATGTATTGCCTAAAAAAGCTCTTGATAGGCTTGACAGTGAGGGATTGACATTGAAGCCAAGTAACATAGTAGTAAGGGATTTTGACGGCTCGAAAAGGATGGTACATGGGGAGGTAGACATTCCCATAAAAGTTGGAACATAAACTTTTGATTCAACTTTTTATGTAATGGATATTCGTCCCTCATATTCCTTCTTGCTAGGCCGACCATGGATTCATAATGCTAGCGTTGTCACTTCTACGTTGCACCAAATGCTGAAATATCCGATTCAAGGGAAGATTATCACCGTTTATGGAGAAGAAGAGTACATGATCAGCCATCTCAATTCCTTCAGATATATGGAATTAGATGGTGAATTTATTGAAACTCCATTTCAAAACTTTGAAGAGGTCCCGTAAGATGTGGCAGTAACCAAGGTTGTTCCCAAGATCACAAGGCCTCCACTCCGGATGTCATCTCAGAAGGATGCCAAAGCAGTGGTAGAAGGTGGGTGCACTATCTGGGGACAACTCCCAGATATCCCATATAAGTCTGACAAGTTTGGCATGGGTTTCACTTCAAGTGCTCAGAAGGTTATACGTCACGCTCGTGCCGGAGGACCACCCCTGAAGATCAGCAACCGCGAGGTCAAAACCGTAGAAGATGATGAAGATAGTTGTGACTTGGAGGACTGGATATTCCCAACTGTCAATGGAGGGATCGACAACTGGGAGGCTAGAGATTTTGTCCCGATCACTTTTATCCCACAGTAATTTGTCTTTACATTTTGTTGGATCTGTAATATTAAAGCAATTCGCACTCTTAAAACCTTGTGACTTACCCGAGGCACAATGGTCCATTTGTAAGGGTTATTATCTCATTTTCATATGACATCAATGAATCAGGGACGTTTTCGCATACAAACTTTTATGCTCAGTGTTTTTTCTTTTTACATTTTTATTTCTTTCAAGGATAGTTATACCCTTACACACACTCACACTCATAATGCAGGTATACATCTATTCGGGATCCCATGGGTAACGATACTGCTATGGCCTTTTGTAGCTCTGAGAATCTAATCTACAAAGCCGAAGATGAAGGTGAGGAATATTATGAAGTACCAGGGGAACTTGCCAGACTACTACAACAAGAAGAGAAACCATTCAGCCTCACGAAGAACCAGTGGATACTATCAACCTAGGTACCAAAGAAGACAAAAAAGAGGTCAAGGTGAGTGCCAATCTGGAACCCAGTATTAAGTAGCGTCTGATTCAGTTATTACACGATTATATTGAAGTCTTTGCCTGGTCGTATGAAGACATGTCGGGACTTGATGCAGACATTGTGGTACATCGTCTGCCTACAAGAGAGGATTGTCCGCCAGTATAGCAAAAGGTTCACCGCATGAGGCCTGATATGTCAGAAAAGATTAAAGCAGAAGTCATGAAGCAATTCAACGCTGGATTCTTGGCTGTCACCTCTTATCCCCAATGGGTTGCCAATGTTTTTCCCGTGCCCAAAAAGGATGGCAAAGTACGAATGTATGTGGACTACATATATTTGAATAGGGCAAGCCCTAAGGATGATTTTCCACTCCCCCACATTGATATTCTAGTTGACAATACGGCACAACACAAAGTGTTTTCCTTCATGGACGGTTTCTCAGGTTACAACCAAATCAAAATGGCGCATGAGGACATGGAGAAAACAATGTTTGTCACGCAGTGGGGCACTTTCTTCTATAAGGTGATGCCATTCAGATTGAAGAATGCTAGGGCAACCTATCAGCGTGCCATGGTAGCTCTATTTCACAACAAGATACATCACTAAATAGAGGTCTATAGGGATGACATGATAGCCAGATCTCAAACAGAAGAAGAGCATCTTGATCACTTATAAAAACTATTTGAGAGACTGAAGAAGTATAAATTGAGGTTGAATCCAAACAAGTGCACATTTGGGGTACGGTCTGGTAAACTCCTAGGCTTTATCGTCAGCAACAAAGGTATTGAATTAGATCCTGCCAAAGTTAAAGCAATTCAAGAGATGCCTGCTCCTCGTACTGAGAAGGAAGTCATAGGGTTCTTGGGACGTTTGAACTACATTGCCAGATTCATCTCTCACCTGTCAGCTACTTGTGAACCAATCTTCAAATTATTAAAGAAAGATCAAGTAGTCAGATGGAATGACGAGTGCCAAGTTGCTTTTGACAAAATCAAAGAATATTTACAAGATCCTCCTGTGTTGATGCCACCAGTCAAGGGAATACCATTGATCATGTATCTGACTGTTTTAGAAAACTCAATGGGGTGTGTATTGGGGCAGCATGACGAGTCTGGCCGAAAAGAGCATGTTATTTACTACCTAAGCAAAAAGTTTACCGACTGTGAAACCAGATATTCACTGCTCGAGAAAAATTGTTGCGCTATGGCATGGGCTTCTCTCCGGCTAAGACAGTATATGCTGACTCATACTACTTTGTTGATATCTAAAATGGATCTGATAAAATACATCTTCGAGAAACCTGCTCTCTCCGGGAGAATAGTGAGATGGCAGATGATCCTGACAGAATATGACATACAGTATACTACCCAGAAAGCAATAAAGGGCAGTATATTAGTTGATCACCTTGCTCACCGAGCTGTAGAAGACTACCAATCCATGAAGTTCGAATTTCCAGATGAAGACATCATGACGGTAAATAACTGTGAAGAATTTAGGCCATATGACGGACCTGAACAAGGATCCCGATGGACCCTATTCTTTGATGGGGCATCCAATGCACTTGGCAATGGTATCGGTGTTGTACTCATATCTCCGGAAGGGTGTCATACTCCCTTTACCGCAAGACTCTGCTTCAATTGTACAAACAACATGGCAGAATACGAAGCATGCATCTTTGGTCTCAGAGCTACCATAGACCTAGGGATCAAATGTTTGAGTGTATTCAGAGATTCAGCTTTGGTTATCAGTCAGATCAAAGGGGAATGGGACACCAAACACCCTAACCTTATCCCTTATAAAGAACATGTTTTGACATTGCTACCACATTTTGAGAAGATTACCTTCGAGCATTTCTCGCGAGAAGAAAATCAGCTAGCAGACGCTCTAGCCACAATGTCATCTATGTTTAAACTTAATTGGGATAACGAAGCTCCCCAGATCACCATCGAGTGAATGGAGGAACCAGTGCACTATCACGAGATTAATACTGAAGAAGTAGTGGACCAGCCTTGGTTTCACGAAGTCAAGAAGTATCTCGAGGCTCAAGAATATCTAGAAGGAGCTTCAATCAATGATAAGAAGTTCTTAAGGAGATTCTATGCTAAATCTTTCCTTAGTAACGACGTCCTGTATAAGCGCAATCATGACTCTGTGTTACTTTGGTGCGCGGATAAGGTTGAAGCTGAAAGGATCATGGCTAAATTGCATGAAGGCACTTTTTGCACCCATTCTAGTGGGCATACGATGGCAAAGAAAATCATACGGGCAGGCTATTACTGGTCTACCATGGAAGAAGATTGCTATCAACACTCTCGAACTTGCCATAAGTGTCAGATTTATGCTGACAAGGTGCACGTACCTCCGGTTCCTCTTAATTTCTTGACAGCTCCTTGACCCTTTACTATGTGGGGAATTGATATGATTGGGGAAATCAAGCCGACGGCCTCTAATGGTATCCCAGAAAGGATCATCACTGACAATGGAATAAATCTCAACAACACTATGATCACCTCCTTTTGCGAGCAATTCAAGATCCAGCATCACAATTCTTCCCCTTACCGGCCAAAGATGAATGGTGTTGTCGAAGCTGCAAATAAAAACATTAAAAAGATCATACAGAAAAAGACAGTCACATACAAAGACTGGCATGAGATGCTACCATTCGCTCTCCACGGGTATCGAACCACAGCTGGTACATCAACCGGGGCAACACCCTATTCTCTGGTTTATGGCATGGAAGTCATCTTGCCTATTGAGGTTCAGATCCCCTTTCTAAGAATTATGAAGGATGTAGGGCAACTGAACTTGATTGATGAGAAGAGACTTACTTATGTTTTCCATGGTCAAATGTATCAAAAACGGATGATCAAGGCTTTCAACAAGAAGGTCAGACGCCAAGTGTATCAAGTTGGGGATCTGGTAATCAAACGCATCATACTGCCACAAGGTGATCCTATGGGCAAATGGACTCCTACCTATGAAGGACCATTTGTAATCAAAAACATTTTCTCTAGTGGGGAAATGATCTTGACCACCATGGATGGCGACGACCTGCCACATCCTGCGAACGTGAACATAGTCAAAAGATACTACGCATAAGAGGCCCGCTAGGTCGACTTACCTAGGAAAAACAAGGGCATCCCGGCGAACCAAAAAGGTTCGAGTAAAAATTAGGGATAAAACAAAAAAAATTGTACACCCGGCAAGTTGAAAACCCGAAAGGGCGACTTGGGAAAAAAAGGGTATCCTGGTGGACTGAAAACCCGAAAGGGCGGTCCAGGAAAAAGTTAGGGAATTAAAGCGTATGATTATGTCCCGTTGGATCACCTTACGGACAACCTTTGGCTTCAACTAAAAAATTCAGAGGTTCTGATCAATTCAATCATCTTCGGACGAGGCAACAAATAGACAAGATGCTCGGAGATACAAAGCCTATAGCAGAACGGGACCCCTATGGGATTATTGCACATAGCTATCCTTTCTTTGAATCAAAATTTTCATTTTTTACGACACCATTTGTAATCAAAAACATTTTCTCTAGTGGGGAAATGATCTTGACCACCATGGATGGCGACGACCTGCCACATCCTGCGAACGTGAACATAGTCAAAAGATACTACGCATAAGAGGCCCGCTAGGTCGACTTACCTAGGAAAAACAAGGGCATCCCGGCAAACCAAAAAGGTTCGAGCAAAAATTAGGGATAAAACAAAAAAAATTGTACACCCGGCAAGTTGAAAACCCGAAAGGGCGACTTGGGCAAAAAAGGGTATCCTGGTGGACTGAAAACCCGAAAGGGCGGTCCAGGCAAAAGTTAGGGAATTAAAGCGTATGACTATGTCCCGTTGGATCACCTTACGGACAACCTTTGGCTTCAACTAAAAAATTCAGAGGTTCTGATCAATTCAATCATCTTCGGACGAGGCAACAAATAGACAAGATGCTCGGAGATACAAAGCCTATAGCAGAACGGGACCCCTATGGGATTATTGCACATAGCTATCCTTTCTTTGAATCAAAATTTTCATTTTTTACGACACCATTTGTAATCAAAAACATTTTCTCTAGTGGGGAAATGATCTTGACCACCATGGATGGCGACGACCTGCCACATCCTGCGAACGTGAACATAGTCAAAAGATACTACGCATAAGAGGCCCGCTAGGTCGACTTACCTAGGAAAAACAAGGGCATCCCGGCGAACCAAAAAGGTTCGAGCAAAAATTAGGGATAAAACAAAAAAAATTGTACACCCGGCAAGTTGAAAACCCGAAAGGGCGACTTGGGCAAAAAAGGGTATCCTGGTGGACTGAAAACCCGAAAGGGCGGTCCAGGCAAAAGTTAGGGAATTAAAGCGTATGACTATGTCCCGTTGGATCACCTTACGGACAACCTTTGGCTTCAACTAAAAAATTCAGAGGTTCTGATCAATTCAATCATCTTCGGACGAGGCAACAAATAGACAAGATGCTCGGAGATACAAAGCCTATAGCAGAACGGGACCCCTATGGGATTATTGCACATAGCTATCCTTTCTTTGAATCAAAATTTTCATTTTTTACGACAGCATTATCTTACTAGAATGCTTGTCTCATTGTACAAATACTTACTCAAAGTCAATACAAAGATATTCCTTTGAAAGTGCAAAACTATCTATTTTTCTTTACTCTTGTGTTTTGTTTACAAAAACGTCTAATGATTCATTGTTGAACATATGCATTTAAACATAATTAATTGTTTACAAATAAACAAAATAAAAGACAATTACTAATGGATTTAAGAGGTAGGGAAATCTCTCTAAGCTATTTCCATAAATCCCCCACAATTTATAGTTTAATTCCCAGCGGAACGAGCTTCCAATTATCAATCCCCGATAGAAGTCGTTCATTTTCTCAGGATTTCACAACAGGATTTTACAAGCAGTACATGGCATTTCCTTTACAACAGAGTTTATTTCTCTAAGAAGAAATTCATCAACACTTAGACTTCACAACATGAAGACTTATACTCCATATCCTCAGCAGCAATCAGGGATTTATTTTCCCCAATCTAATAGCAGTGCAACAAACTGGTTCACATACACATACATTGCATCCATATATCATAAACATTGATAACAGGAATACATTATACTATGAATTTCATACAACATAAACATTTCATTTTAGTTAACATTTTACCCTTTTTAGGATAAGGTTAACATCTACCATTAACAATATTCAAAGTTTTCAGATATAATTCAGATACGCTCCAGATACTGACGCCATTCTGATACTCATTCAGATTCAACTTTCAGATACAGTTCAGATACGCTCCAGACACAAATGTCATTCTCATACTCATTCAGATTCAACTTTCAGATACAGTTCAGATACGCTCCAGACACGGATGCCATTCTGATACTCATTCAAGTGCAACTTTCCGATACAGTTCAGATATGCTCTAGACACGGATGCCATTCTGATACTCATTCAAATTCAACTCTCAGATACAATTCAGATACGCTCCAGACATAGATGCCATTCTGATACTCATTCAGATTCAACTTTCAGATACGCTCCAGATATGGATGCCATTCTGATACTCATTCAAGTGCAACTTTCAGATATAGTTCAGATACGCTCCAGACACGGATGCCATTCAGATACTCATTCAAATTCAACTCTCAGATACAGTTCGGATACGCTCCAGACACAGATTCCATTTTGACACTCATACAAAACTAGCTTTCAGATACAGTTCAGATACGCTCTAGACACAGACGCTATTCTGATACTCAATCTTTCAGCTTACGAATTACAATACCAACAATCACTCTTGGATGGCATCTACAAGCCCATCTCCAAAAACTTTCTATCACCTCTCCAAATGGCATCTTTAAGCCCATTCCCTCAACCATCACATCACCAAGTGCAAATTTCTGGGCACTCTAGTGTCCAATCATCTTCCACCTTCGAGTCACGATTGGAAAAACATGCCAATCTAACTCTTCAGGCTTAAGAAGATTGAACATGGGCAGCTGTTGTACTCCAAAATTTTCCCTTACACTTATCAAGAATTTTCTCACAAGATCTCCCTGGGCTCAAGACTGCACTAGGGTTTGATCAGCTCAAGACACCTCCTTAGGCACTGATGACCAAAATTAGGGTTTGAGTTTGCACAAGGATTTTTGAACTATCAATTCTTTATATGACTTTCATGGACCATTGTGGATCCTCAAGATTACTCATGTCAAGTTTCAAGCCTTAGATCACATTTTTGCTCAGTCAATTGAGTAGTTGACCTAAAAATCAGTTGTGTTGGAGAAAAAGTCAACCATGGCCAATTTACAGTCAAACTTCATAATTTTTAATCCATATCAACATTTTAAACCTATATGTATCATTTGATCAAGTTTGGACCATAATTCCTCAAGAAATTTGATCAAATCTCCAAAAGGGCAAAATGGTTAAAATTAGGGTTTTGACTAGGAAAGGGCAATTTCTGATTTTTGACCTAGCAAATGGTCAATTGGTTTAAGGCATGATCTCAAGAGTCCAATTGAATCATTTTTACCTAATGACATGATTCAAAATATTACAAATTCATTGGATTTACAAATGAATTTTGCAGTCAACTGATCAAAAGTCAATTGTATACTGAAAAGTCAAACTTTGACTTTTTGGTCAAATTTAAGCACCAAAGATCACAATTCATCAAAACATGTCAAAATAGGAAACTTATTCATCAAGAAATCAAGAAATCAAGATTTCATTTTGAAAAGTCAAAATTTCTAAACTTAGAAATTTTTATAAGTGTCAAAAATTTCTTATTTTTTCATAACTTTGATCAATTTTTTCATTATCATGCAAGATGATTCAAAGGAAACTTCCAACATGAAAGTTATAGATCTCCATGAAATATACAACTTTGATTCACACAACTTCTCCTAAAAATTCTTGGATCTCAAATTATAATTTTATGAATTCATGCTCATGAACTAAAAAAGACTTAGTGAAATTTTGCCCTAGTTAGGCAGATTTTTGACCTAACTTCATGGAAATTTTTCACATAGTTCCAAGGGGAATATTCAAAAGCAATTCAAAGATGAGTTTTATATCACATTGCAAGATTTCCAAAATGTCCCATAACTCCTTGAGATCATTCTTGAATAGGGAGAATCGAAGAGATGAAGTTGGTGTTTTGTCACTTGAATTATAGGTCATTTTCATGATGAACACAAATGCAAATCAATGTTAGGCTGCATAATCTTTGCTTTGTAGGCCTCAAACTTGTTTGTCACTCCATAATTAATGTATTACACAAACTTTTGAGCTATAATCCAAGTGATTTAATCT
This sequence comes from Vicia faba, assembly GCA_948472305.1. Taxonomy (NCBI): domain Eukaryota; kingdom Viridiplantae; phylum Streptophyta; class Magnoliopsida; order Fabales; family Fabaceae; genus Vicia; species Vicia faba. Next base: position 25,210 of record CATIWC010001684.1, read on the forward strand.
TTATCCAATTCACATTGCCATTTTGGGTTGAAAGTTAACAATACCATTCTTGAAAAGCAAGCTTTATGCATAAAGTCCACTCTTGAGCCTCTAACTTGTTCCCTTTGATCACACTTAATCTACAAAGTCAAAAGAAAGTGTGTTTAAATCATAACCACTATATCTTAGCAAGTACACAAGGCATTGAAACTTATTTTCTCAAAAAATCACATGTTTAGCTTAAGGATGCAAATTCAAATTCTGATCAACAACAAGTCTCCAAACTTGTTCCTTATAGATAGAAGCACTATTTGTGAGCTAGGACACGAGCTTGAAGACCCTAAAACCCACTCAAATTCACTCTAGTCAGAAATTGTCTCAAAACACCATTGTTGTGCAAGTTCTGACGTTACATACCAAACTCCAAATCCCCTTGTGCGTTGTTTGGCCTTTCACTTCCAAAAACTTCTAAACATCAAATACAAACCATCCAAAGTCCCTTTGCTCAACTGTAATACCTCCATCATCAAGTTCCATTTTCAAAAACAGGGGTCTGCAACTTGACTTCTCCAGAGCTCCTCAGCCATTTTCAGCTCAAGCTAATCATTGCATTAACTTCCTGGGACCTCAAGGAAGCTAACCTGATCCTTGCAGCACTTTGAATCAAGCTCATTTGCATTTCACGATTTCCAGTTTTGAGGTGTTTTTCTTGTACTTCTATCTCATTACTTAGGTATTGTTAGGCTTGCATTTGTGAAGATAAAATATAGACCTCATTGCCACGAAGCTGTACATATCCATAGTTTACATTTACATGGCCTGAGCTTAGAGAATTTTAGAGTTGAAGTTTCTGAAATTTTTAGGGTTCAAATTAAGTCCAGAGAAATTATCATTTATCTTTGACTTTTAGCTTTAGTTATTTACATGGTTAGATTTGTGAGGAAGAATGCAATAACTTTCATTTTGTCATCTTCCATTTTTGTTAAAAAAATGAAGAAGTTACAGGTACACCGGCTGAATGTTGAAGATGAAGTCATCAGGACTTGATTTGCCTTACATATTTATGGTTTTATTTATATAAACGGATATATAGTCACCCCAGTGGTAAAGCGGGCGTCTGTTAACCTATGGGACCTGGGTTCGAGCCCTAGTGGTACCCCTTTTTTCATATTTTTTGACATTTTCTGATTTGTTTTGTCTGCAGGCGCTGGGCCTTTTGGGCCTGGCCCTTTTTTTTTGTTTTTGCTAATTAACTCCCTGCCTACTTCATGCAACCCCCTGGCCCATTTGTATTTATTTATTTATTTATTGCATTTTTATTTTTAAATATATTTTCTAAAATACTAAAAAAATCATAAAAATACAAAAAATGATATATTTTATATTTTGACTTATTTTATATTTATTTGTCCATAAACAAAAAAATATTTTATTTACTATACTTTATTTATTTTATTAACTAAATCTTATAGACTTAATTAATATTATATTATTTATTTTCCTTCATACCATTTAAAAACATATTATTTAAATACAAAAAAAAAGACTGAAAATATTTTTAATACTATAAATATTTTCAAGATAAAAAATGCCAAAAAAATACTTTCCTTAAATTATTTTCTTTTGATTGATTAATAGAATTAGGGTTTTTCTTTTAAAATCTTTTTCTTAATAAATTCAAATTTAATTAACTATCTTCTTTATTTAAATTAGGTTAAGACAAAAAATCTTTTTTATAAAAGAAAACAAACAAAATTCATTTTCTTTACATTTTGCGTCCTTGTACATTTATTCATTTTTTATACTTGTATATTATATTCATTTCATTCCTTGTATATTTATGCAATTCAATATGGTTGTAATAGATAAATAGATTTATTTTCTTGCAAATCCCCATTTGTAATTTGTATACCCCCTCCCCTATATAATGTAATAGCGTAGTAATTTTAATTCCCGCAATTTATCGTTTTATATAACAAATGCTAGTAATTAGGGTTTTGTATGGAAAGATTAAAAACAACCAAATAGCAAACCCTAATTCAAGACAAAATCAAACATGAAAACAATACACTTGCACACAAGTACCCCTAGGGTAAATCCACTTGGTTTCCTTATACAAAATGGCCATATTACGCATGTAAGGTATCTTAGCAAAAACAAACGAATACAAGATCATAGTCCCTCGATGACGCTATCTAAGTTGCCTTACAAATGATCTTAGTCCCTAAAAGAAAATGCTAAGATACCTTGCAACATTGCTAATCATGGTTATACGATGACCTACGCCCGTCCCGTTTACATCCACAGATAGGGTTGCTTACCAAATCAATGGTAAGACAACAATATCAAAGGAAAAGAAAATGAACAAGAAAGACATTTGAGTAGGTAAATTGCTCCTAATTACTTGCTCCATTTCAAAACAAACATCCTTTCTATTTTCAAAACAATCGCATACACTTTCAAACATCTTTCAAAATTGAAAACATTTTCAAAAGATCAAACATCTTTGTATATATTCTTACGAACGAGAATCATTACAAAGATTGCCTAAACAATGACCTTTTTACAAAATACTTTCAAAAACCACACAAAGTACAATTTCAAACAAAAGCAAGTGATCTAGCAAGTAACTAAGATCCCATGGAAAACCATGGATGAAAAGGGTGCTAATACCTTCCCTTTTCATAATCTACCCCTCGAACTCAAGGAATAATCTCAAAGGTCTTTCCTGTGCTTTTTCACCTTTCCTTTTGGATAAAAGAAAAGTCGGTGGTGACTCTTGCTAACCGCAACATTTGCGATCAAACGCAAAACCACCAAGTCATTTCTCCCACCGTATCATAATAACTATCATTTATATTCACCATAATTGAGAATTCTTGAATCATAGACTTCAAAAATATTGTATACTTGAAAGTATACTCTTTGCTTTGCACAAATCCATTTGATATCCACCATGGCGTTAAGTTGCAAAGTATTCTTGGAAAACATATTAGGGTTTCACCTTTGGAACCCAAATTTTTTTTGGTTCAGGTGCGTTAGTTTTTATATAGGGTCTAAGGTTGTTACCTATAGACCCTTTTAACTTATTAATACCTAAGGTCTCTAAGTGCCAAACTTTCTTGCAGCGAGAACATTTATAAACAGGATGATTCTTTTTCTTATTATTTAAGCCTTTACTAGGTGCCTTATCTGATTTGAAACCTAGTCAACTTTTATGTAGGGAAGAACTTTGAATTTATAATACTAAGTTAAGTTTCTCTTTCCCCTTAGTAAATTTACCTAAGGTTTCATGAAAATTTGTTACTTCCTTTTTCAAAGAGACACAAGTCTCACATGTTTCTCTTGGATTTCTAATATTAGTTACTTCTGATTTAATGGATTTACTGAATTCTTCAAGAACCCCTAAATACTCCTTAATGTCCAAGTTTATTTTATTAATATTATCATTTTCTTTAACCAACTTAGCAATAATTTTCAACAGTTGTTAGTAGTATGGTTTATTACCTCATAACCATCTTCCTCGTAGGATGCTTTCAAACAAACTTCATCTTCTTCGTTTGATGATGATTCTTCTATGGTTCTCCTCGGGGTTGATTATTCTTATTGTCTTATTCTTTCAAAGATTTCATAAGATGATGTTTCTTCTTCATAGCTTTATACAAATGAGGTTCCTTCTTTTGATGTTGAATATACTAAAGTTTTTTCAATTACGGAGTATGTTCTTTTGAAGGAAGCCATGAGATTTGTTTGATAGGAAATTGATGATTCTTCAGTCTTTGAGCTCCCCCTTCATCTTTAAGTAATTGAACTAATTCGTTCAATTTCTCTATGATTTCCTCCTTCATTAATTTTTCCTGAAATTCACGAATACGCACATTATTCGATTTAGGGATTGGATTGAATTTCCAATTCTAAAAATTTGTTTCCATCAAATCTAGTTTATTGACCTCCCTAATAGTTTTCTCAATATTCAAATCCACTCATCCAAATGCCTCCTTATTCCACCTTTGAGTTTTTCTTTAGCAGCTTCAACTTCTGTCTAAGACTTCCATTTCTCCCCTCGAAATAGAAAATAAAAACCTTATTGAAGAAATAGACAGCCTTAAAGACAAACAAAGTACTTGAAGCTCTTTCTTTTCTAATAAAGATACAGTTAAACCTGTCAAATGTGAACGATGCAATGTTTTGAAAACCAAAATTAATTATCAACATAAGACACTTAATACATTTATCATAGGAATATACAACTTAAATCTTCTTTTAGGAAATCAAAGAGCCTCGTATAACAAAATTGGTCTAAGTTATGAACCCAAGGACAATTTCAAAATTTCAACTACATATGATATGCTAATAAGACGTTTAAATGAAAATATATTAAATGCAATAATTATAATATAACTATTCATGTTGTTCTATTTTTATTTACCAAAATAAGTCATTAAAGTAAAAATGGTTATCATTCTTCTCTTTTCAATAAAGGATACAATGAATGTAAAATAAGAAACATATTTGCTACATCTTACTTATGTGATTACGATCCTAATGAAAAATCTAGAAATTTTTTTATCATTGAAGGACCCAAAATGATTAGGTTACCGGTTGAGTTTATAATTCATGAATGCTTTACATTATCAAACTCTAAGTGGCACCTTGATATTGATAGTTTAACACATATGGCTAGAGACAAATCTCTTTTATGTTTCTTTACTCCTAAAAGGGGAGAATTTGTCTTTTATGGTCATAACAATAGAGGAAGGATCATTGGTTCTAGTACTATTGGTAATTTTTCCAATCCAAGAATAAGGAAGGTTATTCTAGTTCATGCTTAAAAGCATAATCTGCAAGTATTGGCCGATTATGCAATAAAGATAATAGTGTGATTTTTTATTCTTTTAGATGCAGGGTTGTAAAATCTAAGTTAATTCAACCTCTTTTGACTAGTTCTAGGAGTGAGAATATTTACACCTTGAATCTAACAAAATTCTTTCAAATGGTGTATGTCGTTTGAGTAATGAGAATGAATCTTGTCTATGGCATAGGAAAGTAGCTCATATCCACATGTATAATCTAAACAAGTTGGTCCACAGGGATTTAATAATCGATTTTCCAAACTTGTGTTTTGAAAAGAATAGATCGTGCGATGCATGTCAAACGGGTGAAAAAAGTAAAGGTCTCTTGTAAATATATAAAAAATACTATTTTTACAAATAGGCCTTTACAATTGTTGCATATGGATTGATATTTTTGGATCATTTAAAATAATGAGTTTTGGACAAATAAACCCTATATCTTTCTCTTAAACCCTATGAATTTCTAAAACTACCTCTTTTGTGTCGTCTAGATAGTAAAATTTATTTGTTTGGTTTGATGATACTATCTAGATAAACCCTATGAATTTTTTTAAAATTATAACTGTTGAAACCACCATAATTTACTTACAAACTCCTTAAAAGTAAAGGAAATGATGTGACTTGGAAATAATGAGCATTGAGATAGAAACAGATACACAAAAACTTATTCAAGTTTGGTTGCAAATTTTCCAATCCAACCTCTTCTCATTTGTGTGATATCATCTTTTATCATTGAAGTTCATTGTGAAGTGGTCTTTTGGATTGACTTCATTTTTGCAAAACAGAAATATGGAGTAGTGTTCAAGTTGATCTAATTTGCTAAAGATGTATGGAACTGCATAAGGGACACATGCTTGAAACAATATGTCAGCATGTGGTAGAACATCTGGGCATTGCTCAAGAGGTGTCAAATTGTTGCATTTTGGAAGAAGATATACAAAAGACGCGTGAAAGATTTTATTTTTATTAAGTTAACAATAATGATTATATGATTTATTGGACATATGTGAAGATCAAATCAGATTTAAAGAGATTTAAATTTGAATTTGTAACAAATCAAATCATAAATTTTTGTTGAAGATATTCAAAGAACAAATCAAATATCCAAAAAAATATGCATTATTTATGGACGAAATCAAATCTCAAATCCATGAAAAAAAATCTAGAGAAACGAAATTTCAATTGACACTAGAGCAGACGCCCTAGCCTGTTGGGTTAGTTCCATGGAAGATAAATTATGCTCAAAAACAATAAAATATGAAAGATCAGTCAACAAACCACCAATTTTAAATGAGACGTCACACCTCAATTTTGATCCTCTATTTTCATTCATATCATATAATTTAATTTGATTCAATTATTATTTATTATCCTTTTCTTGTTCTATGATTCATATGGCTATTTCGATTTCAATCCCCTTAAGTACCTATTTTCAATTTATTTCAAGTCTACTTATCTAAACCATTCAATATCCATGCCCACCTTTCAAAATCCAAATATATGTCCATATCCACAATTTTTTAATTGTCCAAATTTAAATCCAATGTTCATTTATAACCATCTCTTTTTATATAAATGTTTTTTTAATATTATTTCTAATATTTTTCTTTTAACTTTTTACATTAGTTTGTTACTAACTTTTTATATCACTAAAAAAAAAGAGAAGAAAAAAATTGCATCAGCAAATAACTCAATTTACACTCAATAATTTCATTATCTTTTTGCATTTATATTATGTAATTACATGTACATTCTATCAATCCCAGTTCAGATTTTACTTTTCATTTCACCAGTACAATTGTTTTGTACATTTTTATTAGTATAGTATTTTTGTAGTACACCGTAAAAGATATAATCAAAAGAAGTTGAGAAATAGAGAGTACATTTACTAAAGTATTGAAGTATAAACATATATATTATTAAAATGTGTGACATATAACTTATATAATTTTTATATATATCATAAAAACATTATTAATTGTGTTATCCATTTTTTTGAGAAGTCATTTTTTTCACTAAGACAGCTATAATTATGCAGGAACATTTTTATCAGTTATTAGTAGTTATCAGTACAAGAAAAACAGAAAAGTAAAACAAGATATTTGTTCAGCTCCCAGCATCATCTGCCACGCATTCCACCATAAAAAACTTTGATCCTTATAGGGTTTTGTATTTGGTTGTTGGGAACGGATCCGGGTCAACTCGGATCTGCTCCTTTGTGTTTTTTTTTTGATTCCTCACACTAAGTTCTTGGGCCTAACAAAACTTCCAGCCCAATTGTTTTTTTGTTGTTGTAGTTTTTGATGCCTCTTTGGGCTCACAACACTTGATCCAGTATTTGTACCCCCTTAGGCTCATTTCTCAATTTTCTTTACTTTCTATTGTATTTATTTTGTTGTAATAATTTGTAATAATTTGATTTTTTTAACTTAATTTAATTATTAATTTAGTTAAACAATTTTACTTAATTTGTTTAATCTATTCTTATTTTGTTTAAATAGTTAGATGGATGTGTAGGCTTGTATGCTTTGTTAACATGCTTCTAATTATTCATCACTAAGCTATGCACTAAATTATTTCAAGAAATTAATTCTCGATTGCGAGTCATTTTCACATCATAAGTTGATAAAGCTTTTAAACATCGAAAGCAGCCACACATAGCCTTTGTGGCTCACGCACATGCACGCTTCATCTTGGACTTTTTTACAGTGAGACCTATTCGATTAATTGCTCCAATTGGTTGTCTAGAGGCTATCCCTATTTACTAGTAGCACTTAGACACTAGGATTCATATATTGTCATTTCCACTTGTGTGAGCCACCTTGTATGGCCTTGTGTGCTTTACTCACTTATCATTATCCCTATTTGAAAGTGTGTACCCCCATTCCCATGACAATGTAATAATTTTACTATTTCCTTTACTGCTTTCTTTATCGCTTATATCTTGTCTATTGCACGATAATTCATCAAAACCCCATATTCTCGGTCCATATACCGAATCACAACCAATTTGATAAGTCGAGTTTGCTTTACAAGCACAATCAAACACCCCTGCATCTCAGTCCATATATTGAATCATAACCAACATGGTAAGTCGAGTTTGTTTTCCAATCGCAATCGATCTCATCACGTTCTATATCACCACTTTCATAATAAAGTTTCAAACTTCGATCCAATATCGAGTTTCTTTTCTTAATCAAATAGGATTGAATGGAAGAGGTAGGCTCATGCCTTCCCTTTTCTAGATTAACCTTATACATGTTCCCTTACGTGTTTTTGTTTAATTACAATCCGACCAATTTTTTTTTAAATAAAACAAGTTTGAACAACTTGTCCCATCCTTTCATAAAGAGGGATAAATTGAGTAGTTAGGTGCCTACCTGATTTTTTCCTAAGTGTGCAAGTGTCAAGTAACTACTTTGGACATCCAAACACTCGTGTCCTAATAAAATCAATCTCAACTCATTCAAATCCTTTTGCCACTTGGCCTTTTCAATTTAAAAAATTTTCAAAACAAGTCATATTTTGTCTGTTCATGTGACGATGAAATAATGTTCCTTACACATGTGAATGTTGAGCCTTTTCCACTCAAATGTGATAACATTCAGAATCCGTGCATATCCAGATTCAGTTATTCATTCTTGAAGTGATGCAATCGTTCCATTATACATGTTTCAGATAGCAATGTTTTTGTTCGAATGTGATCAACTATATCTCACTAAAAAGAACCAACAAACAAACATTTTCTACCCGGACTACAAAACTCTGATTTCCTTATTGCACTATGGGGATACGTAGTCACGAGGTTTTGAAAACTAGGTGAGTACAATAATAAAAAATCCAAAAACATTTCTTTTTTCTCTCCTTCTCCTTTCTAATTTAGAAGATAGAAAACTTTCACACTAACACATGATTAACTAAATGGGTCCCAGCAGGTACGATGGATGTGAGGGGTGTTAATACCTTCCCCTTGCATAACTGACTTTCAAACCCTCTCTTTAGTCCCGACGAACATTTCTTTTCTCTCGTGGATTTTATTCGATATTTTCCCTTTCCTTCTTAGAATAAATAAATCTCAGTGGCGACTTTATTGATTCAAATATTTTTTTGAGGCGCTACAGGGACCAACTATGATTATTTGAAGTCAATGATGATTGTCTTTCTCAAATCCACAAGCAGCAAAGAATGAAACATATAGTGGTTACTTCTAAAGATGGTACAACCATGTTGAAACTATAAGTTGATTGGATTGATGCTGAAGATGACGAAGCTATTGGAAATTCCAAGGCTTTGAATGTTATTTTATATATGTTCAGAGGCTAAAGAAGCATGGGAGATTCTCATGGCTGCATATGTAGGCACATCCAAAGCTCGTATGTCAAGGCTGCATCTACTTACCACCAAGTTTGAGAATCCGAGGGTGAATGAAGACGAGTATATTAGTGAATTCCATATTAGATTGTGTGATATTTCCAATAATTTATTTGTCTTAGGAGAAAAGATGTATGAAGAAAAGTTTTCTAGAAAAATCCTTAGATCATTGTCAAAGAGGTTTGATATGAAGCTGACTGCTATTGTAGAAGCTCAGGACTTGAGCAACATCAAGGTAAATGAACTCATTTGTTCTTTACTAACCTTTGAGATTTCCATTAACGAAATGGCTGAAAAGAAGAACAAAGGTATATCCTTTGTATCCAACACTTAAGAGGAAAGAAGTCATGATGATGATGAAGAGAGCATGTCAGAAGTTATAGTTATTCTTGGGAAAAAGTTCAACAATTCCTTGAAGTATCTGAACAGAACAAAGGCATTAATGAAGATGAATTCAATGGTTTAAAGGGTACTAAGTGTTATGAATGTGAAAGATATTGACACATTAAATTAGAATGTCTTGCCTTTATCAAGAGACAAAAAAGGGATTATTTATCTCTTGGTACGATTCTAATAGTGAAGGTGAGGGAGAAACAACCAACAATGTGATGGCTTATTCTAGAAGATGTGAATCTATAAGTGTATCTAGTATTAAAGACCTATCTAAAGAAGAGTTTGCTACATCCTTCAGGATCTTGCATTCCAAGTGGAAAGAAGCATGCTTAAGAATAAACATCCAAAGGAAAATCATTGGTGGACTTCAGAAGGATTCATAGAATCTTACTTGAACCATCACAAGTGTAGAAAAAGATATTTCTTCACTAAACTCCAAAATAGATAAATTGATATAGTTAGAAATAATTTGAAATCTAACTCAAATTCACTTGATGGAAAGTGGAGTTTGGAAAGAAGGTATCATTATAGGGAAGGTTGGTGGTTAGTCTAGAGGTCCTTCCAACTTTGAACAATATACTTTACTTCAGAGTAAGAAGCCAAAGAAGAAGAGTGGTTATGACCCAAGATTGGTTAATAAAGTTGGACGTGGTGGATTGGAGTCTAGCTGTAAATTAGAGGCATGGATAATGCTCAAATTATGTTTGGGCCTATAATATATCATCATGGTGAAGATTCCCAGGGAACAAACTTGAGAAATCCTGATGATGAGAAGAATGTGGCAGAAATCATGTACGAAATGTTGATAGAGCCTCAAGTTCATATGGAGAATAAAGGTCATGTTCATGAAGATGTTGAGGTTGATATTGATTTAGAAAATGGTGGTGTTTTTAAAAACCATGATCATGCCTTAGAATATGTGAAGACTCGAGGTGAAGGTGTTAATGAGATTCATTGTAATACAAATGGAAAGGAGCATAAATTGATTTTAAATGATGAAAGTGTTAATTTCATTGGGCTGAAGGATTATAAAAATGCCTTACTCAATAGGTACTTGAAAGTTGAAACTGAAGATCTTCCTAGTGCCAACATAATGAAGAAAACTCATGATAATGGTCATGTAGTGAAGGTAATTGACAACCTTGACATTGATGTCTATAAATTGATCTATGTGAAAAACAGAGTTCATGCTATGTCAATATAAGTTATTAAAGATGTTGGTCTCTGCTTACATAAGCTGGAGAGAGATGAGCTAGAATGCAATGCTACTTCTGACAGTGTCACGATAAGATAGTGTGAGGATTTAATGATAGACACCATTATGGAAAGAAATATTGTACAGAGAGCTTAACAAATGCTCACTGGGCTTGAAATCATCATGATAGAAGATGTGAGCTACCTTCCAGACTTTCAAGAGGAGAAATTGGAGGACTACTCATGTGACCTCTGGGAATAAGTTGCAATCAACTGTGATAGAGTGAACCAACACTCAACTATGTCATCAAATGCGATGAATAAGGTATTGTCTAAGATGTCGTGAGTAATATAATGGTAACTTCTCTGAAGGAGGATGGACAAGAGACTGAAGCAAATGTCTTGGCCATTATGTTCACACTAGATGAAAAAATATTTCACACAAATAATATGGATAAAATGCTGAAGGGGATGTTTTTTTATCACATATGATAAATCTTGAAAGGAAGTTGTCAATAGAAATCTTGACATTTGAAGAAGTGGTACAACTGTTAAGAAAAGTATGTGCAAGATACATGAAGAACCTCATGATGAGTAACAATAATTCCAGTGAAGGTAATAGTAACGGTTTTTTGGATAAATGCCTTGCTCATATCAACAACATCATACCTAGGATAAGCAAGGAGCAAGTATGTGAAGATGAACACACTTCTGACAAAAGTAATGGAAATAAGTATATATGGATGAGTCAGATGTTGAAGAAGTACAATGTGAGACAAGATGTCATGACATTGATCTGGGCCATTCTCACTAAATATTTGGATGGAAATCAATTTAAAATACTAAGATATGCCCTTGGTACTTTCATCTTTCAGAGTTCATAGCAATCAGTGTTGGGGATTTGTGTCAAAAGAGGGAAACATGTTTCTCTCCCCTAAGACTACTTTGGCACAAAAAATAAGGAAGTTTCCTTGGTTATATCAGAAGGGGTATAGCTGGGATGGCGTTATTAGCAAGAAAAAAAGACACTTTTCCTTATTCTACTCTCAAGTTTCAGATCCTTCCCTCAACATGAATCAAAATCAAGCTGGTGGGAACAAACTTTTCCAAGATATTGAGTCCTCAAAGAAGGTTATTAATATGTTAGAGTTGTGGTTGAACGAAGCCAATGAAGCTTAAGAGGTTAGGAATCACATCTCAGTTGTTTAATTGACTGATGGAATATTCTATAAGTTTATAATCAAGAATGGAACCCTGAAAAGATAAAGAAGGTAGAGGCTATTGTGAAATACCTAATGAATCTGGATGTAAGTGATTATGAATCAGATTAATACCTTGAGAGCTACATGGATTTTCTCAAGGATGAAGATTGAAGACCTATTAATGGTTGAAGGAGTAAGTTTGTTGACCCTTGTATTTTGGGCACGTTTATCTGGTTTTTCTATAAGGGATCTATAGCATTTTAAGACTAGATTTTGTAATAATGTTGTGCATCTTTTGATGTTGATCTAGTAATTTTCCTCGTGATTTAGGTGTGTGTGTGTGTGTACTAACATACTAACCTTTGCATGATTGAACTTGTGCATGCTATCCTCTATGCATGTTGACTTCTTTGAAGATCTAACCCTTTGCCAAATTACAGGAAAAAGGGGATTGATGAGGATAATTGGTGTATCTACTGTATGCAGGTAAACTTGATGATTGTTTAGTACTAGTTTTTCAGGAGTACTAATGTTGTGCTCCATGTTTGAGCATCAGGCTGGACATCTTTGTATCTGTGCAAATAGATCTTAAAATTAGTTTACTTGTATTAGTAGAATTTTCATATCCTAATCATTAACTATTGTGTTGTGTATGACTAAATTTGTGAATGATTGCATACTAATGATTGTTAGTTAGTATGATTGTATGCTACTAACTATGTGTTAATTAGGCACATGCATGACTAAGTCTGTGAATGATTCCACGTTGGATTCCCTTTTCGGTTTGGAGTAAATGAATGGATTATGCGTAAGCATATAATCTTGATTGTTGTACCCCCAAAATTTGCCCTCTCACTTATCAAGAATTTGCTCACAAGATCTCCTTAGACTCAAGACTGCACTAGGGTTTGATCAGCTCAAGACACCTCCTTAAGCACTGATGACCAAAATTAGGGTTTGAGTTTGCATAAGGATTTTTGAACTTCCAATGCCCCATATGACTTTCATGGATCATTATGGATCCCCAAGATTACGCATGCCAAGTTTCAAGCCTTGGATCACATTTTTGATCAGTCAATTGAGCAGTTGACCTAAAAATCAGTTGTATTGGGGAAAAAGTCAATCATGGCCAATTTACAGTCAAACTTCATAATTTTTTATCCACTTCAACATTTTAGACTCATATGTATCATTTTATCAAGTTTTTACACAACTCCTCAAGAAATTTGATCAAATTTCCAAAAGGGCAAAATGGTCAAAATTAGAGTTTTGACTGGGAAAGGACAATTTTTGACCTAGAAAATGGTCAAATGGTTTAAGGAATAACATCAAGAGTCCAATTGCATCATTTTGACCTAATGGCATGGTTCAAAACATTGCAAGTCCATCGGATGGACAGATGAATTTTCCAGTCAACTGATCAAAAGTCAATTGTATACTGAAAAGTCAAACTTTGACTTTTTGGTCAAATTCAAGTGCCAAAGATCATAATTCATCAAAACATGTCAAAATATGAAACTTATTCATCAAGAAATCAAAAAGTCAAGATTTCATTTTGAAAAGTCAAAATTTCTAAACTTCGAAATTTTTCTAAGTGTTGGAAATTTCTTATTTTTTCATAACTTTGAGAAGATTTTTCACCATGATGTAAGATGACTCAAGAGAAATTTCTAACATGAAAGTTGTAGATCTCCATGAAATACACAAATTTTCTTCACACAACTTCATCCAAAAGTGCTTGGATCTCAAGTTATAATTTTATGAACATAGGGTCATGAAACAAAACACTTAGTGAAATTTTGCCATAATTTGGTCAGGATTTTGACCCAACTTCATGGCACTTTTTCATATAGTTCCAAGGGGAATCTTCAAAATAAATTCAAATATGGGTTGTAGAGTACATTGTAATCTTTCCAAAATGTCCAAGAACTCCTTGAGATCATTCTTGAGTAGGGAGAATCAAAGAGATGAAGTTAGGGTTTTGTCACTTGAATTACAAGTCATTTTTTATGAACACATGAACCAAATCCATGTTAGGCTGCATAATCTTTGCTTTGCAGGCCCCAAACTTGTTTGTCACTCCATAATTAAATGTTTACACAGCTGTTAGGGCTTTGATCCAAACAATTGAGCTATTATCCAAGTTGCATTTCCATTAATGGCACAAAGTTAACATTGTCATTCTTGTAAAGCAAGATTTTTGCATAAAGTTCATTCTTGAGCCTCTAACTTGTTCCCTCTGATCACACTTCATCCATAAAGTCATAAGCAAGCTTTTTTAAAGCATAACCACTCTATCTTAGTAAGTACACAAGGCTTTGAAACTTGAATTTCTCAAAAAATCACATGTTATGCATAAACTTGTGATTTTGAATTCTGATCAACAAGAAGACTCCAAACTGGTTGCTTATAAATAGAGTCACTATTTGTGAGCTAGAGGACAAGCTTAAGCACCCTGAAATACACCAAAACTCTCTCAAATCAAATTGCCCAAAAACTCCATTGTTGCACAGTTTCTAACCTTAAACACCAAACTCACATTTCCATCGTGCGTTTCTTGGCCTTTTAGTTTCTAAAGCTTCCTTAGACCAAGTGTAACCTATCCTTGTCCCTGTTTCATTACTGTAACATCATTTACCATATCCTCCATAACCAAAAACATAGCATTGCACATTAACTTCTCCAAGTCATTTCATCCACTCTCAACTCAAGCAAACCATTGCATTAGCTTCCTTGGACCTCAAGGAAGCTAACCTGATCATCACCATAACTTGAAACAAGCTCAAACTCAAAACACGATTTCCAGTTTTGAGGCAAGTTTTCTCAACTTGGAACTCTTCATACAGGCATCATCAATAGTTTATTTGTGAACAAAACATGTAGATATCATTGCCCTGAAGTTAACCATGTCCTTAGTTTCCATTAATTTTGCTTAAGCTTAGAGAATTTTGAAACTGAAATTTCTGAGATTTTTAGGGCTCAAATTAGGGCCATTAAAATTCATGCTCATCTTTGATCTATAGTTTTAATGCTTTACATTTCTGAAACCGTGAGAAAATTTGCTACAAGTTTCATGTTTACAGTTTTCATTTTTGATGAGAAATGAGCAAGTTACAGGTTGGTCTGGCTGGAGGTTGAAGATGAAGTCTTCAGGGTGCGTTTTGCCTTGTATACTTATTGTTTTGCTTACGTTAACAGATGTATAGCCACCCCAGTGGTAGAAGCGCGCGCCTGTAATCTTAGGGACCTGGGTTTGAGCCCCAGTGGTACCCTTTTGCATTTTTTTTACATGTTTTACAATTCTGAATTTTTTTGTTTGCAGGGCGCTGGGCCTCTTTGGGCCTGGCTTATTTTTTATTTTTGCTAGCTAACCCTCTGTTTCCTTTATACGCCCCTGGCCCAATTTATTTTATTTTTTCTTTTTTATTATTTTATTTATTTTCTTAAATATTTTTCTAAATACTGAAAAAATCATAAAATACAAAAAAAAATGATAGATTTATATTTTGACTTAGTTTATTTCATTTTTCTCACAAAAAAATATTTTTATGAACTATACTTTCTTTATTTTTTCATTTATTATCATGTAAATATAATTAAAATTAGGTTATTAGTTATTTTCTTTCATACTAATTTAAATATATTATTTTTGATATAAAAAAAACTAAAAATATTTTATAACGCTATAAATATTTTCAAGATAAAAATACCAAAAAATACCTTTTTTCTAAACTTATTCTCATTAATTAATAGAACTAGGGCTTTATTAAAAATATTTTCTTAAATAAATTCAAGTTTAATTAATTATTTTCTTTAATTAATTAGGTTAAAACAATTTCCCTTTTTTCTAAAAAATCCAAAATACCTAGTTCCTTTACAATTATATTTTCTTGTATATTTATTTCATCTTGTACATTTAACTTCTTTGTACATTAATACCCATTTAATATGGTTGTAATAAACTAACTAGGATTACCTTCATGCAATCCCCATTTACAATTTGTACACCCCCTCCTCTAAATGATGTAATAGCGTAGTAATTTTAAATTATGCAATTTATCGCTTTATATACAAAATGCTAGTAATTAGGGTTTGTATGGAAAGACTAAAACCAATACTTAGAAAACCCTAATTCAAGACAAAAACAAGCATGAAAACAATACACTTGCACACAAGCACCCCTATGGTTATTTCACTTGGTTGCCTTATACAAAATTGTCATATTACGCATGTAAGGTATCTTAGCAAAAACAAACAAATACAAGATTATAGTCCCTCGATGACGCTATCGAAAGTTGCCTTTTCAAATGATCTTAGTCCCTAAAAAGAATGCTAAGATACCTTGCAACATTGCTAATCATGGTTATATAATGACTCACGCCCATCCCGTTTACATCCAAAGATAGGGTTACTTACCAAATCAATGGTAAGACAACAATGTCAAAGAAAAAGGAAAATGAACAAGAAAGACTTTTAAGTAGGTAGAATGCTCCTAATTACTTGCTCAATTTCAAACAAACATCCTTGTTATTTTCAAAACAATCACCTAAACTTTCAAAAACATCTTACAAAACTTGAAAACATTTTCAAAAAGATCAACATCTTTGTATACATTTTTACGAACGAGAATCATTACAAAGATTGCCTAAACAATGGCCTCTTTACAAAATACTTTCAAAAACCACACAAAGCATAATTTCAAACAAAAGCAAGTGATCTAGCAAGTAACTAAGAGCCCATGGAAAACCATGGATGAAAAGGATGCTAATACCTTCCCTTTTCATAATCTACCCCCAAACTCAAGAAATAATCTCAAAGGTCTTTCCTGTGCTTTTTCACCTTTCCTTTTTGGATAAAAGAAAAGTTGGTGGCGACTCTTGCTAACCACAACATTTGCGATCAAACGCAAAACCTTCAAGTCAGTTCTCCCACCGTATCACATTGATGCTTCTGACTTTTGTTATCAATGTTGTTGTACTTAACTCTGATATATGGAAGATTCCTGCTACTGTTGACTAAATTCTTTGATGAAGACCTGTGTTGCTACTGGTTAATGAAGGCTAGTGAATCTGCAGGTTGTCACTTGTTCTATCATGAACAAATTGTTATGTATTGATGATTTAAACAAAGTGTTATATCTTGAAGAGTTGTTTTAACAAAATTTTACAAAGGAGGAGATTGAATTTCTTTGTGAAATGATCCTTTGAATTGGCTGCATTTTTTAAAAACAACAACATGGAGATGTGTTCAAATTTTTAAAGTTGATCTAGCTTGCTAAAGTTGTATTAAACTACATAAGGGACTTATGCTAGACACGATATGTCATCGTGCAGTACAATGTCTAGGCCTTGATCAACGGGCGCCAGATTGATGCGTTTTGGAAGAAGATCTATAAAAGATGTGTGAAAGACTTTATTGTTATGAAGTTAACAATATGATTATATGATTTGTTAGACAACTTTAAAGATCAAATCATATTTAAAGAGATTAAAATTTTAATTTGTAACTAACAAAATTATTTCTTTTTGTTGGAGATATTCAAGGAACAAATCAAACATCCAACAAAATCTAAATTGTTTCTTGAAGAAATCAAATATCAAATCCATGAAGAAAGGCCCATAAGAATTACTACATAAGGAGGACACGAACAACTTTGGAATTCAAGAATTCAAACAATTACATTGAATATTTTTAGAGTGCTAGATTTTGGGTCTTGTATTCCACGCTAATGCATTAACAAGTTTAGCGTAGAACCTATATTTACACCTCAATATTTCAGTAACTTGGCATTGAAGGTTTTTCTAATTGAGTTGTAAGCTTTAACATCATTTGTATTGTTGATTGAAGTTGATCATTGGGGTTTAATGGTTGTAATATCCTATCATGAGTTTCTGATAGAGAAAGAAAATGAGTTGATTATGAGATTTAGGAGGATAGAAAGTCATTGGGTTGTGTTAGGAAATGACATTTAAAAACATGGGCTTGTTGTTGTTTGTAAGTCTAAATGTACTAAACTATTAATAGTGAATTCTTTCTTTAGGTTGTGGACTCAACCCTCCAAACATAAGTGTGATTTTATCGAACTTGGTTACCAATACTCTATGTTATTTATCGTTTTTAGCTCCACCAACTTGCACAACTCATACTGTCATATCTGTATTGGTTTTAGTGTAACTGGTCAAACTTATTATCAGAGCATCGTGTTCGACATATGTCCCCTGAAAAAAAGAATTTCAATCATTACATCAAGTATAGGTAGCTCTTCTTGTAATTAAATGAATGGGATTATTACTATCTGGCTAGGCTAGGAAATCCTCCATAGGAAACCTTGCAAGAACATGTGAACCCATGTGCTCATGAGCTCTAATTATACTGTTTTAAATCACCAATCACTACTACGGAAAACCCAATTAACAACGGTTGGAAAAGATATATAACAATATGGGCCCATGCATTGTTATGTAGAGTGTCACTGCATATGAGATACTTACAATCACAGTCCTAGGACCATTGTTATATTTTAGAAAGCGCGTGCCATATCACAATGGTTCTTTAACCTAATCGTTATGATAGAACTAAAGGTCCCAGGTTCGATTCTCAGCATCAACATTTTGTAATTTACATTATTATGATCACTGTTCAATATACAATCACGGTTAGGTTTTATAATCGTTGTCAAAACTTTCTCTGTTTTAAATATGCAATTCTATACTTCTCAAATTCTTCCCATTTATTATCCTATAACTATTATAACCATATCAGAGAATTTACAACAACCGTATTTTTGTTAACCATGCATAAAGATTATAAAAAATAACTAACATTGTGAATAAAAAGCCAAAATTAATATTTACATCAAACACAATATGTTTAAGTCAAAAGTAATATTCACATCATCATATACAAAAAAAATAAGTCATTAGCACATCTCAATAAATCAAATAGCAGGACCCTTAAGCATATTGTAGATATACGGCCAACATTTATGAAGATCGACAAAGTCTTCAACGGGGAAGGGGGTTACATCGTTAAACATCTACATAAGAAAGAGAAAAAAGTGTTTAAAATATATGTCAACTTATATATTAATATTATAAACATATAATGACATATATACCTTATCCCATGAATCAACAATGCCGATAAAGACAATGTTTAACATGTGTTTCATGACATAATACCCACACTCTTATTTCCTGGGTTTTTTCCTCGCCTACAAATGAATGTAACCACACATGAATGTAACCATACATGAATATAATTACACATGAACATAAATAAAATAAAACAGGTAATCGAGCCACTTACTTTAGGAGAGATCCATGAGGGATTTCTTCTAACATTGTTCATCAGATTCACTTGCTCCATAACATTGTACATTGAAAATAAATTAAACATATTACATGCTAAACTACTAACAATATCAAAGAAAATGAATTAAACATACACTTACAAATTAATAATCTCTTTTATTTTCTTATCGGGTGGATCATGCAAGGAACACAGTACAATTATCGTATTCGTCTTAAATGATATTATGATCAATTGTCAATCTTCACTGAATAAACATGAGCATATATATTATTAGTATTTTCTAAAACAAAACTAAATAAAGAATACATAAAAATCAATTAAAATAATACGTACGAACAGAGAAATGGTGCTAAGTAACATTCTTTTCCTCCCTCATTTAACCGTTTTTTCAAGTAATTTTGAATGTCTTTTGGTTAAATATAGGCCCATCGAATAAAAAAGCGGATCCAATATTCCATAAACACTCAATTTATTTAAATCTATACAAACACAGTAAATGTACCTAAATGATTAAAGAAAATGAATAAATTAATTGAGCAAATACCAAAAATGATAATATTCTATAATGACATGTATATTCAACTATATACTTACGTGCACCAAACTTGCAATATCCCTACGTATAGCCACTTATGTCCACCGAGAAAATCTATTACATCTCCAGGACTGTAATAGAATAACTCCACACACGGACAATGTTCTAGCGGGAGAGATTGTGTAGTTCAAGTATAACATGGTGATTTCATTTGAGTTAGGGTCTAATAACTCATTGTAGTTAGTTGGAGGGGAGAAGGGGCTGGACAATTACTTCCTTTTGTAGAAGCACGACGTATAACACTTCTACTTGGAGTTTGATCATGATCATGATCATCATCACCATCAATATAATGTTGATATCCATTTGTACGTTGTTCGAGGTTTTTACTTAATCTCTACATCATAATATTCAGTTAGAACAAAAATAAGCACAACATATATCATATATTTCCGATAAAACACTAAAATCTCAAGTAAAGCACATACCAAATATAACTCTTGAAACCTTTCCATATCTTCCTCCCTTTTTCCCTCTCCTCGTCTAACATCCTCCTTTGTTCTTCTAATTGCTTCTCAAAATTTTAAATCTTTTGCTTTTGTGCATTCAATTCCGAGCTTTCGGTACCTTTTTTTATACCCAAATAATAACCTCAAGCTGACACCTTCTCCCACGCCACAGACGCGCCCACCATGCTCATCTATTCCAATTGCCTCTACTAATATGTCATGTCGTACTTCTGGAATAAACGTGCCTTCACGAGCCGTCTCAACCAACTTATCCTACACAACATGAGCAACTTACGTATATTGTTACCAACACATTTAAATAACAAATAACATAAATAAAACAAATCATACTTACAATTTTCTCGGCAACTACTCTTGTTGCCTCAAAGGTGTACTCTCCATTTGGTCTTAATCGAACCCTCTTATATTTTTTATGTCTTGATGATGGGGATGTGATGCAATCATCTCTTGTTTATGGTTGTTTTTCAAGCATGATTTTTTCCTCAAGTTTCTTGTAACCCCCACAAGACAATCTATGGGGGTACATGTTATTTGTCTTGTTTCGTGTTCCTACTTCGCTTTTAAGCTGTTATTAACATAGTGAATAATATATATGATTAGTATCTATAACTCATTAGCATAACATTATCGGTTAAATAAGACTAGTATTAACTTTGAATTTCTCAGAACGATGTATCTTCACAAACTTCTTTCATTACCTCTTTGATATGAAACTATATCTTTTCCTTGGAAGATCAAGACCACTCTTAGGCTTCCTAATATATTCAGCCGTGAGCCATGACTTAAATCCCCTTTAACAAGTACCGGCATAAGAGATCCATTTTTTTCAACTTTGAGTCATCGGTAAACTCAAAATTCAACTACATTTAAATCAATGTATTATAAATTATAGGTAGTGAATATCTAATATATGAAAATTATAGTATGTAATACCTTAACGTTTGTCCATATATTTTCTTTGACTTTCTCATTTACTTGTTTCCAATCATCTATCAATATACTTGCTTTGCTCCGTCCAAAGAATACAGCATAACTCTTAAAACTAGAGTAATGTTCATAATCAACTACTCTCTAGAATAAATCAAATTCGATCGAAGTTTTTTCACCTGATGAGTTGTGAAATGATGTGAATTGGGGCATCATTGTGCCACCTCTTTGTGATATTTTTTATTGAATATCATTTGTTTGAGTTCCATTCGCACACTCATTTGTTTGATGTTCTTCACTAGTATCTGATGAAGAACTCGACAAGGCCGACATCTACCTTCAAAAACAAAAACAATAACATGAATAATAAGAACTACAACAATGGAAAATGAAGTTTCTTGTAGATGCATGGGGAAAATATTTACGTATCATAAACGTGATGACTAAGTAAATGATATTGGTGTTGGTGTTGGTGTTGTCTTCCTTCCTTACGGCAACGACAATGTTATTATTGTCTTCCTTCTCGACTGTGACAACCTGGTTGGTGTACTCTTCTTTCTCGATGTCACGATCATGATGGTCTTGTCAACCTTGACGATGATGACGAAAATGACAAATATACAGTGAAGAATAGATACTGAAGAGACAAGTTAGGGTGAACGCCAGTGTTTTGGTTGAAATCATGTATTGTTTCACAGTATTAAACGTTAAAGTTTAGGGTTGAAATCGTGTATTGTTTAGTCTAGTTTCTTTTTTCAATGGAAAAAAGGATACTGAAGAGACAAGCTAATTGGGAGTGTATAATATTATAAAGATACCACTACGGTCAAAACTAGAAACTATTATGATATATTACTTTCATAGTGAAATTTCATAAAGAAGTGTCAGAGTTTAATTTACAATTAAAAATTTTAAATAAAAAACAAACTATACCACAACGGTGGAACGAACCAACCGTAGTCATAATCTTTTAAGTTTTTTATTTAAAAATAAATAAAAAAGAAAAGATGTGTCTTAATATTAATAGGATAATATATATGATGGTGCTGAGGTTCGAATCTATGAAAGTTTGACGATTTCACCACAGTTGACTCATCAACTGTTGTTATATACAATTAATTTTAAATTAAAAAACAAAAATAATATGAAAGCGTCTTAGTTTAGAGATGTCACTATTGTGTAGGAAAGAACTGTAGTGACCATAACGTTATTATTTACACATTTTATAGTAGTGAATGAAACCCCAAAATCTGGTGTAAGATTATGAACATTAGTAAATGATTGTCAAATAGATGTTATATTTTTTCATAAGTGGATGACGCATAAACAACTAAAACACCAAACGTTTTACCATTTTCTACATGAAAGATATTTATTTATCATCAATTTAGACAATTGATAAAGATAAATGGGATAAATAAGATTTGACAACAAATTGTGCCTATAATTGACTACAAAAAATTTAAGCTTCAACCTAGCTAGACAAGTTTTAGGAAAATTAACAATATCCTATTTGCTCTATGTTTCCATCCTTAACTATCTTGTCAGAATCACTAGATTTTTAAACCCTGAAAAAACAAATTATAGTTTCTTGGAACAACCTTGTTTGTAACCTCAATAAATTGTTTATTGCAATTAAAGTTTTTCATAGTAAATATGCATATAAAAAGCAAAATCAGTTATTTCCATAAACATCCTATAAACTAGAACCTGAACATCATGACCAAAATCTCAATCAAAGTTTGATTTATTTGTTGCAGCATCAGAACAAATTAGAGCATCAATAAAAAATTTATTTTACTATATCATAATGTAATCTAATTAATTTTAAATAATTGTTCGTACATGTAATGTTTCATTTATTTATACTATTAAGGACATCTCTTTCAAATCAATTTTTTCTTAACTGTGATATTCATATGCAATGATAATCAATTCTACAAACTAACTGATGACTGGTATTGCAAGTTTTATACATTTGGTCCTCCATCCATATATTCTAGCCGATGATTTTCAGAAGGGTGGTTATTGGGAAGAATGTATGGAAGGGGGTGTATTTAAGAAAAATTGTGCTAATGTAAATTGACAGGATGGTGTATTTGCAGAATTTGGACTTGGGCCGAATCTAAGATTCTGAGTTGTATTTGGTCGAATTTTTTTTTGAGATTTGCCCAGTCCTTATATTCTCCAAGTAGAATTTAACCTCCCACCCTTTTCTTATACCAGCATCTCCACATATTTTCATATTGACAAAAATGTCTATGCTTATATTTACGTATCAAAATTTATATTTGTTCAAAAAATTTCACTTTCACTAAGCAATCAAATTTGAAATTTCCGATAGTTAAAACAAAATTTCTAATATGATTTTTTTTTTTTTTTGCATTTTGAGGAAAGTTTGCATTTATACAGAAAATATATGAAAATCCGGTTTTTGGAAAAAAATACGCAATTTTACCAGATTTTTGAAATTGTCGGTGAAAGAAATATCAAATTTTTTGAAAATTCCAGAGTTTATCTGAAAAAAAACAAAAACAAAAAATTGGGAATTTTGAAAATTCCAGTTAATATCTAAAAATATTGATTATTTCCAAATTTCTGGTATACCGAAAATATCTCCTACATTCAAAATTTCCGGTAGTGCACAATAATGCTTTACTTGTGCGGTCTAGAACCGGTACCGATAGACTCATCTATAAATTTCTATATAGATTATACAGAGTTCTTCACCATTGAAGTTTTATGTTTTCTTTGTAAGAAATTCAAAATTTAAAGATCTGTTTCTATGATATTGATAGTTTAAATGTCGTTTTATGGAAGGTGATGGTTAAGTGCAGGTTGCACAATCATAAAATATCTATGCATTTAGATGGCCATGATATACTGGGATGTCTAAAAGATCATGAAAGATAATTTGTGAATGACATGGAGAAATATAATATGGCTCCAAGGTACATAATTTCTCCTTTGAAAGACAAAGATCCAGAAAATCTCGCGAGTGTTACCCAAGTGTATAAGACTAGAGCTACATACAATACATTCAAGAGAGGTTCATTGACAAAATGCAAATATTGTCAAGTCTTATTCACAGAGAGAAATACATATGTTGGACTCGATATATGGACGACTCAAATGTTGTTGCTGATATCTTTTGGAACATCACAATTCAGTGAAGTTGTTGAATATGTTTCTTTTGGTATTGACTTTTATTGTACATACAAAATAAATAGGTATGACTATCACTTATTTAAAAATGCAAATTTTGATTTATTTGATTGTTGGTCAGTTGTTGATTAGTGATTGTGGATCGTCATCTTACAGGTATCGGTTATCACTGCTTGAGATTGTTGGTGTTACATCAACGAAGTTCGCGTTTTCGGTTGGCTTTCTCAATTTAGAACATGAATGGGAGGAGAACTTTACATGGGCACTAGAGAAGCTCAAAGATTTATTTTCTTCTGAGAATTTGCTACTGAAGGTTGTGGTGAACACTACTACAAAAGTACTTTTAACCTCGGACGCATAATATATTTTACCTCGGCTATAGAAGCGAGGTAACGAATGTTGTCATAAAAAGTAACGACATATCAGGGGTTCGAACTCGTCATTTAAATTTTTATTATCTACAATAGTAGCACCTCATATATCTCATTTTTGTTAGAGGGAGATTATTAGGAGCATTGATGCATAGTGTAGGAACAAGCACCTTTAAGAGAGACACACCACTTCTCCACCTAAAATCTTAAGGTGATAGGTGAGTGGGTTCTCCCACTTATATATGCTTAAGTCTCCACATTCCTATCCAATGTGGGACTATTTCCCCACTTACTCACACTTTCTATATTATTCCAACACCCCCCTCAAGTGTGAGTTCATAATGCTCCCCCACTTGTACCGCACCACTTCTTGGGCGAATTTCAATACAAGTTCCTTCCGGTCCCTTTCTCAAACCAAAGGCTCATGATACTATGTTGGGGGAGATACTAGAAGCATTGATACATAGTGTAGGACTAAGCACCTTTGTGAGAGACACACCACTTATCAACCTAAAACCTTAAGGTGATAGGTGAGTGGGTTCTCCCACTTATATATGCTTAAGTCTCCACATTTCTATCCAATGTGGGACTATTTCCCCACTTACTCACACTTGCTATATTATTCCAACATTCCCCCTCAAGTGTGAGTCTACAATGCTCCCCCACTTGTATCGCACCACTTCTTGGGCGAATTTTGATACAAGTTCCTTCTGGTCCCTTTCTCGAACCAAAGGCTCATGATACCATGTTGGGGGGAGATACTAGGAGCATCAATATATAATATAGGAATAAGCACCTTTGTGAGAGACACACCACTTATCCACCTAAAACCTTAAGGTGATAGGTGAGTGGGTTCTCTCACTTATATATGCTTAAGTCTCCACATTCTTATCCAATGTGGGATTATTTCCCCACTTACTCACACTTGCTATATTATTCCAACAATTTTATCAATAAAATCGAGAGGTAAATTACTTTTTTTAAATTAAAACTCGTTATATTGTTTACACAGAAAATTAATAAAGTAATTTATTTACAAACTACAATGTTTACCAAAAATATTACAATGTTTATACAGAATAATAAAATAAAAATTAATTGTCCACGAAGATCATATGTTGGATCTTTAATTTCTTGATATTCTGGGCAAGATCAAATACTGGGTACCAATATATTTTCTATTGTTTTTCCTTGCATTTGTTTCTGATATAAACAAAAAAAAGTTAGATAAATAAATGATTTTCTGCTCAAATAAATATTTAAGAACACAAACCTTAAACTCAAATAATTTTCTGCTCTTGCAATCCATCATAGAGGACTTTTCATGAAAAATAATATTGCAAACCTTAAAGTGGAGGATATATAGTTTCAAGCGCTTCATTATCAAATTTTGATATTCAAAATGTTTTTACAATGAAAATTATTTATGTTTCATGCAGATCACTAATGGTAGTGTCTTGAGCGTTGATAGTAATAAAATGGACATCAAAGATTTGATTAAGGACGGTGATAAATATTATCAATTTTAATGCTAAATTATCCCCTCAGTTTTTAGGAAAACTGATATGCAATTTTTTTTAAAATTACATTGTTTATACAGAATATTAAAACACAATATTACAACAAACCCAGATTCTTAGAAAACAACAATGTTATATGGATTGAATGCATCCAACTTCTAAAGGAGATATTTATTCCAATAATTGGAAATAAATTGTTTACAACAAATCTTTGGTGGAATCCAATTTTTGTTGCATATTGTTATGTTGCATATCCAAAAAACATTTCATACATTTATGTTGCATACCTTTATTTGTTTCCATCATGAGAATTTTTATTTTCTTCACTTGCAATTCATCCCAGAGATCTGTTCTTAAGCGTTTCTAGATCAAAAATTTCATGACAATAGACAGTGGTAAATATTTCATCTATTTGACGCGTCTACGTATAAGTTATTATTAGACTAAAATCTATATAACAATGATATTTATAGGAAAATCTGATTATTTTACCCATCGACTTTATAAGAAAATTGAGGTACATAATCTTCAGATTTTAACTATCACCTTAGTTATTACAAAAGAGCGAGGTGAAAAACTATATATATATATATATATATATATATATATATATATATATATATATATATATATATATATATATATATATATATATATATATATATATATATATATATATATATATATATATATATATATATATATATATATATATATATATATATATATATATATATGCAATTATCTTGTTTACACAAACTATTAAAATAAAATGTTTACAACAAATCTTTGCTCATGTGAATAAATATTTTTGATGATATCCATCTTGAGATCAGTTAAGCTCCCTTCTTTGTTTAAATTTTCAAAGGTTGATGAGTTCCCTTCTTTGTGTAACTTGAAGCAAGATTAATTTTTTGCATTTTCGATCTATCAAATGAGCAAAAATATAACAACAACAATATCAATACCATTATATGAAATAGATTGTAAGGACGAAAAAATATTTTATTCTATAAGTACATTGAAGATTTTTTCTGTCTTGTAATCCATCCTAAAGAATTATGCATGAAAGTTTGGGATGACTAGGATTAGGGTAAAATTGGTTGGTTTTATAGTGAAATATGATTATTTGATCCCTCGGTTATATTAAAAAACCGTATGATTAGTGATTTAGTTTATACTTATAAACAAATAAAAACATAAACTACAAAAGTTGGGATTTGAAGTGTGTCCTGATTTATTTTTTCCCTCGGTTTTCTTAAAATTCGAGAAAAATATGTTATTTTTATTATTATAAAAAAATTAAACATTGCGCGCCTAGGCATAGTACCTCATTTTTTTTGGCCGAGGTTAAAGTTTCGTCATGAAATATATTATTTATAGTAGTGCAAGGACCGGGAGCTTGCTTTGATGAATGCCATGGAAGTTGTGTTTCCAAATTCAACTCATTTCTTGTGTTCGTTCCATATTTCAAAAAACAGTAGTATGAAGTGTAAGGAGTATCTTAAATTAGAAAGATGAGAACATGTCATGGATCTATGGAACAACATCATGTATTAAAATGGAGAAACTGAGTTTGTCAAATAGTTGAAATACTTTGAGATTGTTTGTGTTGATATTTATTTAATTGTTAAGTATGTGCGAGAAATATGGTTGATACCTTATAAATAAAGATTTGTTGTTGCTTGGACTAATATAGTCATTTATTTATGAAACACAATAACGAACAAGTACATGAATATGAGTTTGATGTTATTACATTAGTAAACATAATTTAACATATATTTCTATTTATTGTTTTTAGGATGGAGTCTTCTCATTGGAGACTATAAAACACGTTGACTTCGAGTTGGGGAAATTTATGCTGAAGTTAAGATATTGTGAACACCATGTTAAAGTTGCAGTCAGGTTTTCAGAGTGTCATTTCAAAAAATTATTGTCAACATTGAGCATCAGTATAACACTCCATTACATGTTAGATTAATTCACAGTTTCGTTTCAAGACAGTGTATACAACACATTAGAAAGGAGCTGGAAAGGATAAAAAATGGATGCCAACTGTGATACGGTAGGAGAACTGACTTGGGTGTTTTGCATTTTATCGCAAATGTTGCGGACAGTAAGAGTCGCCACCGACTTTTATTTTATCTAATAAGGAAAGGCTGAAGAGAACATGAAAAACCTTTAGAGATGTTTTCTGAGTTCGGGGGGGGGGGGGGGGGGGGAAGGGGCAGATTATTAAAAGGGAAGGTATTAGCACCCTTTTCATCCGTAGTTATCTACGGGCTCTTAGTTGCTTGCTAGATCACTTGCTTTTATTTGAATGTGCTTGTGGTGTGGGTTTTGAAAGTATTTTAAAAATGTCTTTGTAATGGTTCTCGTTTCTATAAGAACGCGTACACAGTTTTGTTTCGAAAATATTTCAAAGAGGTGTTTGTGGAATGTGTTTTTAAAAGTGAATTTGAAAAGGTGTCTTCTTTGTAATGGCTCTCGTTTCTATAAGAACGCGTATAAAGTGTTGTCTTTTGAAAATGTTTCAAAATGAGAGTGTTGGTGTATAAAATATTTTTGTTGTGAGCTAACGAGCAACTAGGAGTGAATCTACCTACTCAAAGGGTCTTTAATGTTCTTTTCCTCCTCCTTTAGATGTGGCTATCTTACCATTGATTTGGTAAGAAGCCCCATTGTTGGATGTGAAGGGACAGGCGCGGGTCAATCATAGAGTCATAGAAGGCAACTTATGAGACGCTTTAGAAATTTTTTGTAAGGGACTAGATCATTTTACCGAAGGAAACATCGAGGGACATCAAGGGACTACGATCTTTTTTTATCGAAGGGTCTTTGCTAAAGCATCTCATATTCGAGGGACATGACTGTTTTTCCGAGGAAACAAGTGAGGTTACCCTAGAGGTGCGCGTGTGAAAAGTCTGTTCGATTCAAGTTAATTTTGTCTTTGATTAGGGTTATCTAGCGATTGATTTTAAATCTTGTCATGCACGCCTAGTTACTATACAATATAAGGAAAACAGTAAATTGCGGAAATTAAAATTCTACGCTATTACAGAGCTTTCAGGAATGGGGGTACATATTTACAAATGAGGATGGATCAATACAATTAAATATTCAAATAGGTAAACAATACAACCAAATCAAATCGAGCAAATAATTGAAATTACAACAAGTTTATGAAGTAAAATTAATTAACAAAATAAAGATAAGGAAATAAGATTCTTGTTTTTTTTGTTTGAAAAGTTTGAAAATAAAAATAGAAAAAATCTATTTCTATTAATTAGCTAAAAAAATTTAAATTAAAAACATGTATTTTGTCTTTTAGGGTTTTTGTTATTTAGAAATTAAATGAACAAATTAAAGCTTAAGCACAAAATAAATAGTAAAATTATTTACATAGTGTTTTTTAATTAAATTAGAACTAAGCTAAATCCTGAAAATTAATTAACAAAAATTATGATTTATTAAATTAATAGAAATAAGTAAACCAAATTAAATATTCAAAACAAAACACAATGGAGGGGTGGTGGTAAATTGGAATGGGAGGATGATGTCTTTTTTGGACATGGGCTTTAAAGGCTTAAGCCCAAGAGGTTTTGTTTTAACAAAAAAAGAAAATGAAATAAACAGTCAGAAAAATGAAAAAATATCCCAAGGGGGTCTTGAACCCAGGACCTCACGCACATCATACACACACCCTAACTGCTACACCAAATGTTCATTCATTAATCTAATTGCCTTTGCAAAATGATAATGCAAAACTTTAAAAAATGGTTTGGGCCAAGTAAACCAGGCCTAAACCCGGTTTAGGAAGGACATGGAAAGGGGTTTGGAGCCCTAATCAGAACGCTAATGTCATTCTTGTTGTTAATTGGGAAAGGAAAACAGAAACATTGTAAACCATATCTCTCCTCTCACGCTTCAATCTTCTTCATGTTCATCTTCTCTCCGTCCTTCTCGATACCTCTATGTTCTAATGGCGAATCAATCTCCCTCTCTATTATCTCTCTGGTCTCTAGCTACCCTCATCCCCAGCGAAAACCCTAAAGCCCCAAATCGAATGCTACAACGATTATAAAAGGGTAAGGGAAGGTAAGAGAAAACCATGAGTTACCTTTTTTTTCAGCTTCTAAGGTATGGTCCAAATCTCAACTTTGCCTCTTCCTCTGATTTGCGTATGACCTTTTGTGCGTTTTTGGATTTTTTAGAGATAATTAGGGTTTTGTTCATGAGACAGAGGGAGTATGTATGCGAATGGATTTGTGAATGAAGAAATATTTGTTAGATTGTCTATTTTCTGGTTTTTCATCTTTTTGGGATTTTTTTGTATGTTTGAAAGGAGGTTATGGTTTTGATGGAATCAAGTTGCTGGTTTGGCTCTTTTGGTTCATGTTAATGCTTCCATCTAAAATAGATGGAATTTGTTTGTGTTATGTTGAACAGGAATTGGAAAGTTTTTGGTTTTTCTGGTTTGCTAATGTCTTTGCTGGTTTTTTGGGTATGCTGGCTTGGTTTTGCTCTTGGTTTGAAATCTCTTGTCTTTGCTGGTTTGGCTCTTGGTTTATTTTGTATATTGTTTTTTGCCTCTCCCTGCTTGTAAAACAGCAATGGTTATTATATTGAAACAGGGTGAAAAAGTGGGGGGAAACTATTTTCTGATATGCTGACTTTGGCATTTTGAGGTGCAGGCCTTGAGTTGCCTCTTTTGTGCAACACTTGAGCTGAGTTTGGGCAGGGCTGACTTTGGCATTTTGTGTAAGCTAGGTGATGTCCTTCAACTTATCTCTTTCCTCTTTTATCTTTCAATGAAATGTAAAGCTACTTTGCTTTTTTTCTATAAAAATTCTGAAGGGTTTGTATAATTTAAGGAATATGATGATGTAATGCGGTGTGTTGGGCAAGCTAGATACGCTTTGCCTTGTCCTATTTTTGTTTTATTTATTGCTGCCTTCTTTGTGCTGTTGTAATATTTTGTTGCAGGTTTTATTGGCTTGTGCACTTGGGTAGCTTACTTGCTGCATTACATCCTGTTCTTGCTGCTATGTTTACAGTAGCTACTGCATGCTTCTTGCAGCATGCATTTGCTTTATTTTCCCTGCTGCATGTTTGACCTTGCTGTGATATTTTATTGCTTGTTTTGACAGCCTTGGGCTTGCATATTTTCTTGTTGTTTTGACAGTCTTGGGCTTGCATATTTTCTTGCTATTTTGACAGCCTTGGGCTTGCATATTTTCTTGTTGTTTTGACAGCCTTGGGCTTGCTTGTAAATTTTATTTTCTTTTTTGTGAACCAAGGCCCAACCTTGTGATTTGCAAAAATGGGAGAAGAGGGATTATGATGAAACAAACCATCTTTAAATCTTATTCCTACATACAAACCCTAGTGATGAATCTTTTTCCTTTCTTTACACATCACTTTTGCTTGAATTGCTAACTTTCTTTTCTTTGTTTCATGAACATGAGGCGTGGATGGCAAGCGAGGATTGGATGGATTGCTTGAAGATGAAGCAAATAAGACTTGAAGAAATAGAACAAAATTTCTTTCTTTGTAAGCAAAAATTTGTAATTCTTTGTAAACTAGACAAAAATTTGTAATTCATTTCATTTGTAATGTAATAAACACAAAGCCTTGAATAAATTTGTAAATGATGAAATTTATTGTACAAAACTTGAATTTTAATTTAAAATTTGCAATTCTCAATTGAATGCTTTGAATAAAACATATTAATTTTGTAACTTGAACTTCAAGCAATCAGAAATAACTCTTGTAACTTGTATTTCAAGTAAACCACGCGCCTTGTACTCCAATCAAATTCTTGAACAAAATAAATGCTTAAGAATTCAATTCCACTTGGTTAACTCGAACCCAAAACCATGGTCATTTAAATGAAAATCTTAATCTTCACATCATGTCCAAATCAAACTTTCACTCTCAAATAAGACACCTAACTCGGATATCGAAACAACAAATAATTTGTAATTGAAACAACAAAAACATGCCTTGACAATCATGAAAGTTTCAACTTTATTTATTATGCCCAGCTTCTGCATTCGTCAACTTAAACTTCAAACT
The DNA here is from genome assembly GCA_948472305.1 of Vicia faba. Lineage (NCBI taxonomy): Eukaryota > Viridiplantae > Streptophyta > Magnoliopsida > Fabales > Fabaceae > Vicia > Vicia faba. Next base: position 57,645 of record CATIWC010001684.1, read on the forward strand.
CTCGACTCGGTGACTTAGAGACCTTAAGAAGAAAACTTGAAATGCAAGGAGATGGAATCCTTGACCAAATGCTCTGAACTTTGATTTATCTTTGAGGTAGGCGAAAGAAATATCTTCAAAAACCAAGGATCCAAAACCCTAGCATCTTGATTAGCAAATAGGGAAATAAACCCTAAATGCTGACTCACTGTCTAGGAAGAGAGTATGTTTGATCAACTTCTGAGCAAAATTGAGTATTCTAGAAATCCTAGGATAGTATCTTGAATGAAAAATTGAAGGGAAAATTTTGGGGTACAACAACTGCCCCTGTTCAATCTTCTTAAACTTGAAAAGTGAGATCGGCATGTTTGTCGTTCGTAGCTTGAAAGTGGAAGATGATCGAACACTAGAGTGCCTAGAAATTTGCACTCGATGATGTGTTGGTTGACTGTGTAGGGAATGGGCTTAAAGATTCCACTTGGAGAAATGATGGAGAGCTGTCGAAGATGGGCTTATAGATTCCATCCAAAGGTGATTGTTGACAGAAATTAGACTAAGTCTGAACTTGACTTCAAATAGAAAAGAAACAGAATAAACCATTGGTCGATTTAAACTGAACCAGCAGAGGTCTTGAATATTCTTTAACTGGAAAGAATCAGAATAAATCTTGGAGCGATTTATCTGAACCAGAGAAAATGTCTGCGGGAAAGAATCAAGATAAACCATTGAGAGATTTAAACTGAACCAGCAGAGGTCTGGATTAACTTTGACTGGAATGGAAATCAGAAGAATCTTAGGATCTATTCAACTGAACCAGACAAAAGTCTTGGAATATCTTCAACTGGAATAGAAATCAGAGAGATCTTAGTGTCGATCTGACTGAACCAGAGAAGGTCTTGGATTAACTTTGACTGGAATGGAAATCAAAGAAATCTTAGGATTGATTCAACTGAACTAGACAAAAGATAAAATGTATACCTGAAAGAATCAAGATAAACTGTTGAGAGATTTAAACTGGACCAGCAGAGGTGAGCATTAGAATAATATTCATAAATGAATTGTATCTAACTCGTATCTGAGAGATGAATGAGCGTCAGAATGAAACCCATATCCGGATCGTATCTGGACTGTATTGGAAAGGTATGCTGAAAGAAGTATCAGAATGATATTCGTATCCGGATCGTATCTGGACTGTATTTAGAAGAGAATCTGGAGTAAGTATCAGAATGTCAGCCATATCTGGATCGCATCTGAACTATTTCTAGAAGGAAATCTGGAGTAAGTATCAAAAGGTCATCCATATTTGGATCGCATCTGAACTGTTTCTAGAAGGAAATCTGGAATAAGTTTCAGAATGTCAGCCGTATCTGGATCGCATTTGAACTATTTCTAGAAGGAAATCTGGAATAAGTTTCAAAATGTCAGCCATATTTGGATCGCATCTGAACTGTTTCTATAAGGAAATCTGGAATAAGTGTCAGAATGTCAACCGTATCTGGATCACATCTGAACTGTTTCAAGAAGGAAATCAGGAATAAGTGTCAAAATGTCAGCCATATCTGGATCGCATCTGAAATGTTTCTAGAAGGAAATCTGGAATAAGTGTCAAAATGTCAGCCATATCTGGATCGCATCTGAACTATTTCTAGAAGGAAATCTGGAATAAGTGTCAGAATGTCAGCTGTATCTGGATCGCATCTGAACTATTTCTAGAAGGAAATCTGGAATAAGTGTCAAAATGTCAGCCATATCTGGATCGCATCTGAACTATTTCTAGAAGGAAATCTCGAATAAGTGTCAAAATGTCAGCCATATCTGGATCACATCTGAACTGTTTCTAGAAGGAAATCTTGAATAAGTGTCAAAATGTCATCCATATCTGGATCGCATCTGAACTGTTTCTAGAAGGAAATCTGGAATAAGTTTCAAAATGTCAGCCATATCTGGATCGCATCTAAACTGTTTCTAGAAGGGTGTATGGGAAGGAGCCCGTGTAGGATTGCTTCATCTGGTCGTGTAGATAATTTCCTTGGCTTATTACAGGTATTAATTTATGACCTTTTGAAGATTATTGACAATAGCCATCTATTGATTAACCTTTTCCTGAAAAAGGTAAAACGTTAGCTGTATGCAATGTCATGATGTATGAAATGCATGATGCAATGATGTTCTCAAAATAAATGAGATTGTGTCGTATGCACTTGTCGTGTATGTAATATGATGCATGAAGGGTGAAATGTTATTTAAATGTATCTTTGTCTGGGAAAATAAATCCTTGACAAATGCTGGGGAATCATTAAATCCCGGGCTGCTGTCGAAGAGTAGGTGAGTCTTCAAACTTTGTTTAGAATATTTCCACCAAGGATTCCTGTTTTGTTGTTTGAGGAGAGCTCTGATGAGGAATGTTGAAAACTCTATGGAGAGTTTTGATTCTTGCTTGGGGGAAAAGAGTTCAGGAGTCTCAGTTGTCTGTTGTTCTACTGGGGAGTCAAAGTTGAACTGGTATCTGGTCGGGTCCAGGCTTCATAGTAACTTGCTGAGAATTGTAGAGTAGTCTATTTAGGAAGAGGAGTTATGGTCCTTTGATTTATAGTAGTCGGAGAGGCAAACTCAACCTGGGAAATCTGTAGTTTGTTGTGGAAATAAACCCTATTGTCGGTCCGTTGGAGAGTCGGCGACTTCACTGGCAGAAATCCTCGAGGATTCTTGAGGTCGTCTCAGCTGGGAAAAAGGTTTTCAGAGATTAAACTCTGGCTAGGAGTCATCCTATGAGAAGGATTCTGGGGAGATTTGTCACTGCCCCTAGTAGCAAGTGTTTATGGCACTGTCAGGAAATGTTTGATTATAAGTAAACCTTTGTCGGGATTTGCGTTCAATGCCCCAAGTGATGGAGACCTGCCCCTGGTTATTCAGCATTTCTTGAGTGATTTCTTGGAATCTTGACTGGACTGCCCCAAGTGTGCTGGATAGTGACATGTCATGCCCCCTTGTTGATAGGAGATTTGTTATTGTAAGTGTCATCCCACTTGAAGTGATTTTGTTCACTGACAGAGCTTTCGTTCACTGGATATTCGTTGTATGAATTTCTCCGCTGTCAAACAAATAGCCATATGCAAACAACGATATTCAAATAATGCAAAGTTTATGCTTGTCTTGAAATTTTGAAAATCCGTTTTATCAAGTAAAGAAGTTTTGTAAGAAAATTCAAACTCGAGATTTAGAGTAAAGCCTTATCGGAGTTAGGATACCTTTTGTAACAATATGCTTTCGAACTAACCCATGCTTCAATTAGGACTTTTGAAGGGCTATAGCGTGGCTTGGTTCACGGTTTAAGAAACAAAGGATAAGGCTCAAAGTGTAATTGTAGCCATCCGTTCTTCATGATGTTCTTCAGTCCTAAACTCAATTAATTGTGTGTTTGAACTCCAATTGAGTCTGGAATGATGTTTTGGTGATGGTTCAGATAAGTTTAGTTTATTGGAAGGCAGTCATTTTTGGAAATGTTTTTTATGTTGTCGAGGATTTGTAGTGACCTCTTTCTTTTGATTTGTTATCCCTAATTTTTCCTGACTGTTCTTACGGTCAGCGGGATGCCTCGGTTTTTCTTAAGTCTCCTTTGTAGGTTTTGACTTAGTGGGCTTTTCTCTTGAGAGCTAATGACTGCCTATGTGATAGGAAACCATCACTGTCTTTTGATTCCGGAGGAATGTTTTTGATGTCACTCATTGTATTACGAGATGAGAGTTTGCGATTTGAACGCGTATTTGAATTAACTGAGAGAATACCCTTCCACAGGTTTTGATTGAAGGTTTCAATTTATGTAAAAAAAGAAAAACTTCCACTTCTTTGGTTTGAAGGGGTTGACTAGGGATTATCTTCCTTATAACTCTAGTGTTTAGGATTTGAAAGAACGCCCGTACATCGTCAGCAAGTTCTGTCCAAAAGCATATTGTATGAGATGAAGGCATTGTTTTTGTCATCCTCCCTCTAAAGGCTTGCAACTTTTTGAAACAAGAGTTGAATATCATAAAGGGAGTAAAAAGCATAGTTTAAATATAATGAAAACGAGTGGATTAAATCAAGACAAACATATGCAATGCATTAATGAAACATAGTTTAACATTAATACATAAGTGTTTGAACAACAAAAGATATTACAACTTGAAAATTCAAATGAACAAAAGCTTTTAATGATTCTTCATAGGAGCAGTGATCACGTTTGGAGTCTTCGGAGGATCAAACTCGATCTCCTTGGCATCAATCATATTTTGGACCTTGTTCTTCCGAGCCCAACAGTTGTTTGTGTCGTGTCCCGGACTATCAGAGTGGTATGCACACCTTTCATTGGGATGATAGGTAGGAGCGGAAGTGTTGGGGTTCCGGAGAGGAGCCTTTAACGTAATCAACTCTGCCCTTAACATGTGTTATAGCGCTTGAGTCAGTGACATGTTGATCTTAGTGAATTGTCTTTTAGGCGCGACCTCCTTACGTTGATGCCCCTGTCTTTGTTGAGCAGACATATGATTAGAGATCAAGATTGCTCCTACGTGTTGGTCATGACGACTCTTTTGACCATACACAGCATTGGACTCTTTCTTCTCATTGTATGACTTTTTCTGAGCATAAGAGGGTGTAGCTCCTTGGATCTTTCCACTTTTGATTCCAACTTCGACTCTTTTGCCAGTCAATATTAGCTCGATGAACCCGGCCGAGGAGCTTCCGATTAGGTGTTTTAAGAAAGGTCCTGTCAAAGTTCCCATGAAGATGTCAATCAGCTCCCTATCAGTTAAATAGGACTGCACCCTACCATCCAGATCTCTCCATATTTGGGCGTATCCTTTGAAGCTCTCGTTGGAACCCATGGTCATGTTCTGCAATTGCACACGAGTTGGTGTAAGATCAGCATTGTACTGGTACTGCTTGTAGAAAGCAGCAGCTAGATCCTCCCAGGTGTGGATGCGAGAACCCTCCAATTGATAGAACCAATCAAGTTGAGTCCCTGCTAGACTCTCTTGGAAGAAATGGATCCAAAGCTTCGGATCAGTTGTGTATGGATGAATCTTGCAGACATAAGACTTTAAGTGCATCGTAGGGCAAGAGACTCCACCGTATAGGGGAAAGGTAGGGATTTTGATCTTTGGCGGGATGACTACTCCAAAAACCAAACCCATGTTTCCTAAGTCCAAGCCAGGTATCTGCTGAATCTCCATAGCATTGAGGCGATCCTCCAACTGTTTGTACTTGTCATCAGCGGGAGGATATTGTTCCTCAGAGTAGTCAGCTTCGACTTTATAAATCTCTAGACTGTTGTCTTCTTCATGACTATCCTCCATGTTGGATGGAGTTGGAAGATCTAGAGCTCCCTTGACTGGTCCTTTAAGTCTTCTTCCCAAGTTCAGGACGCCTACTGACTTCTTGGACTTTTCCTTCTTGTCTTTGAGAAGAAGAGTCTTCAAGTCCTCTTGCCCCTTAGCTAAATCCATGAACATTTGTTGGAATTGAGCGTTTTGAGCTTGGAGATCTTTCACCGTTTTTTCCATATCCATCTTACTGAAATAAACAGTAGGAAGATAAGGAGGACTGTATGGGAGAAACCTGTCATGATATGATGCATGATATGTGGATGCATGTTTTCAAGGATCTCGCAGGGTGAATGTTAGTGGTCACTTACAGTTTTGATTGGAGAACTTTGTATTGGTGGATGTCCTTCCACGAGAATTAAGCTCACCATGTCAAGTGGGTTGTATCCCTTGACTCAAGTTTGTTGTACTTGATTTTTGACGGTGTTTGGTTAGAGGAAAATAAATCCTCTTGCCCTTTGATAGACGACCGGTTCAACGTGACCCTGCATCATAGGCCCTTGAGATCCTTGAAACGGTTATTGAAAATGCTATGGTATGATGTTATGTACAAGTATGCAAAGTAAGCAAGTTTATATACAAATAATCATATACACATAAAGAAAATAAGTCCTTAGGTTTAGGCTTACATGGAGTTTGTAGGTAAGTACCCTCTTGAAGTTTAGTTGGCTCAACATATCCTAGTTAATAGTAACCGGGTTCTAAGGGATCTCAATATCACTGATTTTTCTTCTCGGGCATTGTTTCAGCGTAATCCTCTTTCATGGCGACAAAAATATCTCAAAAAGCCAAACCTCAATGAGTGTAGTATCGAGTATCTACCAACTTCGGACTGCACCAAAGCCGATCATCTCACTACATCCTAATGGCTAAGTTGGTCAAGTAAAGGTTCTAAAAGTCAGTTAGTGCTTCATGATATCACTCAGCAGCCCCGTATTCTCCTTGACTACTTAAGGGCTACTGGTACCCACAAATATGTCACACTAACGTAGCTATTGCTTAGACCATGTCGGTATACCCCGCACAGTTTCCATAATGTATTGCTACTTACCTATAAGGTATCCCAAATATGGGTAGAGGATTCAAGCCCAAACAAAGAACCAAAATGTAAAGCATACAAGTCAAACAAAGAAAGCAAGTAAAGGTGATCTAGCCCTAAGGTAACCCCACTTTTTACATATTCCCCAGCAGAGTCGCCAATTTTGTGATACGGTGGGAGAACTAACTTGGGTGTTTTGCGTTTTATCGCAAATGTTGCGGATATCAAGAGTTGCCATCAAATTTTCTTTTATCCAATAAGGAAAGGCTGAAAAGAACAGGAAAGACCTTTAGGGATGTTTTCTGAGTTCGGGGGGTAGATTATGAAAAGGGAAGGTATTAGCACCCTTTTCATCCGTAGTTATCTACGGGCTCTTAGTTGCTTTCTAGATCACTTGCTTTTGTTTGAATGTGCTTGTGGTGTGGGTTTTGAAAGTATTTTAAAAATGTCTTTGTAATGGTTCTCGTTTCTATAAGAACGCGTACAAAGTTTTGTTTCGAAAATAGTTCAAAGAGGTGTTTGTGGAATGTGTTTTTGAAAGTGATTTTGAAAAGGTGTCTTCTTTGTAATGGCTCTCGTTTCTATAAGAATGCGTACAAAGTGTTGTCTTTTAAAAATGTTTCAAAATGAGAGTGTTGGTGTATAAAATATTTTTGTTGTGAGATAGCGAGCAATTAGGAGTAAATCTACCTACTCAAAGGGTCTTTAATGTTCTTTTCCTCCTCCTTTAGATGTGACTATATTACCATTTATTTGGTAAGAAGCTCAATCGTTGGATGTGAAGGGATAGGCACGGGTCAATCGTACAGTCATAGAAAGCAACTTATGAGACGCTTTAACATTTTTTGTAAGGGACTAGATCGTTTTACCGAAGGCAACATTGAGGGACTATGATCTTTTTTTATCGAAGGGTCTTTGCTAAAGCGTCCCATATTCGAGGGACATGACTATTTTTCCGATGCAACAAACGAGGTTACCCTAGAGGTGCGCGTGTGAAAAGTGTGTTCGATTCAAGTTAATTTTGTCTTTGATTAGGGTTATCTAGCGATTGATTTTAAATCTTGCCATACACGCTGTGATCGGTGGATCTGGAACTCACTGTTTAACGCTGGTTCGCGAAATGTCGCGGTAAGCAAGAGTCGCCACCGTCTTTTATTTTCTCCAACATGGACAGGACAAAAGCACAACAAAATTCCTTATGAGATAAGTTCTCGGTTCGGGAGGTAGATTTATAGAAAGGGAAGGTGTTAGCACCCTTTCTATCCATGGTTATCCATGGGCTCTTAGATACTTGCTCATTTGTGTTTTCAAAAGTGTTTGCTTTTCAAAGTGTGAGTGGGTTTGAAAAAAGTTTCGTTTAAAAATTTCAGATCGACTCTTGTATCAGTCCTCAAGAGTGTTTGAAAAATTGTTTTGAAAGCTTTTAGAAAGTGTCAGTGTGAAAAGAGTTTTGTTTGTTTTTGAATAGAGCAAGTATCTATGAGTCATCTACCTACCCTAAGGAATTAGGCTGTGTAAATGTCCTTAAGGTAGTGGCATCCCACCATTGAGAGATAGGTAGCACCACCGTTGGAGGTGTTCGGGTCAATTCGTTTGTAGGGACAATGTGGTCACCAGAGCAACAGTAGGACACCTTAGAAGCTACCCTTATGCCATGTTCATGGACATAAGGACTTACTAAAACGTCCTATACTCGACGACCACGTTTCGAGGGGCAAGACAACAGTGAGGCGTACCCTAAGAGTGGTGTGTGAATTTGTGTATCGTTTTCAGTTATGTTTTAGCTTGTCATGCTTTTGGTGATCTACGCTTTGATTTTATTTGGGCCATTCATTCTTTCATGCAAAGTTTAGCAGTTTTAAGGGTGCAAAAATTAAAATGCGGAAAATAAAGTCCTAAGCTATTACAAGGCGCGGGTCTATACATCGCCAAATTAACAAAGACCCGTTTTTTAATAAAATGCAGAAAGTAAATAAATTTCCTAATTACTATTACAAGGCTTGAACAGTTACATAATATTTAAAACGGAAAATAAGAACAAATGCGCGAAAAGAAATTAGAATCAAATGTTCGAGGGCGTTGGACCCTTTAAAGAAATTAAATGAAATTAAAAAGCTAATTAATTATTTAATTAAGAAAAGAAATTTTTTTTTATGTTTTTTGTATTTATGAAAATAAAGAAGATTAATTAAAATTAAAAGTTAAATAAAACCCTAGTTCTAAGTTGTTTTTAATTATTTAAGAAAAATATTCAAGTTTTAACCTAATTTACACTAATTAATTAATGACATGTTTATTTACAAAATAATTAATAATTAATAATAATAATAAGAAGAAGAAATTATTTATTAAGAAAAGGAATAAAAATGCTAAAAACCTAATTTCTACATATTTAGTTATTTAAGAAAAAACATTAAAATTTTAACCTAATTTTACTAAGTTGATTATTAAAACTTTATTTACAAAAATATTAATGAATTAAATATTAAATAAACATATTTTATTATTTTTTTGATTTCTTTTTTTGTGTTATGAAAATTATTTTTGTGAATTAAATAAAACAATAAAAACAAATAAAAGAATAAAAAGGAAAATTGAAATAAAAAATAAAAATATGCAAACCATGGGGGTGTCTGGCCCTTTTTGGAGGTGTGTTTGAAGCATTTTTGGCCCAAGACTAAAGCCTTTTTTGACTTTCAGGAATTATGTGTGGAAGGATTGACTAGCGTGCATGATGATCTTCCCATTCTGGCCATCAGATTGAAGCCCCTGGACACTTGGCAGGCACAATCATTCGCGCACATGGTGGACCACTGGAGAGAAATTTCACCTGAATATGTTACAACCAAAATTATTGAGAAATATGGGGGACCTGGGAATCGAACCCAGGTCCCAGTACCTGCATGCCAACTCAACAACCATCTGAACCAACGCGTTTCTTTGTTTACATTATAGAACATAATTAATATATGTGAAAAACAAGCATTATACTGAAGCACTCAAAAAACGCGCTAACATTCAAATCTTCCAATCACGTTCCAACAACTCAGCGTCTTCTTCCTTTTTCCCTGTAAATAACACCAAATAGCGGGGGTTTTAAACCCCCACTAACTGCAATGCATAAAAATAGCGATTAGCATATGAGTAAACATAAAAAGGGCGCGAGGTGGTTGTTCAGTTCGTCTTGATGTCCTGATTTCAATGGTACCAGTTTGGATGGCCAATTTTTCCTTATGAAGGAACCCCTAATTCAAAGCTCCTGAAACCCTAAAATATGTTCATGGTGGATTCTTATACAGGCATGGTTATTTCAATTCAAGGATACCATTAGCTTCAGAATGTTCATGTTAGTATAAATCAATAGTTAAAAATCACAAATGATGCATGGAAACTGAAACACGATTATGAAAAATTTCAAGAAAAGTAAGGCTTTGTTCTACCAATTCCTTGAGTATGGAGGGCTGGTTTTGATTGGAATCGTTTTCTGGATGTCTTGGAAAGGTTTTGGAATACTTTTGCAGCCTTGAAACGTCTCCTAACTAGGTTTTCAGTTTTCAATATTTTGTGAAAAAAGTGCAATGTGTTCTTGGTTTTTCAGTGCAGCCCTTGTGTCCTGTGCATTAGGTTTCAGTCTTGCATATGTATGTGAGTAGAACTAGGTCAAAAAGCCAGCCCAAAATCCATCCATTTATGATTTTGAATATTTGATTTTCCATATCTCTTTTCAAATCTTTTTGCCATGGAAACTTGCCAATTATGGAAGATTTTGTCTCTTGAGAAGGCACACGAAATATTGAGCTTATAATGGGTAAACTTGCTGCATAAAAAGATTTAAAAAACATATTTTAGTATTTTTCTCATAATTAATTTTAATTAAATGAATTAATAAGATTAGAAATTCAATTAATTAATTAAAAATAAGAAAATAACTCCCTTTTAGATTAATGGGTCGTGCATGGCCTTTGGGTAATGATTCATGGAAGAAATTGAGGCCCATTAGCAATTTTGAACCCTTTTGTGCAAAGTTGACTTTTCAAAATTCCCAAAAATTTCCCAACTTCTACAAGGCATATCTTGCTCAATTTTTAAGCTTCGATCATGTTCTTGGACATTTTGGAAAGGTCTTGAAGTCCTCTAACCAATGTCCTTGGTCCCATGTCATTTTGATTTACCAATCTCAAGTTATGGTCTTTGACTTGAAGTGTCTTTTTGTTGACTTTTGAAAATGACCTATAATGTTGAGATTGATAACTTTTTGTGAGAGCATTTCTTGGACTTGAAGTGTGAAGATGAGTTGTAGGAAATGTCATTCTCTTCAAAATGAGCTTTGGATGGAATTTTTCTGATAAACCATGTGGAAGTTATGCCCTGGTCAATTTGCAGTTGACTTTTTCAATTGTCCAAAAATAGAAACTTTTGCATCTTGAGACTTTTTGAGCCATGCTTTGAGAATCATGATCAAGAATTGATCAAATGATGTTTGTGGCTTCAAAATAAGATGTTGACCAAAAATTTTGACTTTTGACTGTCAAATGACCATTTTGCCCCTGCAGTTGACTGTGAAGCATTTAGGGTTTTTGACTGTGCAATTTGATGCTGTGAGTCTTGAAACTTGGCATGTGGATGCTTGACAATGTATGTAGGTATGTGGGACTTGTTTGGACCCTTGGAAACTTCAATTTCTTTTCCAGACCCAAAACCCTAATTTTTGACTATTAGGAGGCCATTGGACTGTGCCACCCTTGGGAGATTTGGAAGCATGATCTTAGCAAACCTTGAAGAATATGGGAGGGAAAATTTTGGGGTACAACACACGCCTAATTACTATATAATATAAGGAAAACAGTAAATTACAAAAATTAAAATTCTACGATATTACAGAGCTTTCGGGAATGGGGATACAGATTTACAAATGGGGATGGATCAATACAATTAAATGTCCAAATAGGCAAACAATACAACCAAATCGAATCGAGCAATTAATTAAAATTACAACAAGTTTATGAAGTAAAATTAATTAACAAAATAAAGATAAGGAAATAAGATTCTTGTTTTTTTTTGTTTGAAAAGTTTGAAAAGAAAAATAGAAAAAATCTATTTCTATTAATTAGCTAAAAAAGTTAAATTAAAAGCATGTATTTTGTATTTTAGGATTTTTGTTATTTAGAAATTAAATTAAAAAATTAAATTTTAAGCACAAAATAAATAGTAAAATTATTTACAAAGTTTTTTTTAATTAAATTAGAACTAAGCTAAATCCTAAAAATTAATTAACAAAAATTATGATTTATTAAATTAATTGAAATAAGTAAAACCAAATTAAATATTCAAAACAAAACCCAGGACCTCACGCACATCATACACACACCCTAACCGCTACACCAAATGCTCATTCATTAATCTAATTGCCTTTGCAAAATGATAATGCAAACCTTTAAAAAATGGGCTGGGCCAAGTAAACCAGGCCCAAACCCAGTTTAGGAAGGACATGGAATGGGGTTTGGAGCCCTAATCAGAATGCTAATGTCATTGTTCTTGTTAATTGGGAAAGGAAAACAGAAACATTGTAAACCCTATCTCTCCTATCACACTTCAATCTTCTTCCTGTTCATCTTCTCTCCGTCCCTCTCGATACCTCTCTGTTCTAATGGCGAATCAATCTCCCTCTCTATTATCTCTCTGGTCTCTAGATACCCTCATCCCCAGCGAAAACCCTAAATCCCCAAATTGAATGCTACAACGATTGCAAAAGGCTAAGGGAAGGTAAGAGCAAACCATGAGTTACCTCTTTTTTCAGCTTCTAAGGTATGGTCCAAATCTCAGCTTTGCCTCTTCCTCTGATTTGCGTATGACCTTTTGTGTGTTTTTGGATTTTTATGAGATGATTAAGGTTTTGTTCATGAGACAAAGGGAGTATGTATGCGAATGGATTTGTGAATGAAGAAATATTGGTTGGATTGTCTATTTTCTAGTTTTTCTGCTTTTTGGGATTTTTTTGTATGTTTGAAAGCAGGTTTTGATGGAATCAGCTTGCCGGTTTGGCTCTTTTGGTTCATGCTAATGCTTCCATCTTGAACAAATGGAATTTGTTTGTGTTATGTTGAATAAGAATTGGAAATTTTTTGGTTTTTCTGGTTTGCTAATGTATTTACTGGTTTTTTGGGTATGCTGGCTTGGTTTTGCTCTTGGTTTGAAATCTCTTATCTTTGTTGGTTTAGCTCTTGGTTTGTTTTGTATATTGTTTTTTGCCTCTCCCTGCTTGTGAAACAGCAATGGTTATTATATTGAAACAGGGTGGACAAGTGGGGCAAAATATTTACTGATATGCTGACTCTGGCATTTTGAGGTGCAGGCTTTGAGTTGTCTCTTTTGTGCAACACTTGGGCTGAGTTTGGGCAGGGCTGACCTTGGCATTTTGTGTAATCTAGGTGATATCCTTCAACTTGTCTCTTTCCTCTTTTGTCTTTCAATGAAATGTGAAGCTACTTTGCTTTTTTTCTATAAAAATTCTGAAGGGTTTGTATGATTTAAGGAACATGATGATGTAATGTGGTGTGTTGGGCAAGCTAGTTATGCTTTTCCTTTTCCTGTGTTTGTTTTATTTGTTTCTGCCTTCTTTGTGTTGTTGTAATATTTTGTTGCAGGTTTTGTTGGCTTGTGCACTTGGGTAGCTTGCTTACTGCATTGCAGTCTGTTCTTGCTGCTATGTTTACAGCAGCTACTGCATGCTTCTTGCAGCCTGCCTTTGCTTTGTTTGCCCTGCTGCATGTATGACCTTGCTGTGATATTTTGTTGCTTTTTTTTACAGCCTTGGGCTTACATATTTTCTTACTGTTTTGACAGTCTTGGGCTTGCATATTTTCTTGTTGTTTTGACAGCCTTGGGCTTGCATATTTTCTTACTGTTTTGACAGCCTTGTGCTTGCTTGTAAATTTTCTTTTCCTTTCTGTGAACCAAAGCCCAACCTTGTGATTTGCAAAAATGGGAGAAGAGGGATTATGATAAAACAAACCATCTTTAAATCTGAGGATTGAAAGTGAGGATTGGATGGATTGCTTGAAGATGAAGCAAATAAGACTTGAAGAAATAGAACAAAATTTCCTTCTTTGTAAGTGTTGTACCCCAAAATTTGCCCTCCCATTTTTCACAAGAAATCACAACCCTAGGGTTTTCTCAGATACTCAAGATTGGCTCAGGAATCAATCAGACAGATTTTCTCCCATGGCAGTAAATCAAGAATTAGGGTTTTTCTCTCGCGTTTCTCAGAAGAAACTGAATTCTCAGAAATTCAATTAACTGTCACATGTTTTCATGCTTTTTTTCAAGTTTTACTGAAAGGGTACTGGTTGTTCTCAAGGCCTGTTTATCTGGGACAAGAAGTGGGAGCTGAGACTGTCATTTGGAATATTCAGGTTTTGTCTGATCTAGGTTAACCAGATAATGTGCGTCTGTTAAGACATTTGCTTTGTTAATGGAATGAAACGTTTGCTTGTTTATTGGAATGCACAGTGTATATTTTGATTGGAATACTGTTGCAAGGTTACGAGATTACAAAGTTTTTGGATTACTTAAGGTTTAAGTTATCTGTATTGGAATTATTGGAACGCAGTTTCAGTTATTTTTTATCAAGAATCTTAAAGGATTAGTGAGGATGCAAAGAAAGAATTACAAGTTATTGACAGTAATTGACTTTTATTGGATATCAGATTATCTCATAAAAACTTTCTTCATTCATTTCAAATGTTGTTACAAAAAATAATTTATTATTCATATGCTTTAGGTTTTTACAACTTATAGTTCTTGAAAAAAATAAATTATTACAACTAATGGAAAATCTCTCTAAGTTACAAATCTAAGCCTAAGCTTCCATTGCTCCCATGCTCGCCACAAAGAATCTCCTGCTTCCTCTGCTTTGTCATTGTCCAACTTGCGCTCACATGAAAGAAAGACAAAGAAAAAAGGGATTAGTACAGTTAATTAAATAGAATTTTCAAACAAAAAAAGAAAGAAAATATTCATCATTAAAGTTTGCCGTTTGGAATCAGAGGAGCTATTTTGATTTCATCATGTTTTTATTTTTGGCAAAATACTCATTTTGGTCCCTTAACTATACCCTTGGGTTCACATTGGTCCCTTAACTTTTTTCGTGTCATTTTAGTCCCTTAACTTTCATAATGTTTCATTTTAGTCCTTTTTGTCTAATTAGCGACGAATTTAGCGGCTGATTTCAAAGTTTTTCCGTCTAATTAGCTACGAATTTAGACAAAAAGGACTAAAATGAAACTTTTTGAAAGTTAAGGGACCAAAATGACACAAAAAAAAGTTAAGGGACCAATATGAACCCAAGGGTATAGTTAAGGGACCAAAATGAGTATTTTGCCTTTATTTTTTCTCTTTGCAAATCACAAGAAGATTGCTCTTCTTGGTTCACAAAGATAAAAATGAAAAATGCAAGCTAAAGAATGCAAGGCAAATGGTCCAAATGAAAACATAACAGCCAAACTGCAGCATGCTGCCCAAACAGCATGGCAAACTAAACATTGCAGCAAGACAGTAACATTGCAACAAGGCCAAACAACATGGAAAACTAAACATTGCAGCAAGACAATAACATTGAAACAAGGCCAAACTGTCAAGCAAACTAAACAATGCAGCAAAACAAAGTACAAACAGCAGGCTAAAAGTACAAAGCATGGTGAACCAAATCACAAGCAAAAGGCTTGTTTCATATCCTATCATTATTTTCCAGGAAATTAGGCAAACTTTTCAGAAAAGCAGAGAAAAGCATTGTTTCTTTTTATCATGGAGAGAGGAGAGAGAGGAGAGATATCACCTTTTTGTTGGGATTGTCCAGTTTGGCTAATCTGTCACAAGTTACAAAACAAAAGCTAAAAGGATATAATACCATCAAACAACAAGAAGAAAAAGGGGGGTCAGTTTTGTCAAACATTCAAAGATTCCCAACTCTCTTCAAAAGGTCAAAGCTGCAAAACAACCACAAAACCTGTTATCAAACAAACAGTCCAAAACTGCAAGTTCAAAGTCAAAACATTTTACAAACTTCCAAAGCCTGCATAACCATTGCAAAAAACCCCAAAAAACCTGTTATCAAACTTCCAAACTTGTGCAAACATTTCACAAACTCCAAACCTGCAGATTTCAAACTGCAACAAACCACAAAAAGCATTCAAGCTACAAAACATTCACAAGCTGCAAAACATTCACAACCTGCATAACAGCTGAAAACATTCACAAGCTGCAAAACATTCACAAAAAACCTGTTATCAAATAAACAGTCCAAAAGCCAACAAGCTGCACAACAAACCACAAAACCTGCAGATTTCAAACTGCAACAAATAGCAAAACCTGTAAACTGTAAAGCCTACCCACAACTGTAACAAACCTACACAAAAAAGCTCCCAAAACCTTTTATCAAACCAAAAAAACAAACCACAAAATCTGTTATCAGACAAACAGTCCAGAAACCATCAAACACCAACAAAACTTGCAAGTCATTTCAAAAGAAATTCAACTCAGTCCAAACAACAAAAACTGGAAAACTGTCAACAAATATTCAAAAAAAATTGTATCTTATTCCCAACTCAGTTCAGCAATCATCACCAAACCAATAACAATATTCTTAAATTTCCAAAACCTGTATCTTATTCCCAACTCAGTTCAGCTATCATCATCAACAAAAAATACCAACAAAACGAAGTTTCACAACAAACTATCATCATCAACAAAAGCTACCAACAAAACAAAGTCTCAGGGTAATCATCATCATTGTCAATCATTAACCAACAACAAACAAGTTCAAATCAGTTTAATCATCATCAACTACCAACAAACAAAATCATACCAAATCATCATCAAAGTCAGAAACAACATCATCCTCATTCAGAAAACAGGATAGACAAGAGAAGTTACCAAAGCCCACGCGTTCTTCATCATTTCTTCCACTTCACTCCTCCGGCCACCAAGGAGCACTGTCACCTCCCTCAAGCCTCACCATTCCCTTTCATCACAGAGAAAATCCCACATGTATAGCTTTATCTCCCTCATAACAATTCCTACGTCTCAAGCATATCACAGTAGGTTAATAAAAAAGAAACATGAGCAAAACATAAACAACGAACTGTTAAATCCAAAAAAAACGAACCATACCGTTTTAAAATCAACATCGCTGATCATTGAGAGGATGTGAGAGTGAGGGTGCTCCGGCAACGTGAGGTTGGTGGAATATCAGAAAACGCGTTATAAAACCCCTTTTTTTGTTAAATCAATTTCAAAACTTTCTCCCTGAAAAAAGTACCAATCAGTTTGAAATCAAGAGCCCAAAAAGAGCATTTTCTTTAAGAATCAGAAGGTGAGGGACGATCGAGTGAGAAAGAGATGAAGAAAAGAAACAAAGGGTACGACGCCGCTGTGAGGAACACACGCAAACCCTAATTTTCTACAAACCCTAATCAAGCTTTTCTTGCAAACTTAAGCATTGGGCCAATTCTGGCCACAAACCCTAAGCCCATTTAATTTGCTGGCTGGCACCCCCCTCCATCCTTGCCTTATTCCTCTTCTATTTTTGGGCCTAACATCTTTGATCTTCCTAAGCCCATTTTTTAACTTGTTTTAATTTACTTCTTTTTTTTTTATAAATTCATAAAACTCAATACCCTTTTTTTATCAAATGAAATTAATATTGAAGTTAATTTTCTTTTTTCTTCTTTTAATTTATCTTTTTATTTCTTTTGTTAAAAATATACTAGCAAGATATTAAAATTTCATTTTTGTAAAATAAATTTGATTTTCTTAATTTGTTTTAATCATTTTATTTTTATTATTTTTCTTACATTTAATAAGAAAACACTAAAAAAAATAAAGATTTTGTTTAATTAAGTTTTCTTTCTTTAAACTTTCCCTTTTAAAATTAATAAAATACAAGAAAGAATAATAATAATATTTAATCTTTTAGAATAGATTTTATTTATCTCTTTTTTAATAAATACATGCATTTCATAATTTATTGATTTTCTTTATTTCGTAATTTGTTATAGCTTTATATTGAATCGCGACAATTCGATTTAGTTGTAATATTTGGACTTTGTTATTCTTATGAGATTCATCCCCATTTGTAATAATTGTACCCCCATTCCCGGATACTTTTGTAATAACTTAGACTTTTAATTCCCGCAATTTATTGCTTTCAATATACTGTGTAGTAATTAGGCGTGTATGGCAAGATTCAAAAATCAATCGCTAGATGACCTAATCCAAGAACAAATAACTTGAAATCAACACACTTCTCACACGAGCACCTCTAGGGCAACCTTGCTTGTTGCCTTTAAAATGGCCATGTTATGCATGTTGAGTATCTTGGCAAAACAAAAAACAAAACAAAAGATCATAGTCCCTCGATGACGCTATCTTGGTTGCCTATACAAAAATGATCTAGTCCCTCAAAAATTTGCTAAAGATACTTAGCACAATTGCTATCATGGTCAATATGATGACCCGCGCCTGTCCCGTTTAACATCCAAATACAAGGTTGTTTACCAAATGAAATGGTAAAACAACACTGTCAAAAGGTTTAAAAATGTGTAGGAAAGATCTTTGAGTATATAGGGTAGACAACTCTTAGTTACTTGATCAAAACTTGCAAAAACATCCTTGCTATTTTCAAACACATCTCACCACATAATTTTCTAAGACAAACTTTCAAACATCGAAAAATCTTTTCAAAAGACAATACACCTTTGTATATATTCAAACAAGAATCATTACAAAGGTTTCCACAACGATGGCCTCTTTTCAAAATATTTTCAAAACCACACACAAAACACCATTTCAAACAATTGAAAAGCAAAAGCAAGTGATCTAAGCAAGTAACTAAGAGCCCATGGAAAACCATGGATGAAAAGGGTGCTTGCACCTTCCATTTTCATAATCTACCCCCCGAACTCAAGAAAACATCTCAAAGGTCTTTCCTGTGCTTTTTGACCTTTCCTTTGGATAAAATAAAAATTTGGTGGCGACTCTTGCTAAACCGGAAACATTTGCGAACACAAACGCAAAACCTCAAGTCAGTTCTCCCACCGTATCACAGAACTGGCGACTCTGCTGGGGAGTATTCTAAAAGTGGGGTTACCTCAGGGTTTTAGATCACCTTTACATGCTTACCTTGTTTGACTTGTATGCTTTACTTTTTGGTTCCTTGTTTGGGTTTGTTTTAAATCCTACACCCGAATTTAGGGGCACCTTTTTAGGTAAGTAGCAATAAACTGTGAGGGAACTGTGCGGGGTATATCGACATGGTTGTAGCAGTGGCTACGTTGATATGGCACTTTGGTTGGTACCGGTAACCCTTGAGTTGAATCAAGGAGAGTACAGGGCCGCCGCGTGGTGTCGTAAAGCATCAACTGACTTTAGAACCTTACTTGACCATCTTGGCCTTATTAGGGGTAGTGAGATGACCGGCTTTGGTGCAGTCCGAAGGTAGTAGATACTCGATACTACACTCATTGAGGTTTGTTTTCTTGGAATATTTCGGTCACCAGTAAAGTGGCTAAACTGAAACAATGAACACAGAAAATAATCCAGTGATATTGAGCTCCTTAGAACCCGGTTACTATTTCTAGGACAGGTTGAGCCAACTAGACTTCAAGAGGGTACTTACCTACAAACTCCATGCAAGCCTAAACTTAAGGACTTGTCTGCTTTGAGTGAATATGACTATTTGTATATAAACTTGCTTACCTCACATATATGTACATAACATCATAACATCATACCATAGCATTTTCAATAACCATTTCAAGGATCTCGAGGGTCTTTGATGCAGGGTCACGTTGAACCAGACGTCTACCAAAGGGAAAGAGGATTCATTTTCCTCTAAACAAATACCGTCAAAGATCAAGTACAACAACTTGAGTCAAGGTCTATGACCCACTTGATATGGTGAGCTTGATTCTCGTGAAAAGACATTCACCGATACAAAGTTCTCCAATCAAAGATGTTCAATTTCTAACATTTTCTCGTGTTTACCCCGCGAGATCCTTGAAAACATACATCCTCATATCATGCATCGTATCATGACAGGTTTCCCCCTTTCAGGTCTCCTTACCTTCCTACTGTTTATTTCAGTAGAGATGGCTCTAGAGAAGACTATCAAAGATATCCAGACTCAAAACGCTCAACTTCAAGAAATGTTCTTGAACCTGACCAAGGGGCAGGAAGAAGTGAAAGCTCTCCTCACAAGAGGCATGGTTACAGGGAATCCAGGGGGCATCAGGAATGATCAATTGGAAGGGCTACAGATTGAGATGGCAACAATGAAAATTTAGATGATGGGACAACTGGTGGGCCAGATGGCTCTCATCCAAAACTTGGCTCAAGGACAAGAGGAGTTAAAGGTCCTCATCAACAAACTGAATCAGGATGGATGTAACCAAATGGGGAAAACAACTAGGGTTGAGGATCAAGTCACCATTCAGCCTCCTTTGAGACAAGAAGTCAAGGGAAAGTCTCCCCAGTTTGCTTCAGGGTCACAAGCCCAACAACAACCTCACCAACATCAACAGGATAATCGGCGGGAGCAAAATACATCTGAAAAGCACTCCACTGAGATTAACATTCCATTATACCAAGTGTTGCAACGCTTGTTGGAAGTCAAGATAATTGTATTAAGGGACCCCCCTCGGCGTCCCAACACAACCTCCCCAGGGTACAATCCAAATGCGAGATGTGCGTATCATTCCAACAGTCCTGGGCATGACACCGATAACTGTTGGGCATTGAGAAACAAAATTCAAGATCTGGTTAAAGAAACAACGCTGGAGTTCACATAAGATGGCCAGATGAAAATCTTCCATTGAAGGGTCTCCGCTTAAAGTGACAAGTTCAGACAAAGAGGCTTTTGTTTCATTTGAATTTTCAAGTTGTAATTTCTTTTGTTATTTAAACAATTATCTATTGATGTCGAACTCTGTTTCATTAATGCATTGCATATGTTTGTCTTGAATTCATCCATTCTCTTTCACTATACTTAAACTATGCTTTCTACCTTCTTTATGACATTCAACTCTTGTTAAAAAGTTACACACCTTTAGAGGGAGGATGACGAAAACAATGCCATAATCTCATACAGTATGCTTTTGGACAAACCTTGCTGACGATGTACATGCGTTTCTTTCAAATCCTAAACACTAGAGTTATAAGGAAGATAATCCCTAGTCAACCCCTTCGAGCCAAAGAAGTAGAAGTTTTCTGTTTTAACATAAATTAAAACCTTTAATCAAAACCTGGGGCAGGGTAGTCTCTCAGTTAACTCAAATGTGCGTTTAGCCGCAAACTCTTATTTCGTAATACGACGAATGACATCAATTTTTTTTCTTTGGAATCAAAAGACGGTGATGGTTCCCCATTACCTAGGCAGTCATTATCTCGCAAAAAAGAAAGCCAACTAAGCCAAAACCTACAAAGGAGGCTTAAGAAAGCTGGGGCATCCCGCTGATTGTAAATCTCAAAAACAGGAACAATCAGGCAAAAATCAGGGATAACAAATAAAAAAAAAGAGAGAAAGAGGTCATTACAAATCCTCAACAAAAATAATGTGGCAAAAATGACTGCCTTCCAACAAATTCAACTTGTGTGAACAATCACCAAAACTTCGTTCCAGACTCATTTGGAGTTCAAACGCACAATTAACTGAGTTTAGGATTGAAGAACATCACGAAGAGCAGGGGGTACAAATATACTTTGAGCCTTTATCCTTTGTTTCTTAAAACCGTGAACCAAGCCACGTTAAGACCCTTCAAAAGTCCTAATTGAAGCATGGGTTAGTTTGAAAGCATACTGTTACAAAAGGTATCCTGACTCCTGTAAGGCTTTACTCTAAATCTTGAGTTGAATATTTCTTATAAAAAGTTTTCTGCTAAAAAACGCATTTTTCAAAATTTCAAGACAAGCCTGAACTTTGCATTATTTGAATATCATTGTTTACATAAGGCTATTTGTTTGACAGCAAAGAAATTCCCACAGTGAACATCCGATGAACGAAAGCTCTCTTAGTGAACAAAATCACTTCAAGTGGGATGACACTTCCGTTGCAAAAATATCCTATCAACACAGGGAATATAACATGGCATAGTCCAGTTAACCTGGGGCAGTCCAGTCAAGATTTCAAGAAATCTCTCAAAGTCCAATTAACCTGGGGAAGTCCAGTCAAGATTTCAAGAAATCTCTCAAAGTGCAGAGTAACCAGGGGCAAGTCTCTGTCACCGTCACTTGGGGCATTGAGCGTCAACCCCAACAAAGGGTTACATACAGTCGAACATTTCCCGGCAAAGTCATAAGAAATCGCTACTTGGGGCAGTGATAAATCTCTCCAAAATCCTCCTCATAATGGCTCCCAGCCAGAGTTTCGATCTTTGATAACCTCTTCCCAACCAAGTCAACCTCAAGAATTCCTGAGAATTTTCCCATTGAAATCGCCAGATTTTTCACTATCGGAAACGAAGAGTTCAACTCTTTTCTCCATCACCAGTTCGGGATTTATTTCCCCCAGTGAGAGGTCGTCTTGAAAACATTATATACCAGGACATCAGGACATCATGCAACGCAATCTCATTTATTTTGAAAATATCTTTGTTTGATATATGTCATGCAACTAACCTTTACCTTTCAGGAAAGATGCAATCAAATTCTCACAAGATTCAAGCTTTGAAGCCTGGACCACGACCAGATAATAGTTAATTCAACTTTCCCCTTCAATAGCAGTCTAGGATTTATGTTGCCCGGCATCTGTCGAAGATATTCCAAGACTTTTGTCTGGCTCAGTTAAATTGATTCAAAGATTTTTCTGATTCTTATCCAGTCAAAGTAATTCAAGACCTTCTCTTGCTCAGTCAGATCGACGCTAAGATCTCCCTGATTCTTATTCCAGTTGAAGATATTCCAGATTTTGCTGTTTCAGATAAATCTCTCAACAGTTTACTCTGATTCACTTCCAGATTTTTGCTGTTTCAGATAAATCTATCAACGGTTTACTCTGATTCACTTCCAGATTTTTGTTGTTCAAGATAAATCTCTCAACGGTTTATTCTGATTCACTTCCGAGTTTTGCTACCATAAATCCAGTTCAAACTTTCCATCAACAATCATCTTTGAATGGTATCTTTAAACCCATTTCCATAACGCCATCAAATCAGCATGTCATTAATATCCCCAGAGGTGATGAGACTACCAACTACCAATCCCCAGCGTAGTTAAAACTACCAACCCACAGCAGAAATCATCCAGTTTCTCCAATTCCCCAGCAAGTTATCTTAAAGCCTGGAAATCAACCAGATAACAGTTAACTTTTGTTTTATCCCCAACCAAGGATAATACCTCAGAAGATTGGCATACTCCCAAACTCCTGATACCCTTAACAGAATGAAGATTCTCATTCTTGAAACCTCAAAAGATTTGCATACTCCCAAGCTCATGATACCCTTAACAGAATGAAGATTCTCATTCTTGAAATCTCAGAAGATTGGCATACTCCCAACCTCCTGACCCAAACGCCTGAATAAAGATTCTCATTCTTGCTTCCCCAGTAGATTGGCATACTCCCAATCTCCTGACCCAAACGCCTGAATGAAGATTCTCATTCTTGATTCCCCAGTAGATTGGCATACTCCCAACCTCCTGACCCAAACGCCTGAACAAAGATTCTCATTCTTGAAATCCCAGAAGATTGGCATATTCCCAACCTCCTGACCCAAACGCCTGAATGAAGATTCTCATTCTTGCTTCCCCAGTAGATTGGCATACTCCCAATCTCCTGACCCAAATGCCTGAACGAAGATTCTCATTATTGCTTACCCAGAAGATTGGCATACTCCCAAGCTCCTAATACCCAAATGCCTGAATGAAGATTCTCATTCTTGCTTACCCAGAAGATTGGCATACTCCCAAGCTCCTGATACCCAAACGCCTGAATGAAGATTCTCATTCTTGCTTCCCCAGTAGATTGGCATACTCCCAAGCTCCTGACCCAAACGACCGAATGAAGATTCTCTTTCTTGCTTACCCAGAAGATTAGCTTACACCCAACCTCCTGACCCAAACGCCTGAATGAAGATTCTCATTCTTGCTTCCCCAGTAGATTGGCATACACCCAACCTCCTGACCCAAACGCCTGAATGAAGATTCTCATTCTTGCTTCCCCAGTAGATTGGTATACACCCAACCTCCTGACCCAAACGCCTGAATGAAGATTCTCATTCTTGCTTACCCAGAAGATTGGCATACACCCAACCTCCTGACCCAAACACCTGAATGAAGATTCTCATTCTTGCTTACCCAGAATATTAGCATACACCCAACCTCCTGACCCAAACGCCTGAATGAAGATTCTCATTCTTGCTTACCCAAAAGATTGGCATACACCCGAACTCCTGATATTCCCGACAGAATAAAGATTCTCATTCTTAAAGTGGTATACAACCTAAACTCCTGAACTTCTCCTAAACAGTATAGCTGTTCCCCACCGAGTTTTTACTCCCCAACAGAATGGAGATTCTCATCCTTGATTCTCCAGTGAAGTTGCCAGAGCCTTCTTTACTCTCAGCATAAATCTGTCAGAATTTTTAATCCCCTGCAGATCGAAGATTCTCGTTCTTGGCTCCTCAGCACAAATTCCCCCAGCAGAATGAAGATTCTCATTCTCAATTCCCCACAGAAGTTGTCCCTGCGAGTTGTCAAAAATCTTGGATCTCCAACAGCAGTCATGGATTTACTTTCCCCGGCAGCAGTCGAAGATTTTATTATCTTCAATTGTCAAGGACTTATTTTCCTCAGCAAGACAGCTAATTAGCTTACATGCGCATACATTACATTCATATGTCATAAGCATTGATAAAACACATATATTGCATCATACATTTCATGTAACATAACTTTGTGTTTCAGCTAATATTTTACCCTTTTCGGGATAAGATTAACAAGCTACCAATATAGGATCATGAAAATAGTTTACGGATGCTCCCAAACACGGATGCTAATCTATCGTTTGTTCAGATTCAGCTTAAAAAAAACAGCCTAGAGAAGCTCCAGACACGGATGCTATTCTATTGCTTATTCAGATCCCCAGTTCAGAGATGCTCCAGACGCGGATACCATTCTAACGCTCACCTATAACTTACAGGTCAACAAACATTCTTGGATGGCATCTTTAAGCCCATCTCCGACAAGATTCTGTCACATCTCCAAATGGCATCTGTAAGCCCATTCCCTCAACTATGCTTTAACGAGTGCAAATTTGTGGGCACTCTAGTGTCCAATCATCTTTTATCTTCGAGTCGCGAATGACAAATTCGCCGATCTAACTCTTCAGGTTCAAGAAGATTGAACAGGGGCAGCTGTTGTACCCCAAAATTTTCCCTCCCATTTTTCTTAAGAAATCAAAACCCTAGGGTTTTCTCAGATACTCAAGATTGGCTCAGGAATCAATCAGACAGATTTTCTCCCATGGCAGTAAATCAAGAATTAGGATTTTTCTCTCGCGTTTCTCAGAAGAAATTGAATTCTCAGAAATTCAATTAACTGTCACATGTTTTCATGCTTTTTTTCAAGTTTTACTGAAAGGGTACTGGTTGTTCTCAAGGCCTGTTTATCTGGGACAAGAAGTGGGAGATGAGACTGTCATTTGGAATATTCAGGTTTTGTCTGATCCAGGTTAACCAGATAATGTGCGTCTGTGATCGGTGGAAATAGAACTGACTGTTTTAAAGCTGGTTCGCGAAATGTCGCGGTAAGCAAGAGTCGCCACCGTCTTTTATGTTCTCCAACAAGGAAAGGACAAAAGCACAACAAAATTCCTTTTCGAGAATGTTTCTCGGTTCGGGAGGTAGATTTATAGAAAGGGAAGGTATTAGCACCCTTTCTATCCGTGGTTATCCACGGGCTCTTAGGTACTTGCTCACTATGTTTTCAAAAATTGTTTGCTTTTCAAGTGCTTGTGGGTTTTGAAAAATTTTGTTTTGAAAACTTCTAGGTAACTCTTGTATCAGTCCTCAAGAGTGTATGAAGTGTTTGTTTGAAAACTTTTTGAAAGTGTAGGTGCGAAAAGTTATTTTTGTTTTTTTGAAAGAGCAAGTACCCAGAAGAAATCTACCTACTCAAAGGAATTAAGCTGTGTAAATATCCTTTAGACAGTACTATCCCACTATTGAGAAATAGGTAGCACCGTCGTTGGAGTCATTCAGGTCAATTTGATTATTAGGGACATATGTGTGGTCACCAAAGCAATAATAGGACGCCTTAGCGGTAACCCTAATGTCCTAGATCCTTTTTATCCGAGGCAACCGTTTCGAGGCAACTGGATCTTTAGACAGGAGGGCGACCTCTAAAACACCCTATACTTAATGACCACCTCGAGGCAACCAAGTGAGGCGTACCCTAGGAGTGGCATGTGCATGTGTGTCGAGTTTCAGTGTATGTTATCTTTGTACATGTTATTTGTGAGCTACGGGTTGATTTTATTTGTCATACAAGTCTTGTCATGCATAATTAACAGTTAATAATTTGCGGGAAATAAATTGCGGAAAGATAAATCTACGCTATTACAAGGCATCGAGTATTTACATCGCCAAAAACATAACCCTTAAAAATAAATTGCGAGAAAGCAAAAGAAAGCGGTAAAAGCCTAATTAACTATTACATTCTCGGAGCAGATACATGAATATAATCAAGATAAATAATAAAATGCACGCAAAGAAATTGAATCAGGACGTCCTTAGGGTTTTGACCCTTTTTGAGAAAAGAAAGTAATTTGGTCCTTTTTGCAATTAATTAAATATTAAACCTAATTACTAATTAATTAATTAATTACAAGAAAAGTATTTTTTTTTATGTTTTTTAGGTTTTAATAAAATAAAATAAAAATAAAAGAAATTAAAAGTTGTCAAGAAAACCCTAATTCTAAATTTGTTTTATTTGTGAAAAAAGTCAAAGTTAACCTAATTAATAAAAAGACTAAATTAATTAATTTACATTTATTTACAAAATAATAATTAAAGGTGAAAATAATAAATAATAAAAATAAATAATATTTATATTTTTATGGTCTGAATTTATTATGAAAATAAAAGTTTGTTAATTAAATACTAATAATATTAATAATTAATAATAATATTTAGTGAAAGAAATTAAAAAGAAAATTAAGAAAGAACCAGGGGGTGATGGGCCCTTTTGGAGGTTTGTTTAGAAATTCCTGGCCCATGAACATCAAGCCTTATTGACTTTCTGGAATGGTCCACGCTGGCTTTGACATGAGAACATGGTGTTCATCACCTTTTGGCCTTTGGATTTATGATCATGACCACATGGCGCCTGGGATGTAGGAGTGCATGGTGGGACGTTTTGGATAGCCTGCACAGGAGCTTGTTATGAAAAATAGAAACAAATATTGGGTGGACCTGGGAATCGAACCCAGGTCCCAATGATCATACGTCAGCACACTGACCACTCCAACCACCTGCACGCGTTTGTAAGTATAATGATCAATAAATATAATATTAAGAAAAAGACAATATGCTGGACAGAAGCAACACACACGCCTTTTTGTTTGAATGGGCCAGTGGTATCTTAACACGTCTTCATCTTCTTCAATTGTCCTGAAAAAAGATAAAGAGATAGCGGGGGTTTTTAACCCCCACAAAGTGTGACGACCAAAAATAGCGAATAGAGCTAAGCTCTATATAAATATGGCGCGACGGTTGGGTTAAGTTCGTCTCATCCTAACGAATCCAACCATGGGTCTCTCAGGGTCTGATTTTTCTTGTGCAGCAAAGCCCTAATTTAAGAACTTGGAAACCCTAACATTCATCAATGGCAATTTCTGTTTCAGGGTGTTTTAATCCAATTGAATGATATCATGAGCTTGGTATGATCTCTGGCAATGCAACACAATCAATAAAACATGTTAATTATGCGTGAATTCATCAATATGATTTCAAGAAAAAAACGCAAACTGTGGATCTGTATGCAACGATTTCTTGAGTTCTGGCGTGCGAATTTGATTGCAAAAGATTCCTCACACCTCCAGCAATGTATTGGAATCAACAAATGCCTTGGAATCGTGCTAGAACCTGGAAAACAGTTTTCACTTTTTCTTGATTTTTCTCAATATGCTTATGGCCTTTTTGCAGCAATTTTCACGTGTGATGCATTAGGGTTAGCTTCAGTATATATAATAGAACTAATTTAGGTTAAAATCTTGGTCAAAGATCCATGGAATTATGATTTGTCTATTTGATTTTCAATCAAATATTTTTCAATCTTTTTGATTGAAAAACCATGCCAAATTGGGAGATTTTGGTCCCCTTGATGTGCACACGAAATCTCCAGCATATGTTGACCACTTTTGCTTCACAAAAAGATTTGGAAATCATATCTTGATATTTTCCTACAATTAAATTAATTAAATGAATTAAAAATTAATTAAAAATCCAATTAATTAATAAAAATAAGAAAATAATTCAATTTAATCTCAATGGGTCGTGCATAAGCCTTGGATAAAGTTTCAAGAAGGAATTTGAGGCCCATTAGCAAAAATGATGTGTTTTGGACAAAGTTGACTTCTTCAATGCATATCTTGCTCAATTTTGATCATATGAACATGTTCTTGGACATTTTGGAAAGGTATTGAAGTCCTCTAACCAATTCCTTTTGTCCCATGTCATTTGGATTTACCAATCTCAAGTTATGGTCTTTGACTTAAAGTGCATTTTTGTTGACTTTTGAAATTGACATATAATGTAGAAATTGATAACCTTTTGTGAGGGCATTTCTTGGACTTGAAATGTGAATATGAGTTGTAGGAAATGTCATCCCCTTCAAAATGAGCATTGGATGGGATTTTTCTGATGAACCATGAAAAAGTTATGCCTTGGTCAAGATACAGTTGACTTTTCAACTGTCCAAAAATAGTAACTTTTGGCATCTTGATGATTTTTGAGCCATGCTTGTGGAATCATGATCAAGACTTGATCAAATGATGATTGTGAACTCAAAATAAGATGTTGACCAAAAATTCTGACTTTTGACTGCCAAATGACCATTTTACCCCTGTAGTTGATTGTGAACCAAATAGGGCTTTTGACTGTGCAACTTGACCCTGTGAGTCTTGAAACTTGGCATGTAGGCGCTTGACAATGTATAGAGGCCTATGGGACTTGATTGAGCCATTGAAAACCTCAAATTCCTTGAGAGAACCAAAACCCTAATTTTGACTGGCTTAGGAGGCAGTTGGGACTGTGCAATCCCTTGAGAAATCTTGAACCATTTGAAGATGATTCTTGACAAACTTTGAAGAATATGGGAGGGAAAATTTTGGGGTACAACAGTTGCCCCTGTTCAATCTTCTTAGACCTGAGGATGTAGATTGGCTTGCGTGCCTTTCGTGATCCGAAGGTGGAAGATGATTGAACACTAGAGTGCCCAGAAATTTGCACTCGCATAGTAGAATATCAGCAATGTGATGTCGAGAATGGGCTTGCAGATTCCATTTGGAGAGATGATGGATAGGAGGATGGGCTTATAGATGCCATCTGGAAATGCGACAGAATCTTGTCGGGAATGGACTTATGGATGCCATTTGGAGACTGTTGGTAGGTGGATGGGCTTATAGATGCCATCTGGAGATTGTCTGTTGAATTGTAATTTTTGTAAGTTGAACGAGGGAACCTGTGTAGGGTTGCCTGATGATGAGCTCGTGTAAAACTACATCTTGGAAAGAAGGAAACCTGTGTAGGGTTGACTGACGATGAGTCCGTGTGAAACTACATCTTGGAATGAAGGAAACCTGTGTAGAGTTTCTTGATGACGAGTCCGTGTAAAACTGCATCTGAAATGGAGAAGGAACCTGTGTAGGGTTACTTTGATGACGAGTGCGTGTGAAACTGCATCCTGGAAGAAAGAAAACCTGTGTAGGGTTTTTTTATGACGAGTCCGTGTAAAACTGCATCTGAAATGGAGAAGGAACCTGTGTAGGGTTACTTTGATGATGAGTCCGTGTGAAACTGCATCCTGGAAGAAAGAAAACCTGTATAGGGTTTTTTGATGACGAGTCCGTGTAAAACTGCATCTGAAATGGAGAAGGAACCTGTGTGGGGTTACTTTGATGATGAGCCCGTGTAAAACTGCATCTGGAAAGAGAAAGGGAACCGGTGTAGGGTCTCCTCATGATGAGTCCGTGTAAAACTGCATCCTGGAAGAAAGAAAACTTGTGTAGGGTTTTTTGATGACGAGTCAGTGTAAAACTGCATCTGAAATGGAGAAGGAACCTGTGTGGGGTTACTTTGATGATGAGCCCGTGTAAAACTGCATCTGGAAAGAGAAAGGGAACCGGTGTAGGGTCGCCTCATGATGAGTCAGTGTAAAAATGCATCCTGGAAGAAAGAAAACCTGTGTAGGGTTTTTTGATGACGAGTCCGTGTAAAACTGCGTCTGGAGAGAGAGAACCTGTGTAGGGTTTCTTAATGACGAGTTCGTGTAAAACTTCATCTTTGGAAAGAGAGAACCTGTGTGGGGTTTCTTGGTGACGAGTCTGTGTAAAACTACGTCTGGAGAGAGAGAACCTGTGTAGGGTTTCTTAATGACGAGTCCGTGTAAAACTACGTCTGGAGAGAGAGAACCTGTGTAGGGTTTCTTCGGGATAAGTTCGTGTAAAACTTCAGGATGAACCGGGGTAAGGTTACTGTGAGATAAGTCCGTGTAAGACCTCTGGATGAAGAGGGGTAAGGTTACTTTGGAGTAAGTCATGTAAGACTTCAGGATGAACCGGGGTGAGGTTATCTTGACGATGAGTTCGTGTAAAACTTCTGGATGAACTGGTGTAAGGTTTCTTTGAGATAAGCCCGTGTAAGACTTCTGGAGGAACCGAGGTAAGGTAACCTTAGGATGAGTCCGTGTAAAACTACATCTGAGATTGAGAAGGAACCGGTGTAGGGTTGCCTAAGGATGAGTCCGTGTAAAACTACATCTGAGATTGAGAAGGAAACGGTGTAGCGTTGCCTAAGGATGAGTCCGTGTAAAACTTCATCTGAAAGGGAGAAGGAACCGGTGCAGGGTTGCTTCATGATGATCAAGTAGATAATTGTCCTGTCTGGTTTTTAGGTATTAACCCACGATCAGTCGTCCGCAGAATTTTCCTGGCTTGTTACAGGTGTTGATCTGGAACTGCAAAGGTAGATGGTAATCATCTTTTGATTGACCTTTTCCTGAAAAGACAAAACATTAGTTGTATGCAATATCATGATGTATGAAATGCATGATGTCATGATACTCTCAAAAATAAATGAGATCGTGTCGTATGCACTTTATCATGTATGTAAATAGGAGATATGAAAGGTGAAATGTATATGAATGTATTTTCGTTAGGAAAATAAATCCTTGACGAATGCCGGGAAGTTAAATCCTGGGCCGATGTTGAAGAGTAGAGTTCTCCGCTTCCGCTGGGGATGATGATTGCAAGAATAAACCGGTAGGAGAAGATGACTCCGTTGGGGAATAAACTTGTTGGAGATATTACTCTGCGGGGAATTGCTCTGTGG
This sequence comes from Vicia faba, assembly GCA_948472305.1. NCBI lineage: Eukaryota > Viridiplantae > Streptophyta > Magnoliopsida > Fabales > Fabaceae > Vicia > Vicia faba. Next base: position 88,619 of record CATIWC010001684.1, read on the forward strand.
GAAGAGATACTTCGCTGAGATTTTGACGATAACTCCACTGGGAATACTGTTGATAAGCTCCGTTGAGGGATTTTATGAACTCCCCTAGGGGTAGGAAGAACTTCGCCGAGGACGATCTTTCCGTTGTAATTAGCTGAGGATAACCCAGTTATAGGCTCTGTTGGGGGATAACCTTCTGAATAAAGTCGGGGAGAGGCTTTTGCACTCTGCGGGGGACAAGCTTCCAGAATCTACTGGGGATAAGCTTCCAGAATCTACTGGGGATAAGCTTCCAAAATCTACTGGGGAGGATGATTCAACTCTCCTGGGGGAAACTTCTCAGACAGTACTGGGGGAATGGCTCCACTGGGGTGTCTTGTATCCTACTGGGGAACAATCTTATATTAAGACTGCCAGGGATGCTTGCTTAGGAACATCTGCATACTCCGCTGGGGAATGTTGAGATCTTCTGGGGATACCCGACTTCCTTAAGGCTGACAGTAGCCTAACTCTGCTTGGGGAGAGTGTTGTTGATTTGCTAGGGATATTGTGCCTTTTTAGGGCTGATGGGAGACCAACTCTGCTTGGGGAGAGAGCACGGATGAATCTTGTCTTACTCTACGGGGAGTGAAGGTATCTTGGTCATGTTCTTCAGCTGAACTTACCTTGGTACCTCGGTGGACAGAGCAGCTTGTACAGTTCGGACAATTCTTATTGCCCCAGCTTTTATGGGAGAAGGTACCTGCGGAGGTCTTGATAACAGCCAATTTGACAAATCTTCTTCTGGTAGGCAAGTGACGAGATGACGGGACATAGTCGTACGCTTTTGATCCCTAACTTCTGCCTGGACCGCCCTTTCGGGTTTTCAGTCCACCAAGATACCCTTTTTTTCCCAAGCCGCCTTTTCAGGTTTTCGACTTGCTGGGTGTACAGATTTTTCATTTTCATCCCTTATTTTTGCCCGAACCCTTTTGGTTCGCCGGGAAGCCCTTATTTTTGCCTAGGCCAATCGACCTAGCGGGTCTTTGATTGTGCGTAGTATTTTTTCGACTATGTCCATGCCCTCAGGATGTAGGGAGTTGTCATTGTCAATAGTGTTGCATTTCCATACTACCAGAAGACCTTTGATTGTGCAAGATTCGTTGCTGGAATTCATGTCCACCGCCCTAAGTGACTCAGGTGGAGATTTTCCCCAGGCTATTTGGCATCCTTGAGATATTCCTTGAATCTTGACTGGACTGCCCCAGATGATAGACCATGATCATGCCGTGCCCCTTGGCTGGAAGTGTTTTTCCCTTTGAGGTGACCTTTTTGTTGAGAAGATTTTTTGTTCACAAGAATATTCATCGTGCGAATTTCTCTGCTGCTCGAACAAATAATCATATGCAAACAATGTTATTTTAAAAACTGCAAAGCTTATGTCTGTTTTGAAGTTTTTTTTTTTGTTTTTGAAAATGCATTTTTCCGTAAAACAAGCAAATTTTGTAAAATGTGATGTCAACTCAAGATTTTACAGCGAGCCTTAAGGAGTCAGGATACCTTTCGTAACAATATGCTTTCGAATAACCCATGCTTCAGCTAGGACTTTTAAGGGTTGTAGCGTGGCCTGGTTCACGGTTTAAGAAACAAAGGATAAAGGCTCAAATTTTATTTGTACCCACCCGTTCTTCGTGATGTTCTTCGATCCTAAACTCAGCTAATCGTGCATTAGATTTTGTTTGAGTCTTTGCTCTGAAATTCCGGTGATGGTTCGCATATTGACGGTTTATTTTGAATAGGCAGTCATTTCCTTTTGTTGAGGGTTTGCAGGACCTCTTTATTTTTGATTTCATTATCCCTGTTGTTGTACCCCAAAATTTGCCCTCCCATATTCTTCAAAGATTTGCCAAGTCAAAGCTTCAAAAATTCCCCAAGGGTTGCACAGTGCAAGGGTCTCCTAAGCAGTCAAAATTAGGGTTTTGATTCTGATCAAGAAAATGAAGTTTCCAAAGGTCCAATAAAGTCCCACATGCCTACAAATATGGTCAAGCGTCCTCATATCAAGTTTCAAGGCTTTCAGCACAAAATTGCACAGTCAAAAACCCTAATTGCTCAACAGTCAACTGCAGGGGCAAAATGGACATTTGGCAGTCAAAAGTTCAAATTTTTGGTCAACATATCATTTTGAAGTCACAAACATCATTTGATCGATGCTTGATCATGATTCTCAAAGCTTGGCTCAAAAATCATCAAGATGCAAACGTTTCCTTATTTGGACAGCTGAAAAAGTCAACTGTAAATTGACCAGGGCATAACTTTCACATGGATTATCAGAAAAATTCCATCCAAAGCTCATTTTTAAGAGAAAGACATTTCCTACAACTCATCCTCATACTTCAAGTCCAAGAAATGCTCTCACAAAAAGTTATCAATTTCAACATTATAGGTCATTTTCAAAAGTCAACAAAAAGGGACTTTAAGTCAAAGGCCATAACTTGATATTGGTAAATCAAAATGACATGGAACCAAAGACATTGATTAGAGGACTCAAAGACCTTTTCAAAATGTCCAAGAACATGAGAAAAACTTAAAAATTGAGCAAGTTATGCCTTGTGGAAGTTGGGAAATTTTTGGATATTTTGAAAAGTCAACATTGATTCAAATGACCTAAAATTGCTAATGGGCCCATTTTTGTTCCACAATTCATCATCCAAGGCATGTGCACGACCACTTGGCCCAAAGGGAAGTTTTTATTCATTTTTTATTTATTTATTTGAATTTTTATTAATAATAATTCATTTAAATTAATTAAATATATGAAAAATACTTAACCTAACTTATCAAATCTTTTTGTACATGTAATAGGCTCAATGATTCGTGCATGATCAGATTTGGAAGGAATTGGATTGATTGGATCATGATTGGTACAAAATTGCATGAAAAAAAGATTGAAAAAGATCTTTGAAAATCAAATTTCAAAAACCATGAATGCCAAAGATTTGGAGTGTTTTATTTGACCTAAATCATTACTACATATACAAGGAACACAACCCTAATGCCATTAACCACTGAGCTGCGCAGAAAACCCTAAACAAACTTGCATTTTTTTCAAGAAAACTCCATAACTGAAAACACATTTGCAGGGTGATTCAAGGCATAATAGTTGTTCAAACATCTTCCTGGAGGATCACAGAACGATTTCCAATCAAAATCATTCATCAAAACATCAAGAATTGGTACAATGAACCGGACCTGTGCACAAAAAATTTCATAGTCGTGCATCTCAATCCATGCATTCTTTGTGAATTTTAAAGCTTGATTCATGTTTGTCATTTGATTCTGATACTAACCCAATGATTTAATTGTATTTTTATGCATTATACGCGATTATGCCATTGTTGTTCATTAGGGTTCAGGAAGCTCCGAATTGGGGTTTTTTGAATGAGGAAAAATTGGAGTGTGAAACCACCACCATTCAAATCAGTGCGTCTAGACGATCATAAGGCCATGCTCGCGCTCAATTTATGAGCATCACAGGGCTATTCGCTATTTTCCCAAAACATGCCTAAAAGAACATTTGAAAACCGTTGCTTATGATGTTTATATTTTAGGAAAATAAAATCCAACGAAGAAGATGATATCGTGGCATTAGATGGTTGGCTGGTTCAAATTTTCGCGCTCAGACCCACTAACGCTTTTGTTTTCTTTTATAATATTTGTTAGTTGTTTAATAATCAAAACGCGTGAATTGGTTCAGTGGTAAGCGATAGTGCTGATAACGTACATGACCTGGGTTCGAGCCCCAGGTCTTCATTCTTTCAATGTTATTTTTCAATCAACATTCATATGCAGTTCAAGCCTTGAAGCGCACCATACACCTTCCTAATCAAGCGTCCACGCGTCCAATGGAATTCAATCAAAGGCCAAGAATTGAGGAACATGATAAGTCCTAGTCAATGCATCACACGCTAGTGCCAAAGTCAACAAGGCCAGGCTTGTTTGGGCTCAAATTCCTGGGCTATACCTCCACATTAGGGACTGATACCCCCCTAGGTTTGCCATTTTAAATGTTTTCTTTTGCATTATTTCTATTTTCATTTTAATTATTGTGTTTAATTAATTTATTATTTTCACAAAAAATATAAAAAATACAAACATCAAAAAAATCAGAAAAAGAGAAAAATAATAAATATTTTATTTTGGTATGTATATTTTAAATAAATTTGCATGTAAATTATTTAGTTTTAACTTAGGTTTTAATTTTAATTCTCTTAATAAAAATCTAAAAAACATAGAACTAGGATTCATGTTAATTTTTTATCCTTTTTTTTCTTTTTCTCTCATAATAATTAAATAATTAAATATTAGATATTTATTTTTATAATTAAATTGCATGTAAATTAATTAGGGTTAATATTAGGTTTTAATCTTCTTTTCTTAATAAATTAAAAAAAACAAATAGAATTAGGGTTAGCATTTAATTTCAATCAATTCTTTTTTCACTAAAATCCTAAAAAACTAAAAAATGTCAGAAACATCTCCTTTTCTTTTTCTTTATTAATTAATTCCATGTAATTTATTTTTGCAAAAAGGGTCCAACGCCCTCGTTTTAATTTTCATTTAATTCGCGTATTTATTTTATTCCGTTTAAATATTTATGTATCTCTCCCAAAGCCGTGTAACTAATTGCTCGCACTCTTAATTCTTTATTTTTTACTTTCTTTATTTTTCTGTCAAATCGGGTTCGAGAAATTTTGGCGATGTGGACCCGCGCCTTTTGTAATAGCTTAGAATTTTTACTTTCCCGCAATACTTTTAACTGTTAATCAAGGCCTGCAAGAATGAATGACAAAAAATAAAAACAAGCGTAGAACACCAATAACATGACAAGATAAATGCAAATGAAAACGACACACAAATCGCACACACCACCCCTAGGGTACGCCTCACCGTTGCCTTGCCTTCGAAAGGTGATCGTCGAGTAGAGGATGTCTTAGTAAGTCCTCATGATTCGGGAACCTGGCATGAGGGTAGCTTCTAAGGTGTCTTCCCATTGCTCTGGTGATCACCATGTCCCGAACTTCGAATTGACCCGAACACCTCCAACGGTGGTGCTACCTACCTCTCAATGATGGGATGGCACTACTTTAAAGGACATTTACACAGACGAATTCCTTAGGGTAGGTAGACGACTCTAGATACTTGCTCTAATTTCAAAACAAATCAAAAATACTTTTCACACCGACACCCTTTTCAAAAAGCTTTCGAAAGCAATTTTTCAAACACTCTTGAGGACCGATACAAGAGTCGAACTGAAATTTTCAAAGAAACTTTTTAAAACCCACATTGAAAAGCAAACAAACCTTTTTGAAAACCCAATGAGCAAGTATCTAAGAGCCCATGGATAACCATGGATAGAAAGGGTGCTAACACCTTCCCTTTCTATAATCTACCTCCCGAACCGAGAGCAATCTCTATAAGGAATTTTTCTGTGCTTTTGTCCTTTCCATTTGGAGAAAATAAAAGACGATGGCGACTCTTGCTTCCGTGACATTTCGCGAACCAGCGTTAAACAGTCAGTTCCAGATCCACCGATCACAGAACTGGCGACTCTGCTGGGGACCAAACTTAAAGTGAGGTGTACCTTAGGGCTAGTTCATAACTGTGTTTTCAATTGTATTGATTTGTGTGCTTTATTATTGTGGGTTACATCGGAGTTACATAGATCCTAACCCGGATCTGGGGATACCCTGTTTAGGTAGCATAAGCTGTGAGGGACCTGTCCGGCGTAGACCGACACGGGTGAAGCAGTGGCTACGTTGGTGTGGCACCTTGGTCTGTACCGATATCCCTTGTGTCGCAACGAGGAGAATATGGGTCTTCTAAGGAGTCATTAAGCACCAACAACCTTAGAACCTTAACTGACACAACTTGGCCTTTAGAATTGTAGCAGTATGCTACGCCCATTGAGGCTAAACTCTCGTGATGGTTCTGGCCGCAAGAAAAGATTGCGATGCTGGAGTTATGACCGATTGAGGGTAGTCGATGATATTGGGATCCTCTAAGAACCCGGTTACTTTGATAGGACAGGTTGAACCCACCAACTTCAAGAGGGTAATACCCAGACCTCATGCTCGCCTTAAACTCTAAGGGTTTCTCTTGTGTGACTTGCGTGCCTTCAAACTTGACTACTTGCATGCTTGTTATCTGACACTTGAGTTCCTTGCAGGTTTTGTTTATAGTCCTTAACTAGGACTCATAACAGGGTTACTGAGTGTTTTGCAGGTTTTATCTAGTCCTTAACTAGGACTCATAACAAGGTTTACCGAGTGTCTTGCAGGGTTTGTTTTAGTCCTTAATTGGGACTCATGACGGGTCTTACCGAGTTTCTTGCAGGTTTTGGTTTGCAGTCCTTAATTGGGACTCATAGCAGGGTTTATTCATATTACCCCATGCGTCATGACATCATACCATTGCATACATCCTAACCCATTTCAAGGATCTCAAAGGCTTGTGATACAGGTCATGATGAATCAAACATCTAGCAAGGGGCAGAGAGGATTTATTTTCCTCTAGCCAAAGTTGTCAGAGGCTATGACCCACTTGTTATGGTGAGCTTTGACTCCTGAAGAAGGTTCCCCTAGCCAAGGTCGTTTGGAAAGCAAAATAAGGTTGATGACTTGAGTCAGGGGCTATGACCCACTTGATATGGTGAGCCTTTGACCCTGGAAGAAGGACTCTCAACAATCCAAAGTTCCTTCAATCAAGCTACCGGATCCAAATGCTAACAAATTTTCTTGTTTACCCCGCGAGGTCCTTGAAAACATTGCATGCATGTCATACACATCATTACATAACAGGTATCTTTGTTGCAGGTCACTTACCTTTCTCGCTGTTTATTTCAGCAATGGCCTTCCAACCAGATAACCAGGATCTTCTTGCTCAAGAGACTTGGTTTGGGGAAATCCTCCTGAATCTATCCAAGGGACATGAGGAGCTAAGGACACTTCTCATGGGGACTTTTGTCAAGAACAATGCTGAGGATGAAAGGCTGAAACACCTGCAAGCTGAGATGGATGCATTGAAAGTCCAGATGCTGGGGCAGGCGACTGCCATTCAAAGGTTAGCTCAAAGACAAGACGAGCTCGGGGTTCTCATCAACCAACTACTTCGGGGTAACCAGCTGGGGCAAACATCTAGGGTTGAAGAGCCAGGCATCAACCAACCACCCTTGAGACAAGCAGACAAGGGAAAAGCTCCTCAGATGGCTTCAGTATCACCAATTCAGTATCAACCTCACCAGCTTCAGCCAGACAAGCCCAAAAGGCGATTCACCAAGCTCAACGTGTCGCTGCCTCAAGCCTTACAACAATTGCTGAGGTTGAATTTGGTAACTCTAAAGGATCCTCCTAAGAATCCCAATAGGACACCTTCAAGGTATAACCCCAACGCTCGCTGCGCTTATCATTCTGACAGCCCGGGGCATGCTACAGAGGATTGTTGGACTTTGAAGAATAAGATCCAGGACCTGATTGAGGAAGGAGCTGTGGAATTCACCCAAGATGGCCATGCTGAGTGCTTCTACCATCCCTACAGGAGGCACCATTTGAAATGACAAGCCTTGGACTAGAAAACTTTTGTTCATTCAAATGTTCAAGTTGCAGTTTTCTTTTGTTCAAACATTTACTCATGTTAAACATTGTTATCTCATTAATGCATCGCATATGTCTGTTCTAAAACAATATATTCGTATTCACTAAATGCAAATTATTTCCATATTTTTTCTGATGATCAACTCTCAATAATTCTAAGCCTCTTGAGGGAGGATGATGAAAACGATACCATAATCTACAATATGCTTTTGAACAGACCCCGCTGATGAGGTACAGGCATTGTTTCAATCCCTAAACACTGGAGTTATAAGGATGATAATCCCTCGTCAACCCCTCTGAGCCAAAGAAGTAGGAGTTTTTCTTTTCGAAATTTAAAACCCTTAATCATAACCTGGGGCAGGGTAGTCTCTCAGTTGCTCCAAGTGCATAACAAATGGCACCAAAGCAGTCCTTACGAAAACAAAAGAAGACATTGATGGTTCCGAATAATCAATAAAGAAAGGCAGTCATTATCTCAAAAAATGAAAAACCCATTAAGTCAAAACCTATGAAGGAGACTTACGAAACTGGGGCATCCCGCTGACTGTAATTCCAAAAAAGGAAACAGTTCAGGCAAAAAAGAAAGGGATAACAAAAAGCAGACAAGAAAGAGGTCTTACAAACCCTCAACAAAAACAAAAAAGAATGACTGCCTATTCAAAATAAGTTATCAACATCCGAATCATCACCGGAAAATCAAAGCAAAGATTCAAACAAGGTCTAACGCACGATCAGCTGAGTTTAGGTTTGAAGAACATCACGAAGAGCGGGTGGGTATAAATAATTTGAGCCTTTATCCTTTGTTTCTTAAACCATGAACCAGGCCACGTTATAACCCTTAAAAGTCCTAGCTGAAGCATGGGTTAGTTCGAAAGCATACTGTTACGAAAGGTATCCTGACTCCTTAAGGCTCACGGTAAAATACGGAGTTGACATCACGTTTTACAAACAATCACTTGTTTTATGAAAAGAATGCATTTTCAAAATCTTCAAGACAGACATAAGCTTTGCATTTTTAACATAACTTTGTTTGCATATGACTTTTTGTTTGAACAGCAGGAAAATTCGCACGATGAATACCTAGTGAACAAAAGTGCTTCCAATCAAGGGGCAGACATGACCATGGTCCATTATCTGGGGCAGCCCAATCAAGATTCGGAGAATCTCTCAAAAGGCCAAATAGCCTGGGGAAAATCTCTGCCTGAGTCACTTGGGGCACTCCAGCAACGAATCTTGCCTGATCAAACACCTTCTAGTGGCATGACAAAATACTTCTGACAGAGGCAACTCCCTACATCCTGAGAACATGGACATAGTCAAAAAGATACTGTGCAAAATCAAAGACCCGCTAGGTTGACGTACCTGGGCAAAAATAAGGGCTTCCCGGCGAACCAAAAGGGTTCGGGAAAAATGAAGGGATGAAATGAAAAATCTGTACACCCGGCAAGTCGAAACCTGAAAAGGCGGCTTGGGCAAAAATGGGTATCCCGGTGGACTGAAAACCCGAAAGGGCGGTCCAGGCAAAAGTTAGGGATCAAAGCGTACGACTATGTCCTGTCATCTTGTCATCTGCCTACCAGAAGAAGGTTTGTCCATCAATAACTATCATCACCTCACAGGTCTTCTTCTCAACCTCAGAAACAGGGGCAATGATGAGTTTTCCAAACAATCTAATCGCTCTGCCCACCAAGGTATCAAGGTGAGTTCAGCTAAAGAACATAACCAAATATCTTAATTCCCCAGAGAGTGAGCCAGCAAGACAGTACACTCTCTCCAAGCAAAGTTATCAAGTCCCAAGGAAGTTGAGTATCCTCCAGCAGATCTCAACATTCTCCGGCAACATATATATCCTTAACAAGTATCCCCGGCAATCTTGGTCTAAAGATTGTTCCCCGGCGGCATATCAAACATTCAAAGGAATCACTTCCCCCGCAGTTCAAAACTTCCCCAGAAGAGTCCAATCCAGTTCCCCAGGAAGGTTGGAATTCATCTCCCCAAGCAGTAAGCTTATCCCCAGTAGATTCTGGAAGCTTATCCCTCGCAGAGCACGAACGCGTCGCCCGACTTTATTTAAAGAGTTATTTCCTTAACAGGATATAACTGGGTTATCCTCAGCCAAAAGCTATGGAAAGAGCGTCCCCGACGAAGTTCTCTTACCCCTAGCAAAGTCTATTAGCACTTCCAATACAACAAAGATATCCCCAGCAAATTATTATCAACAATTCAACAAAGTATCTCTCTCCCCCACAGAGTATTGCTCCCCAGCAAGATCGTCAGAGTACTTTCCTCCCCGCAGAGTTATTCCACTCGCCAAGTTTATTCCCCAACGGAGTCATCTTCTCCTACCGGTATTCTTGTAATTATCATCCCTAGCGGAAGCGAAATCTATTCTCCAAACATCAGCCCAGGATATGACTTCCCGGCACCCGTCAAAGATCTACTTTCCTAGACAAAAACACATTCATAAAACATCACATACATCATTATAGCATGCATAGACACATCATATCATACAAATCTCATTTATGTTGAGAACATCATTGCTTGGTCCATATCATGCATGGCATATGACTGACCTCTACCTTTCAGGAAAGATGCAGTTAAATCCTCAATCATATTTCAAGACCTAGACCGGTTCAGCTAATCGACTCCAAAGATTTCTTATCTAGTCCAAGGCCTTCTCCAGTCCAGCTAAATCAACTCCCAACAGACTTTTCTGATGAAGACTCAGTAGAAGTTTTTAGGTTTTTCTCAGACGTTCGCTTTTGAGATTATAATTTCCTATGGTTCCCTCCACGACGGTGCGTGAGGTGATAATTCCATTTTAGGTTTTTCTCAGACGTTCGCTTTTGAGATTATAATTTCCTATGGTTCCCTCCCCGACGGTGCGTGAGATGATAATTCCATTTTAGGTTTTTCTCAAACGTTCGCTTTTGAGATTATAATTTCCTATTGGTTCTCTCCCCGACGGTGCGTGAGATGATAATTCCATTTTAGGTTTTTTTATCAAACGTTCGCTTTTGAGATTATAATTTCCTATTGGTTTTCTCCCCGACGGTGCGTGAGATGATAATTCCATTTTAGGTTTTTCTCAAACGTTCGCTTTTGAGATTATAATTTCCTATTGGTTCTCTCCCCGATGGTGCGTGAGATGATAATTCCATTTTAGGTTTTTTTCTCAAACGTTCGCTTTTGAGATTATAATTTCCTATTGGTTCTCTCCCCGACGGTGCGTGAGATGATAATTCCATTTTAGGTTTTTTTCTCAAACGTTCGCTTTTGAGATTATAATTTCCTATTGGTTTTCTCCCCGACGGTGCGTGAGATGATAATTCCATTTTAGGTTTTTCTCAAACGTTCGCTTTTGAGATTATAATTTCCTATTGGTTCTCTCCCCGACGGTGCGTGAGATGATAATTCCATTTTAGGTTTTTTTCTCAAACGTTCGCTTTTGAGATTATAATTTCCTATTGGTTCTCTCCCCGACGGTGCGTGAGATGATAATTCCATTTTAGGTTTTTTTCTCAAACGTTCGCTTTTGAGATTATAATTTCCTATTGGTTTTCTCCCCGACGGTGCGTGAGATGATAATTCCATTTTAGGTTTTTCTCAAACGTTCGCTTTTGAGATTATAATTTCCTATTGGTTCTCTCCCCGACGGTGCGTGAGATGATAATTCCATTTTAGGTTTTTTTCTCAAACGTTCGCTTTTGAGATTATAATTTCCTATTGGTTCTCTCCCCGACGGTGCGTGAGATGATAATTCCATTTTAGGTTTTTCTCAAACGTTCGCTTTTGAGATTATAATTTCCTATGGTTCCCTCCCCGACGGTGCGTGAGGTGATAATTCCATTCCAGGTTTTTCTCAAACGTTCGCTTTTGAGATTATAATTTCCTATTGGTTCTCTCCCCGACGGTGCGTGAGATGATAATTCCATTTTAGGTTTTTCTCAAACGTTCGCTTTTGAGATTATAATTTCCTATGGTTCTCTCCCCGACGGTGCGTGAGATGATAATTCCAGCCCAGGTTTTTCTCAAACGTCCGCTTTTGAGATTATAATTTCCTATGGTTCCCTCCCCGACGGTGCGTGAGGTGATAATTCCAACCCAGGTTTTTCTCAGACGTCCGCTTTTGAGATTATAATTTCCTATGGTTCTCTCCCCGACGGTGCGTGAGATGATAATTCCAACCCAGGTTTTTTTCAAACGTCCGCTTTTGAGATTATAATTTCCTATGGTTCCCTCCCCGACGGTGCGTGAGGTGATAATTCCAACCCAGGTTTTTCTCAGACGTCCGCTTTTGAGATTATAATTTCCTATGGTTCTCTCCCCGACGGTGCGTGAGATGATAATTCCATTCCAGGTTTTTCACAAACGTCCGCTTTTGAGATTATAATTGCCTATGGTTCTCTTCCCGATCCTGCGAAGATGGTAATTCCCACCAAGATTTTCTCAACGAGCGTTGTTGAAGTTAAAGTCACCTAAGGTTCTCTTACTATTCCTGCTGAGGTAGTAACCATCCCTGGTTTATTCATCACCTTTTAAGATCCAGATTCAGCTCCTGTAACCAGTCAGGACACATCTATACCAAGCATCTGAAAACCAGCTCCTGCAACGTGTCAGGTACTCATTTTTTTCTTTTGCAGGTATGCAAGTTCTCGCTAAGGAATCTCTTATGCGATCAACAGCCAGATGGCATCTATAAGCCCATCCACCTTCCAGCATCTCTCAGCATGGCGTCTATAAGCCCATTCCCATCATCACACTGCTACTATGTGAGCGCAAATTTCTGGGCACTCTAGTGTTCAATCATCTTCTACCCTCGGATTACGAAAGGCACGTCAGCCAATCTGCATCCTCAGGTCTAAGAAGATTGAACAGGGGCAACTGTTGTACCCCAAAATTTGCCCTCCCATATTCTTCAAAGATTTGCCAAGTCAAAGCTTCAAAAATTCCCCAAGGGTTGCACAGTGCAAGGGTCTCCTAAGCAGTCAAAATTAGGGTTTTGATTCTGATCAAGAAAATGAAGTTTCCAAAGGTCCAATATAGTCCCACATGCCTACAAATATGGTCAAGCATCCTCATATCAAGTTTCAAGGCTTTCAGCACAAAATTGCACAATCAAAAACCCTAATTGCTCAACAGTCAACTGCAGGGGCAAAATGGTCATTTGGCAGTCAAAAGTTCAAATTTTTGGTCAACATCTCATTTTGAAGTCACAAACATCATTTGATCAATGCTTGATCATGATTCTCAAAGCTTGGCTCAAAAATCATCAAGATGCAAACGTTTCCTTATTTGGACAGCTGAAAAAGTCAACTGTAAATTGACCAGGGCATAACTTTTACATGGATTATCAGAAAAATTCCATCCAAAGCTCATTTTGAAGAGAAAGACATTTCCTACAACTCATCTTCATACTTCAAGTCCAAGAAATGCTCTCACAAAAAGTTATCAATTTCAACATTATAGGTCATTTTCAAAAGTCAACAAAAAGGGACTTTAAGTCAAAGGCCATAACTTGATATTGGTAAATCAAAATGACATGGGACCAAAGAAATTTGTTAGAGGACTCAAAGACCTTTCCAAAATGTCCAAGAACATGAGACAAACTTAACAATTGAGCAAGTTATGCCTTGTGGAAGTTGGGAAATGTTTGGATATTTTGAAAAGTCAACATTGATTCAAATGACCTAAAATTGCTAATGGGCCCATTTTTCTTCCAAAATTCATCATCCAAGGCATGTGCACGACCACTTGGCCCAAAGGGAAGTTTTTATTCATTTTTTATTTATTTATTTGAATTTTTATTAATAATAATTCATTTAAATCAATTAAATATATGAAAAATACTTAACCTAACTTATCAAATCTTTTTGTACATGTAATAGGCTCAATGATTCGTGCATGATCAGATTTGGAAGGAATTGGATTGATTGGATCATGATTGGTACAAAATTGCATGAAAAAAAGATTGAAAAAGATCTTTGAAAATCAAATTTCAAAAACCATGAATGCCAAAGATTTGGAGTGTTTTATTTGACCTAAATCATTACTACATATACAAGGAACACAACCCTAATGCCATTAACCACTGAGCTGCGCAGAAAACCCTAAACAAACTTGCATTTTTTTCAAGAAAACTCCATAACTGAAAACACATTTGCAGGGTGATTCAAGGCATAATAGTTGTTCAAACATCTTCCTGGAGGATCACAGAACGATTTCCAATCAAAATCATTCATCAAAACATCAAGAATTGGTACAATGAACCGGACCTGTGCACAAAAAATTTCATAGTCGTGCATCTCAATCCATGCATTCTTTGTGAATTTTAAAGCTTGATTCATGTTTGTCATTTGATTCTGATACTAACCCAATGATTTAATTGTATTTTTATGCATTATACGCGATTATGCCATTGTTGTTCATTAGGGTTCAGGAAGCTCCGAATTGGGGTTTTTTGAATGAGGAAAAATTGGAGTGTGAAACCACCACCATTCAAATCAGTGCGTCTAGACGATCATAAGGCCATGCTCGCGCTCAATTTATGAGCATCACAGGGCTATTCGCTATTTTCCCAAAACATGCCTAAAAGAACATTTGAAAACCGTTGCTTATGATGTTTATATTTCAGGAAAATAAAATCCAACGAAGAAGATGATATCGTGGCATTAGATGGTTGGCTGGTTCAAATTTTCGCGCTCAGACCCACTAACGCTTTTGTTTTATTTTATAATATTTGTTAGTTGTTTAATAATCAAAACGCGTGAATTGGTTCAGTGGTAAGCGATAGTGCTGATAACGTACATGACCTGGGTTCGAGCCCCAGGTCTTCATTCTTTCAATGTTATTTTTCAATCAACATTCATATGCAGTTCAAGCCTTGAAGCGCACCATACACCTTCCTAATCAAGCGTCCACGCGTCCAATGGAATTCAATCAAAGGCCAAGAATTGAGGAACATGATAAGTCCTAGTCAATGCATCACACGCTAGTGCCAAAGTCAACAAGGCCAGGCTTGTTTGGGCTCAAATTCCTGGGCTATACCTCCACATTGGGGACTGATACCCCCCTAGGTTTGCCATTTTAAATGTTTTCTTTTGCATTATTTCTATTTTCATTTTAATTATTGTGTTTAATTAATTTATTATTTTCACAAAAAATATAAAAAATACAAACATCAAAAAAATCAGAAAAAGAGAAAAATAATAAATATTTTATTTTGGTATGTATATTTTAAATAAATTTGCATGTAAATTATTTAGTTTTAACTTAGGTTTTAATTTTAATTCTCTTAATAAAAATCTAAAAAACATAGAACTAGGATTCATGTTAATTTTTTATCCTTTTTTTTCTTTTTCTCCCATAATAATTAAATAATTAAATATTAGATATTTATTTTTATAATTAAATTGCATGTAAATTAATTAGGGTTAATATTAGGTTTTAATCTTCTTTTCTTAATAAATTAAAAAAAACAAATAGAATTAGGGTTAGCATTTAATTTCAATCAATTCTTTTTTCACTAAAATCCTAAAAAACTAAAAAATGTCAGAAACATCTCCTTTTCTTTTTCTTTATTAATTAATTCCATGTAATTTATTTTTGCAAAAAGGGTCCAACGCCCTCGTTTTAATTTTCATTTAATTCGCGTATTTATTTTATTCCGTTTAAATATTTATGTATCTCTCCCAAAGCCGTGTAACTAATTGCTCGCACTCTTAATTCTTTATTTTTTACTTTCTTTATTTTTCTGTCAAATCGGGTTCGAGAAATTTTGGCGATGTGGACCCGCGCCTTTTGTAATAGCTTAGAATTTTTACTTTCCCGCAATACTTTTAACTGTTAATCAAGGCATGCAAGAATGAATGACAAAAAATAAAAACAAGCGTAGACCACCAATAACATGACAAGATAAATGCAAATGAAAACGACACACAAATCGCACACACCACCCCTAGGGTACGCCTCACCGTTGCCTTGCCTTCGAAAGGTGATCGTCGAGTAGAGGATGTCTTAGTAAGTCCTCATGATCCGGGAACCTGGCATGAGGGTAGCTTCTAAGGTGTCTTCCCATTGCTCTGGTGATCACCATGTCCCGAACCTCGAATTGACCCGAACACCTCCAACGGTGGTGCTACCTACCTCTCAATGGTGGGATGACACTACTTTAAAGGACATTTACACAGACGAATTCCTTAGGGTAGGTAGACGACTCTAGATACTTGCTCTAATTTCAAAACAAATCAAAAATACTTTTCACACTGACACCCTTTTCAAAAAGCTTTCGAAAGCAATTTTTCAAACACTCTTGAGGACCGATACAAGAGTCGAACTGAAATTTTTAAAGAAACTTTTTAAAACCCACATTGAAAAGCAAACAAACCTTTTTGAAAACCCAATGAGCAAGTATCTAAGAGCCCATGGATAACCATGGATAGAAAGGGTGCTAACACCTTCCCTTTCTATAATCTACCTCCCGAACCGAGAGCAATCTCTATAAGGAATTTTTCTGTGCTTTTGTCCTTTCCATTTGGAGAAAATAAAAGACGGTGGCGACTCTTGCTTCCGTGACATTTCGCGAACCAGCGTTAAACAGTCAGTTCCAGATCCACCGATCACACCTGTTTTTTGCCTGAACTGTTTCTTTTGTGATTACAGTCAGCGGGATGCCCCAGTTTTTGTAAGTCTCCTTCATAGGTTTTGACTTGTTGGGCTTTTATTTTGAAAGGTGATGACTGCCTGTCTTTATGATTATTCGGAACCATCACTGTCTTTTGTCTCGGAAGGACTCCTTTGGTACCATTCGTTGTGCACTTGGATCAACTGAGAGAACTACCCTTCCCCAGGTTATGATTAAGGGTTTTAATTTTTTGTGCAAAGAAAAAAAACTCCTACTTCTTTGGCTCGAAGGGGTTGACGAGGGATTATCTTCCTTATAACTCCAGTGTTTAGGAATTGAAACAATGCCTGTACCTCATCAGCAGGGTCTATTCAAAAGCATACTATAAAGATCGTGGTATCGTTTTCGTCATCCTCCCTCAAGAGGCTTAGAGTTTTTTTTTAATTGAGAGTTGATCATCAAAAAAAATATGAAAACAATTTGAGTATAGTGAATACGAATGGATTAATTCAAAACAGACATATGCGATGCATTAATGAAATTTATAAAGTTTGCTATGACAATAATTGTTTGTATAAGCAAAGAAAAATACAACTTGAACATTCCAATGAACAAAGAATCTTCTAGTCTCAGGACTTGTCACTTCAAATGGTGAACCTTGGAGGGATGGTAGAAAAACTCAGCCTGACCACCTTGGGTGAACTCCACTGCTCCTTCATCAATCAGGTCCTGGATCTTGTTCTTCAGAGTCCAACAGTCGTTGGTGTCGTGTCCAGGACTGTCAGAATGGTAGGCACATCTCACACTCGGGTTATACCTGGAAGAGGAAGTGCTGGGATTCTTAGGAGGGTCCCTTAGCACTACCAGATTCAATCTCAACAGGTGTTGTAAAGCTTGAGACGGTGATACGTTGAGCTTGGTGAATTGCCTTCTAGGCTTGTCTGGCTTGCTCTGATCAACCTGTTGTTCTTGGCGCGGTCGTTGTTGGACCTGTGAAGTAGTAGCAGCTTGGAGAGGTCTATTCATTGAACCAAACCTTTGACTTCTTGGAGGCTGATTACTGGTTTGGTCCCCAGCCTTGACTACTTGCTTCATACTATCTTGCTGAAGCTGGTTGATCACAGTTCTCAA
The DNA here is from genome assembly GCA_948472305.1 of Vicia faba. Lineage (NCBI taxonomy): Eukaryota > Viridiplantae > Streptophyta > Magnoliopsida > Fabales > Fabaceae > Vicia > Vicia faba. The sequence goes on from CATIWC010001684.1 coordinate 105,986, forward strand.
CTCTTCTTGCTCCCGAGCTAATCCTTGGATAAGGGCCATTTTCCCCAGCATCTGGGTTCTCATTGCATCTACCTCAGCTTGCAGATGTTTCAGCCGTTCATCCTTACTGTCTTCTGGACTGTTCTTGACCAAATCCCCATGAGGAGTGTTCTCAACTCTTCCTGCCCCTTTGATAGGCTTAAGAAGATCTCCCTGAACTGAGTCTCTTGGGTATGACGATCCTGGTTGTCTTGTTGGCAAGCCATTGCTGAAATAAACAGCGAGGAAGGTAAGTGACCTGTAAAAAGGGTACCTGTGATGCAATGATATGTATGTATGCAATGTTTTCAAGGATCTCGCGGGGTAAACAAGGAAATTGTTAGAATCTAGTAGCTTGATTGAAGGAACTTCATGCTGTTGAGAGTCCTTCTTCAAGAGTCAAGGCTCACCATATCGAGTGGGTCATCGCCCCTGACTCAAGTTACCATGTTTTGATCTCCAGACAAACCCGGCTAGAGGAAAATAAATCCCCTTTGCCCCTTGCTAGACATTTTGGTTCATCATGACCTGCATCACAAACCCTTGAGATCCTTGAAATGGATTAGTCCTTATGCAGGATGTATACAATGGTATGATGGTATGATGTTATGCACGTGGATGCAAACGTGTGAGGTGTAAGTAAGCCCTGTAATAAGTCCAGATTAAGGACTGTAAACAAAACCTGCAAGGAACTCATGTGTCAGATAACAAGAATGCGCAAGTAGTTCAAGTTTGAAGGCACACAAGTCACACAAAAGAGCCCTTAGATTTCAGGCTGGCATGAAGTTTAGGTACTACCCTCTTTCAGTTTCGTTGGTTAAGACCTGTCCTAGAAAATAGTAACCAGGTTCTAGAGGATCTCAATATCACTGACTACCCTCAATCGGTCATAACTCCAGCGTCGCAATCTTTTCTTGCGGCCAGAACCATCGCGAGAGTTTAGCCTCAATGAGAGTAGCATACTGCTACTGTTCTATGGCCAAGTTGGGTCAATTTAGGGTTCTAAGGTTGGTTGGTGCTTAATGACTCCTTAGAAGACCCATATTCTCCTCGTTCCAACACAAGGGATATCGGTACAGACTAAGGTGTCACACCAACGTAGCTACTGCTTCACCCGTGTCGGTCTACGCCGGACAGGTCCCTCACAGCTTATGCTACCTAAAGGGTATTCCCCAGATCCGGGTTAGGATCTATGAAACTCCGATGCAAGCCCACAATATAAAAGCAAACAAGGCACACAATTGAAAACATAAGAGTGGTCTAATCCTAAGGTACACCTCACTCATAGTATCCCCAGCAGAGTCGCCAGTTCTGTGATCGGTGGAAATAGAACTGACTGTTTTAAAGTTGGTTCGCGAAATGTCGCGGTAAGCAAGAGTCACCACCGTCTTTTATGTTCTCCAACAAGGAAAGGAGAAAAGCACAGCAAAATTCCTTTTCGAGAATGTTTCTCGGTTCGGGAGGTAGATTTATAGAAAGGGAAGGTATTAGCACCCTTTGTATCCGTGGTTATCCACGGGCTCTTAGGTACTTGCTCACTATGTTTTCAAAAATTGTTTGCTTTTCAAGTGCTTGTGGGTTTTGAAAAAGTTTGTTTTGAAAACTTCTAGGTAACTCTTGTATCAGTCCTCAAGAGTGTATGAAGTGTTTGTTTGAAAACTTTTTGAAAGTGTAGGTGCGAAAAGTTGTTTTTGTTTTTTTGAAAGAGCAAGTACCCAGGAGAAATCTACCTACTCAAAGGAATTAAGCTGTGTAAATGTCCTTTAGACAGTACTATCCCACTATTGAGAAGTAGGTAGCACCGTCGTTGGAGTCATTCGGGTTAATTTGATTATTAGGGACATATGTGTGGTCACCAAAGCAATAGTAGGACGCCTTAGCTGTAACCCTAATGTCCTAGATCCTTTTTATCCGAGGCAACCGTTTCGAGGTAACTGGATCTTTTGACAAGAGGTCGACCTCTAAAACACCCTATACTTAATGACCACCTCGAGGCAACCAAGTGAGGCGTACCCTAGGAGTGGCATGTGCATGTGTGTCGAGTTTCAGTTTATGTTATCTTTGTACATGTTATTTGTGAGCTACGGGTTGATTTTATTTGTCATACAAGTCTTGTCATGCATAATTAACAGTTAATAATTTGCGGGAAATAAATTACGGAAAGATAAATCTATGCTATTACAAGGCGTCGAGTATTTACATCGCCAAAAACATAACCCTTAAAAATAAATTGCGAGAAAGCAAAAGAAAGTGGTAAAAGCCTAATTAACTATTACATTCTCGGAGCAGATACATGAATATAATCAAGATAAATAATAAAATGCACGCAAAGAAATTGAATCAGGACGTCCTTAGGGTTTTGACCCTTTTTGAGAAAAGAAAGTAATTTGGTCCTTTTTGCAATTAATTAAATATTAAACCTAATTACTAATTAATTAATTAATTACAAGAAAAGTATTTTTTTATGTTTTTTAGGTTTTAATAAAATAAAATAAAAATAAAAGAAATTAAAAGTTGTCAAGAAAACCCTAATTCTAAATTTGTTTTATTTGTGAAAAAAAGTCAAAGTTAACCTAATTAATAAAAAGACTAAATTAATTAATTTACATTTATTTACAAAATAATAATTAAAGGTGAAAATAATAAATAATAAAATAAATAATATTTATATTTTTATGGTCTGAATTTATTATGAAAATAAAAGTTTGTTAATTAAATACTAATAATATTAATAATTAATAATAATATTTAGTGAAAGAAATTAAAAAGAAAATTAAGAAAGAACCAGAGGGTGATGGGCCCTTTTGGAGGTTTGTTTAGAAATTCCTGGCCCATGAACATCAAGCCTTATTGACTTTCTGGAATGGTCCACGCTGGCTTTGACATGAGAACATGGTGTTCATCACCTTTTGGCCTTTGGATTTATGATCATGACCACATGGCGCCTGGGATGTAGGAGTGCATGGTGGGACGTTTTGGATAGCATGCACAGGAGCATGTTATGAAAAATATAAACAAATATTGGGTGGACCTGGGAATCGAACCCAGGTCCCAATGATCATACGCCAGCACACTGACCACTCCAACCACCTGCACGCGTTTGTAAGTATAATGATCAATAAATATAATATTAAGAAACAGACAATATGCTGGACAGAAGCAACACGCGCGCCTTTTTGTTTGAATGGGCCAGTGGTATCTTAACACGTCTTCATCTTCTTCAATTGTCCTGAAAAAAGATAAAGAGATAGCGGGGGTTTTTAACCCCCACAAAGTGTGATGACCAAAAATAGCGAATAGAGCTACGCTCTATATAAATATGGCGCGACGGTTGGGTTAAGTTCGTCTCATCCTAATGAATCCAACCATGGGTCTCTCAGGGTCTGATTTTTCTTGTGCAGCAAAGCCCTAATTTAAGAACTTGGAAACCCTAACATTCATCAATGACAATTTCTGTTTCAGGGTGTTTTAATCCAATTGAATGATATCATGAGCTTGGTATGATCTCTGGCAATGCAACACAATCAATAAAACATGTTAATTATGCGTGAATTCATCAATATGATTTCAAGAAAAAAACACAAACCGTGGATCTGTATGCAACGATTTCTTGAGTTCTGGCGTGCGAATTTGATTGCAAAAGATTCCTCACACCTCCAGCAATGTATTGGAATCAACAAATGCCTTGGAATCGTGCTAGAACCTGGAAAACAATTTTGAATTTTTCTTGATTTTTCTCAATATGCTTATGGCCTTTTTGCAGCAATTTTCACGTGTGATGCATTAGGGTTAGCTTCTGTATATATAATAGAACTGATTTAGGTTAAAATCTTGGTCAAAGATCCATGGAATTATGATTTGTATATTTGATTTTCAATCAAATATTTTTCAATCTTTTTGATTGAAAAACCTTGCCAAATTGGTAGATTTTGGTCCCCTTGATGTGCACACGAAATCTCCAGCATATGTTGACCACTTTTGCTTCACAAAAAGATTTGGAAATCATATCTTGATATTTTCCTACAATTAAATTAATTAAATGAATTAAAAATCAATTAAAAATCCAATTAATTAATAAAAATAAGAAAATAATTCAATTTAATCTCAATGGGTCGTGAATAAGCCTTGGATAAAGTTTCAAGAAGGAATTTGAGGCCCATTAGCAAAAATGATGTGTTTTGGACAAAGTTGACTTTTGCAAATTCATAAAATTTTTCCAACTTCTTCAATGCATATCTTGCTCAATTTTGATCATATGAACATGTTCTTGGACATTTTGGAAAGGTCTTGAAGTCATCTGACCAATGCCTTTGGTACCATGTCATTTGGATTTACCAATCTCAAGTTATGGTCTTTGACTTAAAGTGCATTTTTGTTGACTTTTGAAATTGACCTATAATGTAGAAATTGATAACTTTTTGTGAGAGAATTTCTTGGACTTGGAATGTGAAGATGAGTTGTAGGAAATGTCATCCCCTTCAAAATGAGCATTGGATGGGATTTTTCTGATTAACCATGAAAAAGTTATGCCTTGGTCAAGATACAGTTGACTTTTCAGCTGTCCAAAAATAGTAACTTTTGGCATCTTGATGATTTTTGAGCCATGCTTGTGGAATCATGATAAAGACTTGATCAAATGATGATTGTGAACTCAAAATAAGATGTTGACCAAAAATTCTGACTTTTGACTGCCAAATGACCATTTTACCCCTGCAGTTGATTGTGAACCAAATAGGGCTTTTGACTGTGCAACTTGACCCTGTGAGTCTTGAAACTTGGCATGTAGGCGCTTGACAATGTATAGGGGCCTATGGGACTTGATTGAGCCATTGAAAACCTCAAATTCCTTGAGGGAACCAAAACCCTAATTTTGACTGGCTTAGGAGGCAGTTGGGACTGTGCAATCCCTTGAGAAATCTTGAACCATTTGAAGATGATTCTTGACAAACTTTGAAGAATATGGGAGGGAAAATTTTGGGGTACAACATCGTCTGTTAAGACATTTGCTTTGTTAATGGAATGAAACGTTTGCTTGTTTATTGGAATGCACAGTGTGTATTTTGATTGGAATACTGTTGCAAGGTTACGAGATTACAAAGTATTTGGATTACTTAAGGTTTAAGTTATCTGTATTGGAATTATTGGAACGCAATTTCAGTTATTTTTTATCAAGAATCTTAAAGGATTAGTGAGGATGCAAAGAAAGAATTGCAAGTTATTGACAGTAATGGACTTTTATTGGATATCAGATTATCTCATAAAAACTTTCTTCATTCATTTCAAATGTTGTTACAAAAAAAAATTTATTATTCATATGCTTTAGGTTTTTACAACTTATAGTTCTTGAAAAAATAAATTATTACAACTAATGGAAAATCTCTCTAAGTTACAAATCTAAGCCTAAGCTTCCATTGCTCCCATGATCGCCACAAAGAATCTTCTGCTTCCTATGCTTTGTCACTGTCCAACTTACGCTCACATGAAAGAAAGACAAAGAAAAAAGGTATTAGTACAGTTAATTAAATAGAATTTTCAAACAAAAAAAGAAAGAAAATATTCATCATTAAAGTTTTCTGTTTGGAATCAGATGAGTTATTTTCATTTCATCATGTTTTTATTTTTTCTCTTTGCAAATCACAAGAAGATTGCTCTTCTTGGTTCAAAAAGATAAAAATGAAAAATGCAAGCTAAAGAATGCAAGGCAAATGGTCCAAATGAAAATATAACAGCCAAACTGCAGCATGCTGCCCAAACAGCATGGCAGACTAAACATTGCAGCAAGACAGTAACATTGCAACAAGGCCAAACTGTCAAGCAAACTAAACAATGCAGCAAAACAAAGTACAAACAGCAGGCTAAAAGTACAAAGCATGGTGAACCAAATCACAAGTAAAAGGCTTGTTTCATAGCCTATCATCATTTTCCAGGAAATTAGGCAAACTTTTCAGAAAAGCAGAGAAAAGCATTGTTTCTTTTTATCATGGAGAGAGGAGAGAGAGGAGAGATATCACCTTTTTGTTGGGATTGTACAGTTTGGCTAATCTGTCACAAGTTACAAAACAAAAGCTAAAAGGATATAATACCATTAAACAACAAGAAGAAAAAGGGGGGGGGGTCAGTTTTGTCAAACATTCAAAGATTGGCAACTCTCTTCAAAAGGTCAAAGCTGCAAAACAACCACAAAACCTGTTATCAAACAAACAGTCCAAAACTGCAAGTTCAAAGTCAAAACATTTTACAAACTTCCAAAGCCTGCATAACCATTGCAAAAAACCCCAAAAAACCTGTTATCAAACTTCCAAACCTGTGCAAACATTTCACAAACTCCAAACCTGCAGATTTCAAACTGCAACAAACCAGAAAAAGCATTCAAGCTGCAAAACATTCACAAGCTGCAAAACATTCACAATCTGCATAACAGCTGAAAACATTCACAAGCTGCAAAACATTCACAAAAAACCTGTTATCAAATAAACAGTCCAAAAGCCAACAAGCTGCACAACAAACCACAAAACCTGCAGATTTCAAACTGCAACAAATAACAAAACCTGCAAACTGTAAAGCCTACCCACAACTGTAACAAACCTACACAAAAAATCTCCCAAAACCTTTTATCAAACCAGAAAAACAAACCACAAAACCTGTTATCAAACAAACAGTCCAGAAACCATCAAACACCAACAAAACTTGCAAGTCATTTCAAAAGAAATTCAACTAAGTCAAACAACAAAAACTGGCAAACTGTCAACAAATATTAAAAAAAAACGGTATCTTATTCCCAACTCAGTTCAACAATCATCACCAAACCAATAACAATATTCTCAAATTTCCAAAACCTGTATCTTATTCCCAACTCAGTTCTGCTATCATCATCAACAAAAAATACCAACAAAAAAAAGTTTCACAACAAACTATCATCATCAACAAAAGCTACCAACAAAACAAAGTCTCAGGGTAATCATCATCATTGTCAATCATTAACCAACAACAAACAAGTTTAAATCAGTTTAATCATCATCAACTACCAACAAACAAAATCATACCAAATCATTATCAAAGTCAGAAACAACATCATCCTCATTCAGAAAACATGATAGACAAAGAGAAGTTACCAAAGCCCGCGCGTTCTTCATCATTTCTTCCACTTCACTCCTCCGGCCACTAAGGAGCACCGTCGCCTCCCTCAAGACTCACCATTCCCTTTCATCACAGAGAAAATCCCACAGGTATAGCTTTATCTCCCTCATAACAATTCCTACGTCTCAAGCATATCACAGTAGGTTAATAACAAAGAAACATGAGCAAAACATAAACAACGAACTATTAAATCCAAAAAAAACGAACCATACCGTTTTAAAAACAACATCGCTGATCATTGAGAGGATGTGAGAGTGATGGTGCTCTGACAATGTGAGGTTGGTGGAATATCAGAAAACGCGTTATAAAACCCGTTTTTTTGTTAAATCAATTTCAAAACTTTCTCCCTGAAAAAAGTACCAATCAGTTTGAAATCAAGAGCCCAAAAAGAGCATTTTCTTTAAGAATCAGAAGGGGAGGGACGATCGAGTGAGAAAGATATGAAGAAAAGAAACGAAGGGTACGACGCCGCTGTGAGGAACACACGCAAACCCTAATTTTCTACAAACCCTAATCAAGCTTTTCTTGCAAACTTAAGCGTTGGGCCAATTCTGGCCACAAACCCTAAGCCCATTTAATTTGCTGGCTGGCACCCCCCTCCATCCTTGCCTTATTCCTCTTCTATTTTTGGGCCTAACATCTTTGATCTTCCTAAGCCCATTTTTTAACTTGTTTTAATTTACTTCTTTTTTTTATTTATAAATTCATAAAACTCAATACCCTTTTTTTTTATCAAATTAAATTAATATTGAAGTTAATTTTCTTTTTTCTTCTTTTAATTTATCTTTTTATTTCTTTTGTTAAAAATATACTAGTAAGATATTAAAATTTCATTTTTGTAAAATAAATTTGATTTTCTTAATTTGTTTTAATCATTTTATTTTTATTATTTTTCTTACATTTAATAAGAAAACACTAAAAAAATAAAGATTTTGTTTAATTAAGTTTTCTTTCTTTAAACTTTCCCTTTTAAAATTAATAAAATACAAGAAAGAATAATAATAATATTTAATCTTTTAGAATAGATTTTATTTATCTCTGTTTTAATAAATACATGCATTTCATAATTTATTGATTTTCTTTATTTCGTAATTTGTTATAGCTTTATATTGAATCGCGACAATTCGATTTGGTTGTAATATTTGGACTTTGCTATTCTTATGAGATTCATCCCCATTTGTAATAATTATACCCCCATTCCCGGATACTTTTGTAATAACTTAGACTTTTAATTCCCGCAATTTATTGCTTTCAATATACTGTGTAGTAATTAGGCGTGTATGGCAAGATTCAAAAATCGATCGCTAGAGGACCTAATCCAAGAACAAATAACTTGAAATCAACACACTTCTCATACAAGCACCTCTAGGGCAACCTCGCTTGTTGCCTTTAAAATGGCCATGTTATGCATGTTGAGTATCTTGGCAAAACAAAAAAACAAAACGAAAAGATCATAGTCCCTCGATGACGCTATCTTGGTTGCCTATACAAAAATGATCTAGTCCCTCAAAAATTTGCTAAAGATACTTAGCACAATTGCTATCATGGTCAATACGATGACCAGCGCCTGTCCCGTTTAACATCCAAATACAAGGTTGTTTACCAAATGCAATGGTAAAACAACACTGTCAAAAGGGTTAAAAATGTGTAGGAAAGATCTTTGAGTAGATAGGGTAGACAACACTTAGTTACTTGATCAAAACGTGCAAAAACATCCTTGCTATTTTCAAACACATCTCACCATATAATTTTCTAAGACAAACTTTCAAATATCGAAAAATCTTTTCAAAAGACAATACACCTTTGTATATATTCAAACAAGAATCATTACAAAGGTTGCCACAACGATGGCCTCTTTTCAAAACATTTTCAAAACCACACACAAAACACCATTTCAAACAATTGAAAAGCAAAAGCAAGTGATCTAATCAAGTAACTAAGAGCCCATGGAAAACCATGGATGAAAAGGGTGCTTGCACCTTCCCTTTTCATAATCTACCCCCGAACCCAAGAAAACATCTCAAAGGTTTTTCCTGTGCTTTTTGACCTTTCCTTTGGATAAAATAAAAAGTCGGTGGCGACTCTTGCTAAACCGGAAACATTTGCGAACACAAACGCAAAACCTCAAGTCAGTTCTCCCACCGCATCACAGTAAGCAAAAATTTGTAATTCTTTGTAAATAAGACAAAAATTTGTAATTCATTTCATTTGTAATGTAATAAACACAAAGCCTTGAATAAATTTGTAAATGGTGAAATTTATTGTACAAAACTTAAATTTTAATTTAAAATTTGCAATTCATAATTGAATGCTTTGAATAAAACACCTTAATTTTGTAACTTGAACTTCAAGCAATCACAAATGACTCTTGTAACTTGTATTTCAAGTAAACCATGCACCTTGTACTCCAATCAAATTCCTGAACAAAATAAATGCTTAAGAATTCAATTCCACTTTGTTAACTCGAACCCAAAACCATGGTCATTTAAATGAAAATCTTAATCTTCACATCATGTCCAAATCAAAGTTGCACTCTCAAATAAGACACCTAACTCGGATATCCAAACCACAAATAATTTGTAGCTGAAACAACAAAAACATGCCTTGACAATCATGAAACTTTCAACTTTATTTATTATGCCCAACTTCCGTATTCGTCAACTTAAACTTCAAACTCTTGACTCAGTGACTTATTGACCTTAAGAAGAAAACTTGAAATGCAAGGAGATGGAATCCTTGAGCAAATGCTCTAAACTTTGAGTTATCTTTGAGGTAGGCGAAAGAAATATCTTCAAAAACCAAGGATCCAAAACCCTAGCATCTTGATTAACAAATAGGGAAATAAACCCTAAATGCTTACTCACTATCTAGGAAGAGAGCACGTCTGATCAACTTCTGAGCCAAATTGAGTATTCGAGAAACCCTAGGATAGTATCTTGAATGAAAAATGAGAGGGAAAATTTTGGAGTACAACACCAACCAAGATGCAGTAACCACTACAAAAAAATTGTCATTTGTGACGTGTATATCACGTCACAACTTCCAAAATCACATCACAACTCGTTTTTTGCGACGTGACTTATTACATCACAGGGGAGCGCGTGACAACTTTGTTGCGACATAAATTACATGTCACAAAGTTGTGACGTGAAAATCACATCGCGTCATGTTTGTACAGAAAACACAGTCTTGCAGTCGTAGCAGGCGCAACAAGCAAGAGGTCAGAGCAACAACTTTTGTTGTGACGTGATTTCCATGTCACTAATTAGTGACGTGAAAATCATGTCACTAACCTATTTATTTTGACAGAGAAACGTACTACTATATTTGAAATTTGCGACAGGATTTACATGTTACAACTTAGTGACATGGAAATCACGTCACTAATTATTATTTTTTAAATTAATTTTTGAAACAATATAAAAATTAATAAATTAAATTAATAAAATAAATATACTAATTATATAATTTAACAAACTAAATAAATTTGATATAATAAAATTAATAAGCTAAAAAATTTAATATAATAAAATTAATAAACTAAAATTATGAATTTAACATTTTAAAATTTAATATACTTAATATTTCTAAATTTACAAAAATTCAAAAGTAAAAGAAAAATAAAAATAAAATTAATTCGACGGGTCATCTGGATCAGAATAGTTGTCAATGTCAAAATTATTTTCGTTTCCATCATCCACCGGCTCTTGACCACAAATGTTTTGATTTCCACCAAACCCTTGCATAAATTGCCTCATTTGCTGCTCCATATCAGCTTGCCTTTTCGCCATGACCTCCATTTTTCGTTGTTGCTCTTGTCTCATTGCCTCCATTTAGGCCTTTGTTACCGCCTCACGTTATGCTGACTCGCATTTCGCCTCATTTAATGCCAATTGTCTTACTGTTTCTAGTTGTTCCGGTGTCAAATTTGGTGGATGTGTCCCTCCTTCCCCATCTCTAACTCTTTGAAACAGAGTTCTATCCCCACTTCTCAAGGTCCCCGCCAAATTTCCACCACCAAAAAAACAATTGTTGGGCCCCTTTTCGCCATTGACTTAACTCCAAATATAAAAATCCTCATCTGGACGTAACGACTCTCCCTCTCTCAGAGTATATTGAGGATTATGAGTTAGAAAGTGCGAGCAACACCGGATAATCCTCATATACATTCGATAAAAAAATGAAGTTAAATATAACTTAAATTAAAGTAAATTAAATAAAATAATATATGAAATATTGTCACGTGATTTTCACGCCACAACTTCACAGTTGCCATATGATTTTCACCCCACAACTTCTCAGTTGCCACGTGAAAATCACGTCACAAATTTTCATTAAATTAAAAAAAACGTAAATTAAATAACTTACAATAGCTTTTTGTGTACATTCGTCAATAAAATCCCCCGTTTTCTTTGTCTGAGTCTTTTTAACCAACTTAATAATCAGTGATGGTCTCCCCAAAGTCTTAGTCTAAATAATAAAATTAACTTTAATTAATAAAATATATTATAAATCAAAATATAGCTTAAAACATTGTAATAATTACCATGCATCGAACATGCTCAATTGTATTATACTTCCAACTACATTAAGGCAACCCCTTTTTCAGATGCACTCATATTCTTTGCATTTTCAGATTTAGCCTGAAATTCTGGTGTCTCCTAATATTTAAGAAGGTCCTCAAAAACTTCTTTTCATATTCAATTAGGACAGAAACCCAGAAGTTCCCAACACTTTCTAACACGCTGTAGTATGTTAGAAAGTTGCCTTGATGTTCTGGCAAAGTAGTTTTCTAAATTTGCTTCTCGTCCATTGGATTCCACACACATTTTTTCTACAATGTTGTATGATATTAAAATAAATAGTTAGATAATTAAAATTAAAAAATAATTTAAATAACATTAACTAAAAAAATAAATTAATTATACCTGAATTTACTAAACCAAGCGTCTTTATCTTTAACTTCTCCAAAAGTTTTCCAAAATTCTATATACATCTGTTGAATTATTTAACTAATAATCTTGGCAGCAGTCCGACTCGGTACGAAACTAAACAACAATACTTTGAATTAGAATTAAATATAAATATATATTAAAAATGGAAATGTACACTTAAATAAAATTTTATAAATAAGAAATTTACGAGCTTCCTCCGCGCCAAATATAAAATCTCCTGTCAATGACATGAATCTAACTCAGATCATCATTCCCTCTAAGATCATTTCCATCCAACTCTTCATCAGCGTCATCATCCTACTCCTCCTGATCATCCTCATGTGCAGCCACATGTGTGGGATGTGGGGCGCGGGATCCTCCAGTTTATGTGGGAGGTATAAAACTAGATCCTCTAGTCTGCTGGAAAGATGAAGGCATCTGTGTCTTCTACAGAAAACTGGATCCTCCAGTCTGCTGGAAGGATGAGTGTATATGTGTATGCTGCAGAAAACTGGATCCTCCATTCTTCTGGAAGGATGGGGGAATTTGTATCTGTTGTGGAAAACTGGCCTTCCTCCAGTCTACTAGAAGGATGAGGGCATCTGTGTCTTATGTAGAAAACTAGATCCTCCAGTCTGCTAGAAGGATGAGGGCATCTGTGTCTGTTGAGGAAAACTAGATCCTCCAGTCTGCTAGAAGGATGAGGGCATTTGTGTATGCTAGAATGGAAAACCAGGTGGCCTAATAAAAGATGGTCCCCCAAACGGGCTAATAAAAGACAAACTCCGAGATGGGAACATAGGATACTGAGAGGAAAGTAATGTCATATAAGACTGAGTACTGGCCATGGACATAGGACCAACCTGACTTTGTGGGGGAGGACACGTGGCCGACTGAGGTATCTGACATATTACTATCACCGGGCATTGGGACTTCTTACCACTACCCTTCTTACTCTTATCAGTTTGATTTGGCATTTTACCTATTTATAGATAATACACAGTTAATATATATATATATATATATATATATATATATATATATATATATATATATATATATATATATATATATATATATATATATCAACAAAATAATATATTTATTAACACATTCAATAGATGTTTCATTGTTCTCATCAATACATATTCATTAACACATTTAATAGATGGTTCATTATTCTCATCAATACATATTTATTAACACATTCAATAGATGGTTCATTATTCCCATTAATACATATTCAGTATTCTAAATCTTCATGCTCGTCACCCATATCATTCTCATCATCTGATGTGATATTATCCTTGGATTCAAACTCTTCATGCTCTTCGTCCATATTATTATCAACCAACAATATAGATGCATCAACTTGATACACCTCAACCATTGTATCAAACAAACTTGTAATTTGTTTATCTGCAATCACATCATTAGTTTGTTAAACTTAATCAACTTAGTAGGCAAGATCTTCCACTAGATTGCCAGTTTCAATATGACCCAGCGGTTTTGTTTTTATTACCACACAACACCCTTGTTTAAGTGGTACAAATGTAGGATAAGGAACATAATAAACTTTCCTAACAATATGTGACATTATGAAAGGGTCATACTCTTTGTATCTTCGGTCCAGTTGATTCTCAGCAGTATCATATGTCTTCTCTTTTTTTGTGTCTCTAGTTGGATCATACCGTTCATAATAAAACAAGACAACTTTATTTTCCGAGTCCAAGTAATTGTATACCAACTCGCAGATATGTGTAACAAAGCCATATAAGTCTTCTTCACTACCATCTGTAACCCCTTTTACAAATACACCATTGTTTATGGTTTTTTCCCTTTAGACCATGTCTCATTGTGAAATTTATATTCGTTCACGAAGTATGTGTGCCATTCATTTGAGCTTTGAATAGGGCCATAAGACAAGTTTCTCAAATGGAGTATTTCTGGTGTCACTGCACCAATCCTAGACAATATCTTCTTGAACCATGCTGGAAATTGAGAAAGAATGACACCGGATATTAATTATACACCGGTACTATGAAAATAGGTGTTGTTAAATTCCCTAAAAAGAAACACACTATAAGTTTCAAGGTAATAAGTTATATATTCACTGTAAAGAAAATTAAAAAATTGGGGTATACTTGCTTAAGATATGGTTTAACTTCAACGCAGTTGATCAAGACATGAACATGTGCGGGTTGCATTTCTTTTTGGGTCAACCAATGCACACCCTTCTTTCTAGAGGGATGACCTGGAAGTCCAAAGATTGATAAGGTGAATTGACTTATTTTGTTAACATTTACAAGATTATGTATGATTCTTGGAGTTAACATCAAGTGATTAAAATAGTGACTGCAAAAATGTGACATTTCCCGATGCAAGTAATGTGCACATATTGATCCTTCAACTCTAGCTTTTTTTTTCACTGGTCGCTTTGAATCACCCATGAACCTTTCAAATGGATACACCCACCTATATTGAACAGGTCCACCAAGATAAGCTTCATATGCAAGATGCACATGTAGACGTTCCATGGAGTCAAAAAAACCAGGCGGAAATACTGTTTCCAACTTACAGAGAATGAGTGGAATATTTCAGTCCAACTTAATGATGTCATCCACACTTAAAGCTGACGCACAAATATCTCTAAAAAACTGACTAATTTCATTTAGTGAATTAAGCACATGTTTGGATAGTGAACCAAATGCAATTGGTAGAAATTGTTCCAGAAAAACGTGGCAATCATGACTTTTTATACCATGCAACTTCTCAGTGTTAGCATCGACACACCTTGCTAAATTTGAAGAATACCCATCGGGCATTCTCAAATTTTTTAACCATCGACAAACTGCTTTAGCTTCTTGGGAAGTCAGACTAAAACAAGCCTTGGGTTTTAATGATTTTACATTCGGTCGAGGCTTTAACTCTAACTCTTTCCGATTACACCAAATGTCCATGTCTTGTCCAGCCTTCTCATTATCTTTAGTTATCTCTTTAACATCCATCACTGTGTTAAATACATAATCAAAAAAAAAAAATCTTCTCAATTAGCATAACATCAAGATTAGGGCACAACAAATTATCTTTTCAATACGGGAGGTCCCAAAATATACTTCTTTTGTCCAATTGTATGTGACTCCATATCCTTCAATTCTATATGCTTTACCAATATCTGTGAATTTCGGTAGTTCACAAACTTGGTTCTATATAGCACCTGGTGACAATCGAGGCAGAGGCAAATCTGTTACCCATTCGTCTTTTTTGAAATTTGTCTTGTTTCTTCTATAAGGAATCTTTGTTGGTAGGAATCTGCGGTGACAATCAAACACGAGTTTTTCCACCTTTTATCCAACGTAAACGCCTTGGTGTATCCCATGAAAAGCGGATAACCCATTTTTCCATGTGTACCCCAACCAGACAACATGCCATATACTGGAAATTCGTTAATGGTCCACATCAATGTAGCTCGTAAAGTAAAGTTTTGTTTACGAGATATATCATAAGTCCATTCTTCAATCCACAACCTCTTCAAATCATCAATTAAAGGTTGTAAGTACACATCGATTCTGGATTTTGGACTAGACATACCTAGAATGATGCACGTCAAAAATATGTATGGTTTTGTCATGCACATCTCAGGAGGGAGGTTGTAAGGGGTTACAATAACTTGCCAACAAGAATACGCAGTTCCCGACGCTTGGACATATGGAGCAAAACCATCAGAGCATAATCCAAGCCTGACATTTAAGGTTCTGTGGCTAAATCAGGATGTGCCCGATCAAAGTGCTTTCGTGCCTCGCCATCAGATGGATGTCGCATATTTCCTGGACTTGTTTTGTTTGTATGATGCCATGTCATTTGACTTTCACTGTGCATTGAAGCAAACATTTTTTTAACCTTGGTATTATCAAAAAGATAAAACATGGACTTTACTGCTACACGTTTTTGCTTGCTGTTAATGGCTCTACTATAAACATGATATCTTGGACTCTTACAAAACTTACATTCATCCAATAATACATCTTAAGTATCAAACTCATTATCATAAAACAACATGCAACCATTAATGCAACAATCAATCTTTCTTACTTGTAAACCCAACTTCGACACCGACTTCTTTGCATCATAAAAACTTGTAGGCAAGTTGTCTTTCGTTGCAGTGGAGTCCAACATCATTTTTGCAAAGAATTCCAAATACTGATCAGGAACATTCCAATTTGACTTGGCGGCCAATAATCTCACACACATTGATAACTTTGAGTCCAAAGAACCCCCAAACAACGACGTATTCATCTCATTCAATGACTGATAAAATCTCTACGCTTCCTCATTCGACAACTATTCCCCATTAAAATTTCCAGGTTGATCACAGGTCACGTTCACACCTAAAGCATCCTCAACCATCTCACCCATCAGATTAAAGTTTTCCTCATATCATAGGTGGTCGACTACTTGAAGCATACATATTACTAGTCTTTGGTACGTTACTAGACAGTTCTTCACCATTATGTGTCCAAACCCAATAATTTTTAATGAAATCCCTTATATGCAAATGACATTCTACTTTCTCTGGGTCACTAATTCTAGATCTACAGTCACATTTAAGACAAGGGCACCTAACTCCTACTTCGCTTCGACAATATTCCTGAGAAAACGCCCACAAGATAAACACTTTAACTCCTACCACGAAATTGGGTTTAACTGTGCTTCTTCCTGGATACACCCTATCGTACATCCAACTACGATAATATTGATAATATTCTATACTGCACTTTTATACAATCATTGTCTTATTATTAACTAAAAATAAATATTTAACTATATTAACTATAAATAAATAAATTTTTATAACTATAAACATATATTTCTATTATGTATAACTTTAAATAAATAAATTTTATAACTATTATGTATACTATAAATAAATAAATTTTTAACTAAACATTTATAAACATATATTTTTTAATGTTTTTTATAAATTAACTACTATATCCTTTTTTTAAACAAAATATAATAAACATATAACCTTTTTTTTTGTTCTGATTAAAAAATACTACTTCATACTATTTTATTCTTAACCAAAATATTATTCTTTTAAAATATAAAAAATATAATTAAATTCTATTTATATATATATATATATATATATATATATATATATATATATATATATATATATATATATATATATATATATATATATATATATATATATATATATATATATATATATATATATATATATATATATATATATATATATATATATATATATATATATATATATATATATATATATATATATATATATATATATATATATATATATATATATATATATATATATATATATATATATATATATATATATATATATATATATATATATATATATATATATATATATATATATATATATATATATATATATATATATATATACATAAAATTATGTTTTAAATATATAAATAAAATATATATTCTGTATTTTTTTAAATATAGTATAATATTACTTTTAGCTATTTTTATTATGTTTTATATTTTTTAATATTCTGTTTTACAAAATATATATGAATATAATAAAAAATAAAAATGAAAACTTTGAAATATATATATATATATATATATATTCTGTTTTTATTATATATATACAATAATAAAAAAAATTCTGTTTTAAATATATTCTTTTTATTTTTAAAAATATAGTATAATATTATTTTTAGTTTTATATTTTTTAAAAACAATATATCTATATATAATAAAAATTATTATTCGTTTTTTTAAGTTCTTTCAATTAAATTTCTTCTTTAATCTTTTTTTTAATGTTCTTCTATTTTAACCTTAAATTAAACAAAAATTTCAATTAGAAAATAAAATACATATTGAATAAAACTATATAAATATATTAAAGATAAATTATATAAAACAATTACCTTTATAAATCTAATGTGTAAAATCATGAAAGAAAGAATTGAAGATTGAAAGAAAGAAGAGAAACACTAGCTATGGGGATTAGAAGAAACGAAGCAAAGGAAGGAATGGGTTTGAGAAAAAAATTATGAAACAAGAATGGAGTGTGGGTCTGAAAAACGATTGGGATTTATGTATGCTACGTAGCAACGTGAATATCACGTCGCAACTTTATCACGTGATATTCACGTCGCAAAATCCACAACCGTCAAAAATTTATTCGCACGGCCTGCAGTCACATGTATCAAGTCCGTTTAAAGTCAGACTATTTTCTCACTAAAATGTTGCGACGTGATTACTACATTACAACTAAATTTTTTGAAATTTCAAAACTCCTTCCATCTGAACGTTAGAGCCTTTTTTATTTTTTATATTTACTTTAATGTTGCAACCTGTTTACCACGTCGCCAATATTTAAAATAAAAAAAATCTGACTTCCACCATATTAACGTTATGTTTAATATTTTAATATATAAAATGTTAGTGACGTGATTATCACGTCACAACTACCTTTTTTTTAGTCATATAATAATCACGTCACAACTTCATATCATTGGAGAAGATTTATCTTATAGAAACAAACATTAAAAAATAAGTGGACAACAAGATCTACAAATTATAAAAATATCATCTTAAATTAAGGATTAAAATAACAAATGGTTAATATAATTCCCATTAGCAGTAACAAGATCTACAAATTAAAGATTAAAAATATTAGATGGTTAATAGAATCCCCATAAGCAGTAACAATATCTACAAATTATAAAAATATCAACCTAAATTAAGGATTAAAGTCTATTTCAATACCTAGAAAATGGAATTTTTTTTGAATAACCAGGTATTAAAATTTTTTTCCGCAAAAAACCACATTTCGGAAAAGATTACACAAATAACCATGTTTCAGATGGCTCTCCAAAGGAGGAGCCATCTCACTTGGCGCCTCCACCAAGCTTTTTACCCTAGGCGCCATCTCACTTGGCGCCTCCTCTCTCTTTTAGCCAAGTGAGATGGCGCATGCACTTTAAAAGTGAGAGGAGGTGCCATCTCACTTGGCTCCTAGGGAAAAATGCTATTTTTATAAATAATTTGTCTGTTTCTCCATCATTTCTCACACTTTCTCGCACTATTTTCTTATATTTTTACTCTGTTATTTGCGTCATGACATCGCTCATGATTTTTACCAGAGATGATTACGTTATCTTCTCCGCCACAAAACTTGCGATGAAAATGAAATTCTGGCACATTCACTCCATGGAGCGTCTGAAGCGGGAGTTGTTGCGATGGCTAGATGAAGACATCGTGGAGGGGTAAAAATTCGAAGGATCCAGCGAAGACGAACAACAACCTCACATGTGACAGGAAGACCTAATGTTTGGTTGGAGGAAGTCAAAACAGACCGCAACGTAATGTTGATGATGCATGGGTCAGATGATATTGTTTTAACAGTTGTAATTTCGTAGACGAAATATCGTGTTTTTTTCCTTGTACACACAATGTTTATTGTAGCAAATACTATTAATGAAAAACCCTAATGTTTACAACATAATTAAGAAAAGATTTTGTGTAATACACTTTTTATGTGGTCGAGGCAGACGCCCGATTCAGACAATTTTTGCGATTGTGTCCGACCTGACGGCATAAACCACACTTTCTTTCCAGCTTGTCAAGGGAGTCCATTTCGGTTGTGATGCGCTTACTTTTGGGATGACCCTTTTTGTTCCTTCGCATTTGGTCATTGTGCCATACTATTTCTCCGTCATATGCAGGCCAATAATCTGGTTTTGCTACCAAAGGGAAGCTGTTGTTGTAAACGTTGAGCAACGTTTTAGATTTGTAAATGTGTGACAGAAGTTGTAGCGCGTCTTGATGGGTATAAGTACACGCGTCAATGACATGAGAGCAAGGCATACGAAAGGCTTGAAACTTGCCATAATCGCACCAACGAGAAGGTAGTACAACCCTATATTCTTGTCTTGGCAGACCCTCGTTGTGGTCGATTGTCTCTTTCACAATGAAGTTGTGGTTGTGTCGGTAAAACCGTATAACCATATGGGTGTTGGCTTTGGCACTTTCTGCCTTAATGTACTTCATGCAGCTTTCACTCCATAGTTGTCCAGATTGCAACACCGCATTCCACATTTCACCTCTTTTGGCAAACAACGAAGCTATCCTAAAATACGTAGATTTTACCAAAGTAGTGACCGAGAGGTTTCGTATGCCTTTTAATACCCCATTCATCGATTCAATTAGATTTGTTGTCATGTGCCCCTATCTTTGGCCATTGTCGTATGACCTAGTCCATTTTTTAACCGGAATATTGTCGATCCACCTATCGGCTTCCAGATTTGACAAACAGATCTCGTTGCGGTAATATTTGAATGTGGGTTGTGTCAATACATATCCCGCATTCTTAACCGCTTTCCTTAGTGTTTTGTCCTTGATCTCCCTCGTGAAATTTTAGACGATATGTCTAACGCAATAGACATGCGTAGAAGGAGGGTCATGCCAACCGTTTGCAGGATTATTATATGCACTTTCAATGGATGCATGTCTATCCGAGATCAAACAAAGATCTGGTTGAGGAGCCATGTGTGTTAGCAGGTTTTTCAAAAAAAAGCTCCAAGCACCACCGGTCTCTCCCTCGACTAGGGCAAAGGCAATTGGGAAAATGTTGTTGTTTCCATCTTGTGCAACTGCCATCAGTAGCGTGCCTTTGTATTTCCCATACAACCAAGTCCCATCAATTTGTATAATTGGTTTTCATGATGCAAACCCTGTGATGCAAGGTTTAAATGCCCAAACACTCGACTGAATATTCCATTTCCGTTTAGTTGACTACCATCTTGGGCGTATGCTGACACTGTTTCCAGAATGTAAACAGTACCCGGAGAATAAGTCTGGAGTGCATTCAGGTAGCGAGGAAGTTCTTGGTATGACTCCTCCCAGTTTCCGTACACCTTTTCAATCGCCTTGGTCTTTGCTAACCACGCCTTACGGTAAGACGGAGTATAGTTAAAAACCGTAGTGATGTGGGAGATGATGGTTTTCACCTTCAAAGATGGATCGTTGCTGACGAGTGGTAGGATTTCTTGACAAATGAGATCGTAATTAAGTTTCTGATGGACCTGTGATTGAGTAGAACTGACACAGGTGTGGGTAGACATGGAACCTATGACCCAACAATCACCTCTTAATCTGTATGATGCAGTGAGCTTGAACATACAATCAGGGTGGACACACTTGATCTTGTACCTTTCTGGGTTTACACGGTCCACCTTAAAATCGATCGAGTTGAGCATGTGGAATTTTTTATGGCTCTGATACATTCTTCTCTGTTACGAAACTTGTCTTTATCTTTTAAGTTTTCATCCGACTGCATATACGGATTGAAAAATAAATCAGAAGACGGTTCATCTCTGCCCATGTTGAAGTTTGTCATGTGCGGAGGTGGTGTGTAGATCTCGTTTGCAGGAATACCAGGTATCCCATTGTCTTCGGAATCATTATTCACCATTTCGTCAAACTCTAACTCGTCATCTTCTTCTTCTTCATCAACTGCATCTACCTCTGCTTGTTCGGTCTCCAAAGGATCAACCACTTGTGTCACCTGAGGCTCTCACAGCATAATGTACAACTCAATAGAGTCGTACCCAGAATACACATGACTGGAAAACATATTCTGAAGATCCTCGTCATCTTGAACCTCAACCTTATAAAATATTATTTGGTTGTTACCAAAAAAACTGGATTCTGATAAAATATTTGTGTCACCGGGCCTCGTCTAAGTTTGGCCTCCAATCATTTTTTGAAGTACAAGAAATTGGCTTTCCCGTTTAAATGAAATTGGATGTTGTCTGTGTCTCTAAACAAAAACCCAGAGGTGGGACAAATGTATGTCTCACCGTTGAAATGTGCACTGATGACATATTGGGGTGCAGAGGCCATTGCGTATGATGGTTTAAATGTTTGAAGGTTTGAAGGTTGGAAGGTTTGAAGTTTATGAGTTATTCGAAAGTTTAAATGTTTGATTGTTTAAAGGCTTGAAGGTTTGATTGTTTGAAGGTTTGAAGGTTGGAAGGTTTGAGAGATTAAGTGAATCAGTGTTTTGATAAATGTAAGACTAAATAGGTCATACTGAATTTGAATTAACTAAGGCTGTAACCTCTAAGGCTCCTCCCATCACGTCCAATAGTGTTACCAAGGCTGTCACCTATCCTGCGCCTACTCTGCAAACCATGACACCTCTTATTCGCCAATGGGGATGGCAAAACCTTTCATTTTTGTACTCTTTCGCCAAGTCCAATGGCGCCTCCCTTCAAGTCCAATCGTGTTACATGCATTCAGGGATGCCTTCTCCAAGGCTGCCACCTAGCCCGCGCCTACTCTGCACCTACACTGTAACCTATAAGTCTCCTCCCATCATCTCCAATAGTGTTACATGCATTCGGGCATGCCTTCTCCAAGGCTGTGACCTAGCCTGCACCTACTCTGCAACCCATGCCACCTCTTATTCGCCAATGGGGATGGCGACACCTTTCATTTTTGTACTCTTTCGCCAAGTCCAATGGCACCTCCCTTCAAGTCCAATCGTGTTACATGCATTCAGGGATGGCTTCTCCAAGGCTGCCACCTAGCATGCGCCTACTCTGCACCTACACTGTAACCTATAAGTCTCCTCCCATCACCTCCAATAGTGTTACATGCATTCAGGCATGCCTTCTCCAAGGTTGTCACCTAGCCTGCGCCTACTCTGCAACCTATGCCACCTCTTATTCGCCAATAGGGATGGCGACACCTTTCATTTTTGTACTCTTTCGCCAAGTCCAATGGCAGCTCCCTTCAAGTCCAATCGTGTTACATGCATGCAGAGATGCCTTCTCCAAGGCTGCCACCTAGCCTGCGCCTACACTGCAAGAGTGACACTTATCATGCATGCTTGCACCAGCTACCACCTCACTTACTCTATGAAAATTTTTTTGTCTATAAATACAGAGCATAACATACTTCTCTCACACCCACAATCATCTCACTCTCTACTAAAAACTCTTTCATAATCTCTTACAATTTCTAAGTCTTTCATAATCTCAGGCATTTTCAATAACGACTCTTCTCACAATGGGCGATTCTCACAGAGGCACAAGGGACAATATTGCAGCATTTGTAAGTTTCTTTTATAGTTATACATTTTTTATACTTATGGTAATGCTTTGTTCATATTACTTAATCTTACACCTATTACATTATTAACTCAGGATACCAAAAGATTCAGAATCCGGTCTTACAACTACCTTGCTCCCGACCCATTTATCATACTATATCTGGAATACGCAGATTTCAGACATGTTATAAAGATCTCCAACTGCACAATTGATTCAAAGTTCATACTTGCAATGTTAGAAAGGTGGAGACCAGAGACCCATACATTTCACCTACCAATAGGTGAATGTACCGTCATGCTAGAGGATGTGTACATGTTACTGGGTCTCCCTGTTGATGGTAAGGCCGTTAACGGGTCGATTCAACAACCCAAATCTCTGTGTGAGGAATTGTTGGGCAAGGATATGGTTGAAGGTGGTGGTGCGAGAGGTCAGGGTATACTACTAACTGAGCTTAAAAATCATTATGCGACTTTGGAATTAAACGAAAATTCCTCCGAGCAAGACAGGGTAATAAAATATAGAACTTATCTAATGATACTATTTGAAACCTTTTTATTTCCCGAAAGTATGGGAAATAGTGTAAATTTTATATATTTAAATTTTCTTAGAGACTTCGAAAAAACTAGAAAGTATAGTTGGGGTTCTGCTGTTTTAGCCCACCTATACAGTTCCTTGTGCAAAAATGCAATCAAGGAAAAATGTACATTTTATGGCTGCGCTTTTTTACTTCAAGCCTGGGGTTGGTGGAGGATGGAGTCCCTAAACCCCGTCAACAATAACACATTCGTTTTTCCGTACGCAACAAAGTAAGTCATCAAGTTATATCATTTATTACTATTCATCTCTTCACCAAATATATGATAAAAATAAAATATTTTTCATTTCCTTTAGGTATTGAGTGAGAGGTATAGATTACGGCAAGAATCCAAGATTCAATGTCGCACTATACCGCAATCTATTAGATCACCTAGGCCCAGATGATGTACGTCGTACCTTTCAACTTTTCTACTTTTAAATTATTTATATATTACGTTTTCATTAACCTGATTTAATTTTATGCGCGGTTTGTCTGGAGACCATATTTGGGTTTGGGCCATGAACCAAACCCCGAGGATGCAACAATTTGGAGCGCCAAGACTGCAATCATACGGTTCAATGTTGTGGAGATGCACCACAGCGATCGTGTGAAGATGCAGTTCAGAATGCATCAAGAGATACCCAGTGATCCGACTTGTTTGTCCCCGTGGCATCTCAAAAGGGTCGACGCCCAATGGAGTCTTACCAACTGGAAAGACTTTGCTCCAGAATGGTGTAAGATGTGGCAGAGGCGTCACTGACATGTCTTGCAATTCCCGGTTTTCCTCAATCATGGTAATATGCGACACACAGATCAATATTTATCTTGGTACATGTCGGTTAGTAACCCTGAAATGTACGTGTCTCATCCAAGGTATTTGGTTGACCCACGAACACAATGGGCACAACCCTCATTTCCCCAACAACAAACCCAACACACATCAACCTCCCACTAACCTCCCAGACGAAATAGAACCACAAACACCCAACCACAGTCGCCACCACAATACAATTACACCTAAATGCCCCACAACCAACCACAATCACCACCTCAGTACCAATACCCCCATATGCCTCACACTCAACCGCAATTCCAATCACAATACCAACACACCCACATATCCCACACACAATTTCAGTCTTCTGTATATCCCAATATGGGCCCCTCAACATCCAGCCTTAGCCCTAATCTGGGAATGTCAGAAGATTATGAACCAACCGACCCAACTTACCATCAAGCACAGTATCTCCAAACTACCCAACATCCTCAATACCAAACACCCCAAGATCCGGTTCCTTTCTACCCCCCGTACTCAGACGATCAATGCTACATACCAACCATGGAACCCCACCCACCGCCAACACGACCAAACTTTGAGGGTATGGGTAACCGACTATACCAAAGCGGATCTTCTAGATATGGAGATCTGACTGATTTCATGGATCCGGAATGCATTGACCTCGCTGGGCCATCGACCCTCCCACAGCAGGAAACACGACGACATCCAGCACGGGAAAGGCGAGGACGGGGATGCGGAACCGGGGGTCATTACCGGGTTCCGGGGGACCACTGATTAATCTGTTTTTTTTAATCTGTTTTTTTTATGTAATACTTATGTGTGTAATCAATTTTTGTAAATAAAAAGTCAATTTTGTTGATCTTATATCGAATACGTAACGCACCGGATTGAAAAAAAAAACACGAAAATTGCCCTAGCAAATGCATTAAGGCGCCATCTCACTTGGCTTAGGGCAAGCCCTAAGCACCTAGGCGCCAAGTTAGATGGCGCCTCCCCTTAAAAAGTAGGTGTAGGCACCAAGTGAGATGATTCTTCCTTTGGAGAGTCATCTGAAACATGGTTATTTGCGTAATTTTTTCCGAAACATGATTATTTGCGAAATTTTTTTTAATACATGATTATTCCAAAAAAAAATTCTAGAAAATAACTAACTTGAAGGATGTTAATAGCGGTAACAAAACAACAATGTAACTTAAAAGCAGTACTATATTTTAAGAAATAACAGCAGAATCAATTATATTTTAGAGATAAATCTTTAAATTAATTTTTAAAAAATTCAAAAATATATTTCTGAACTAAAATTTTAAATTTTAATTTAAATATTTTTAGAATTAAATCTTTGAATATATGTAAAGATATTTTAGAGTTTTTAAAAGTACATCCTACTTCGTAAAGACGCAAAGATTAAATCTGGGTTTAAACACTAAAACAATGTCCAAATACAAAGAACAAATGGTTACTTGATTTTTTTTTGAGAAAATGTAAGTTTTTTTACCCTACAAAAAGGAGAATGGATTCTAGAACATGACATTCCATTCCATGTGGTTTTTTATTATGCTTTTTATAACATCCATGATTATTAACCAAGATTTATACGATCTAAATAATTTGTCACAACAGAAAACCCACTTTAAATCATTATGGTGTTGAAATAAAAAATAAATAAAAAAATTTATTTGCAACTTAATTGTGATAAAACAAATAAAAATAAATAAATAGGGTTATAAAACATTTGAGATTAAAGAATTTACATTTAGAGAACCCTAAACCTAGATTCTCCATATTGTGATCTTGCCGTGATATACTTCAGAACAATTTATTATTGAAAAAGATTCAATAAAGGGATGAGATACTACAATTTCAGTGAGTTCTCGAATTCGAGATAAAATATAGTATGCCACGTATAATAATACAACTACATCAATAGTTCTAGAAAATTAGGATCATATAAAATAATCAGAATAAGTTATAAGTCAATCTTAAGCTCATTTACTAACCTACACCCAAGGTTTTCAATTACACTGGATCTCAAAAATCTTGGTTCTTCCCACACTGCTTAACATTATCATACATATACATAGGTGTAATACATAAGACACTACATAAGACACCATTTTTATTTTATACCTTTGAATGTGAGTGTAGTAAAAGATATTTACTTGTTAGTAAAGAGAGGCATATAAGTCGCAAACACCGATGTTTTTCGATAAAGACATGACTCAATCTTACACATTTATTAAATTTCTTTAGTATCGAATATAAATAATTGATACTTGTAGTTCTAGGGAGCTATTTTCTTTTATTTTTAAATATCCTTGAGCTTGAGTATACTTGTAGTTCTAGGGAGCTATTTTCTTTTATTTTTGAATATTCTTGAGCTTGAGTATACTCAATGATATATACATGCTAATGAAGTGAGACATATAAATCACAAATAAATACTTCTTTTTTTTATGTTTGTCTACCTTCATGAATTTACTTCACAATAACTTATTATAATTTATTTTACTCAGTACCTAAACTAATTATTAATTAACCACATGTTGGCTAGGATTTTTATAAAGGGGTTAAAATTTAATTAAAAATAAAAAGAGTTCTTTGAAATTTTTTTATCATAGGAAGTCGATCACAGAAACTATCGACTGGAAGAGATTTCATAAAAGACCAATTTAAGCTTGTAGACGCGGTCGACCAGAAGAGATGCCTCGTGTAAAATGGATGAGGCTTAAGAGTGTTAAAAAGCCCAAAAGAGGGAATAGCTAGCAAAGCAAAACCTTGTGAATAGAGAATGTGAGTTTGATAGCAAGAATGGAGAACGTGGATTCATGAAGGGAAGTTACAATAGAGAACGTGGGTTCGATAGCAAGAATGGAGAACGTGGGTTCATGAAGGGAAGTTACAAGGGACACGTGGCTCATAAGGAAGCGAAACCCGACAAAAAGTAGTTATTTTCATGTATTATAAATAAAGCACTTAGTGCATAGTGTAAGGGGTTCAAATACTCACATTCCTACATGCTAGTCACTCAGAGTACTCAAGCGAACGAGTGAAATGAGTCAAGCACGAGCGATGTATATTTGAATCAACCTATTTTCAATTGTTTTGATGTTATTACATCTATTTTTACAGTTTAAACGTCTTTGTTTTATTTTGCATTTTCTGTTTTATTGATTTTAGGTCCGTTTCACCTTAGTCGAACAGATCCTTTTGAACACACTTTGTAAAAACACTTGAGAACTAGGCACTGTACTGAGATTCCCTGGTCGATCTCACCACTAAACTTTTCGTTAAGAGACCAGCATTGTGTTGGAGCGGTGTAGCGGCAAGCAACAAAAGTTTTGGAAATATTTATCCGGGAATTTATCGTCTCCACATGGATTGGTTATTGAATTACCGTTCGATAAATCTCTCGTTAATGAGTTTGGGGATAAATGGGTTTGTAAAGAAAATGTTATCAATAGAAAATAAATGTAAACAAAAGTAAAAACTAAGGATGAACTTATCAAGCCTGCATATAATCTACTAATCACAGACTTAAATCTACCGACCAGTTACATTCAACCTAATAATATTCATCAATATCACTACGTATCACTCACAATCTAAGTCATTTCTAACTCAAATCGAGAGACCAACTGTATCACCAAGAAAATGATCTCTCTACCTCCTCAACAACACAGAAGACAACTATGTAATCGCACTGACGATCTCTCAACACAACACAACCAGACAAAGGCATTAAGCTCTGATACCCAAGTAGATGTCAGCTCTAAATCTATCTTTAGAGTTCAGAAACTAATAGATAATCATCCTAGATAAGAATCTAAGCAATATATGTCTATAACAACTCAAATCCATGACACAGTAAAAATCTAGGACAACAATCAACAAATATTTGTAAAGCAAGTTTAATATCACTCCATAGGCGAAAAATATACATGAGTTCAAAGTAAATACATATACAAACTCAAGACATAAAGAATACACAAAGAAGAAGAGAAATGAACCACAAATCTACTGGATGGTCAGCACCGATTGAAGAGAAATCCACCCTGGATCATCCGTATGCAAACTTCAATGTTATTTTCTAAGCAAATTCTATCAAAAAAGGAATTTTGATGGAGTTGAGATTAAAAATACCCAAAACTATACCCAAAAAATGTGTTTTTACCTCTAAATACGCATTTTCGATTGTCCCGCATCGACCGACGACCAAAAAGCGTCACCCAACAACCAAAACTGTGTTTTTTGCATGCTCCATGTCGCTCCAGAATCGCCTGACGACCAAAAAGCGTCGCCCGATGACAGATGACAGAAAGTCGAAAACCCAGCACAGATTCAGCCATAAGTTTTGAACCGTAACTCCAATTCTGCACGGTCGGAAGAGTTGGAAAGCTTATTCAATGCTCTATCCAATAATGCCTAAATATCAATTCTTGAATACTTACAAAAATGAGATAAAATCAATTAAAATTAATGATATTTACACAATAATGCAATAAATACATTATAATATAAACTATACCGAATATACATTAAAGTTGAGGTTTATTGATAAAAAGCAAATGAATTAAGGCGATGAGTGCTAATTATTCACACTCAAATTCACAACAATTTAGAACTCATCACGTTGCTTACCAAAACCAGAGGTAAAAAAATTGGCACGCCTAGTAGGACAGTGCTAATAATTTCATATTTTTGTGTGTAGTTTTACAAAGTGCCTTATATTTAGTGTGTGTGAATTTTGAGGAGTGGTAAACTTTTGTCCAATTCTAAAATGCCACGCTCTGACACGAACACGACACACACGCAGATTTCTACATAAAATGTGGATGTCATGCCAATAAATACCACAACTCAAAGCGCAATAGTTTTATCTCCCGTAAGATCTACTGTTGTTCATGGTTCAGGGACAACAGTCACAATGACAGAACGTAGGCATGGAATTTCTCCATTTGATCAAAATCGACCACTCTTCCCAGGGGGTCCAGGGTCATCATTTGTCCCTTACCAGTATGGTATGCCTTATTCCACGATGGTTGGGTTACAGTCAAACCCGACCACATATACAAAAAACATAATGGCCACTGGAAATCAAGGCAGATATGTCCCAAGTAGTTAACCGTGTGGTGTTAGTTACATCCTGCAGTCGACACCGTCTTTTGAAAAAGAAGAGGAAGGCATTATCAATTCACTTGCAACATTGACAATCGAGACAACTAATGGTCTTGAGAATGAACAAGTTGTGGCCGCTGATCCAAAGATAGGTGCAACAGTCGAGACTACCGAGGGTCTCCAAAGTGGCAATGGAACTTTGTCTAAGCCACAAGAAGTGATGGTGGTCGATTTTGTCGAAGATACTGAAGTCAACCAAGACGACAAGGAGAAAATGGATTGTGAAACTAAAAATGAAGAATTATCTGAAGAAACTGTTGATGAGTTAATGAAGGTTGTTTTTCCCAAACCTGAAGAGGAGTTGGTGGATTTTCATCATTTGTCCCTTACCAGTATGGTATGCCTTATTCCACGATGGTTGGGTTACAGTCAAACCCGACCACATATACAAAAAACATAATGGCCACTGGAAATCAAGGCAGATATGTCCCAAGTAGTTAACCGTGTGGTGTTAGTTACATCCTGCAGTCGACACCATCTTTTGAAAAAGAAGAGGAAGGCATTATCAATTCACTTGCAGCATTGACAATCGAGACAACTAATGGTCTTGAGAATGAACAAGTTGTGGCCGCTGATCCAAAGATAGTTGCAACAGTCGAGACTACTGAGGGTCTCCAAAGTGGCAATGGAACTTTGTCTAAGCCACAAGAAGTGATGGTGGTCGATTTTGTCGAAGATACTGAAGTCAACCAAGACGACAAGGAGAAAATGGATTGTGAAACTAAAAATGAAGAATTATCTGAAGAAACATTTGATGAGTTAATGAAGGTTGTTTTTCCCAAACCTGAAGAGGAGTTGGTGGATTTTCTGAACAGGTGCAAGCTGGGTAATTCAAGGTCTATGTTATGCCTAAATTGCAACGTAGTCTATGATGAAAATGTTGCAAAGAAAATTGAGGCGTTGAAGAAGAAACGCCCTCAAGATAAGAATCAAAAGTTAGTGTTCGACCATGCGAAGGGGGCATACAATTTTCAAGTGCCTCAAGGAAAGCTTGGTTTTCCGTATCAAAGGACTTTGATACCACCAACTGATGTTCTTAACAACAATTGGGTATGTCCTTTATATCCAAAGGGGGCAAGCCATAATTGGAAATGGTAAAAAAGGGTTCAGGTTCGAGCTATAAATGGGAAATGATGGAGAAGGGATCTAGTTCTTTCTAATTTGCTGAAGATGGGATCACTTCAAAGAGGTATCACGTTCCTCCCACATACAAAGGGAAAAATTCTATGATAAAGAATTAGTGGAGAAGGTTTTAGAGAAACAAGAAAGCTACAAGAGAAGCGGAAATAAAAGCTGCTCCATCAAAAGGTTAGAGCGTCTCGAAGGGAGTGCACCGTTAATCAGCAAAAGAGAGGTTATCGATGCCGGTTGTGTATGCGTCGCCAGTAAAAGTTGAAAATCCTACTGATGATAACATGAACGATGAACTATCTGACGACTTTGAAGACATTTCAAATGATGGTTTGATTATACATTGTAATATTGTGTCAGTCCTTCCTAATGAGTATAATTTTGCGTCAGAGGCATCTGGGGACAAAGAGGAGACTATGTGCAAGGAACCATCAGGCCAGAAACCTCTATGATACTATGTTATGAATAATAGGGTGGTCGAACAATAACAGAAGATGTTTGGGAAGCCTACGTCTAATATGATGTACCATCTCAAGCCTTTGTTTATAAGGGCTAAAGTTGATGGTTTCTCTATGAACAAAGTGGATTGGTAAGTTCGACACTGACCTTAAACCACATAACATTATTTTGTCGAACTATGAGGGAAAAACAAGTCACATACTAGGTGTGATTCAAGTAAATTTATCAGTTGGCTCGACTTCGAGGCCAACATTGTTTATGGTGATTGTGTCCAAAGTGAACTATAATATGTTGCTAGGATGTGAGTGGATACATAACATTGGGGAAGTACCACCGACTCTTCCTCATCGCTTATCCATATGGCACCAAGATGGGATTCTGGAGAAAATTGAGGCAGATCACAGTTACTTTACTGCTGATGTGGGTATGGTCAACATGAATAATTTTGACAAAGCCTTAGCTACCATACCTCCGTGTGACCCCGAAGATGCAGTGTTCAAGTCACATTCTGATGCGATCAAGTTTCTAACCCTACACCTTACTCATGATTTCATTTAGGACCAAGAAAAGCTGGATACATATCCAACTACATAATGGGAGTTTGAACCCACATGGTGGGAAGAACAAACTCATACGTATGCCTGAGTCAAATGCTTTGGAAAGGATTTTGGCCTACATGGCCGAAAGCAGGATAAGTTCGACCTTAGAGGCTGGAAATATTTCAAAAATGGCGCTTGAAGCTATTATGGCGGAAAAGCTTGGAGAACCAAGCCTAACAACAACTTCAGAAAGCCAGAGGCTTGACTGCATATATGAAGAAGAGCCTTTGGGGTTTGAAAAAGACCCAAGAGATCACATTTTGAAGATGTAAACACAAGATGCATTGGAGGAAGTCGACCTGGGTGATGGTGCAATTAGGCGAATTACATACATCAAAATTAAGATCGACAACAAAATGAAGGATCAAGTAATTGAATTGCTTAAAGAATTCAAATATTGTTTTGCATGGGATTACAACGAGATGCCTGGTTTGAGCAGAAAGATGGTGGAGATTAAACTACCTATAAATTCAGGCAAGCGACCAGTCAAACAGATGCTAAGAAGGTTTGCGCCAGAAGTGCTATCCAAAATCAAAGTAGAGATCGAACATTTGTTAAAGAGCATATTCATCAGGACAGCCATGTACGTTGAGCGGTTAGCTAATATAGTCTATCTGGTAAATAAGAATGGAGCTTTAAGAATTCGCATAGATTTTAGAGATTTAAATAAAGCCACTCCAAAGGACGAATTTCCAATGCCTGTGGCAGAAATGCTGGTCGATTCGGCCGCACGGTATGAATATTTGAGTCTTTTGGATGGATATTCAGGCTACAACCGAATTTTTATCGCTGAAGAGGACACCCATAAAACTGCGTTTTGATGCCCAGGGGCGCTAGGCACATACGAATATGTAGTCATGCCTTTTGGTTTGTAAAACGTTGGGGCTACTTATCAAAGAGAAATGAACTCAGTTTTTTATGATTTCATAGACACCTTCATGCAGGTGTACATTGATGACATTGTAGTCAAATCGCCCTCAGGAGCTGGTCATTTAGACCACCTTCGATAATCTTTTATTAGAATTAGGGAATATGGATTAAAAATGAATCCATTAAAATGTGCTTTTTGTGTTCGTACAAGAGACTTCTAGGTTTTGTAATACACAAGAAGGGTATAGAGATTAACCAGAACAAAACCAAGGCGGTTTTGAGTACAAAAGCGCCAATGACGAAGAAACACTACTAAAAATATGACATTTGAGAAAAGGCCTTTACATCAGGTATAAAAATATATGATGTGAAAAATATTTGTCAAAAGATTTTACATCAGACCTTATTTCCCATGATATGAAAAATATTTGATTTAGGGAAAAATATAACACGGTGACAGTTTGGTAAATAAAAAGAAATTTTGTTATAAACGATTTCACATCGGGCCTATATTTCCCCCGATGTGAAAAGTCCAGTGATAAAAAAATAAAAAACACGGTGGTAGTTTTTTAAATAAGATGAATTTTTGATATAAAATAAAAAGTTGGACTTTACATCGGGTTATATGCCCAACCGATGTAACATACTGACCGTTACATCATGCCAATTTCCCAACCGATGTAAAAAAAACTTATTTCACAAAACCCTAATATTTTGTACCAAGAGTTCACTTCGTTCCGAACCAATTACTTCTTTTATCTCGACCGGACGATCCACTTCATCTCCCCCCCCCCCCCCCCCCCCCGTCTCCGCCTTCCAAACCAGCTTGCCTCCATCTCTGCCTCCGCCTTCCAAACCAGCTTGCCTCCATCTCCGCCTCCGCCTTTCATCATTGTTCTTCGATGTGGCTCCGTCTCGACCGAATGATATGGATGTGCTTCGTAAGCCCTCTTTCGTTGTACACTCTTCATCTTTGTACGACCTCCATCTCTGCCTCTGCCTTCCGTCGTCATACTCCTGGAGTTCTTATTTTTCAAAACATGTTAGATTTACAGAGGTTGTTACTGTTATCCATTATGAGTTCTTATTCAAAATCTTACTTCATTTTTAGCTATATGGTAATGGGTATAGGTTTGAGGGATTTTATTGCGTTTATGAAAACAAATTTGCACTATTACTTGGTACTTCACTTCTAAAAGAGTCAAGACTCTTTCTTTTTCTGCATTAGTTAATTACATTTTATCTAAAGGAATGAATTTAAATTAGAACAAATTAAAATGTTGTTGTTAAAAATTATGTGAATAAGCTGTAGATCTAATGAATTAGGGGGAATTGTAAGTGAAAGATTTGTGAGGGGGTAAGTTTGTTTAATATGTATACATGTATTTCGATTATTTTAGGACATGTTTTATTGGTGGTTAGTTTTATTTAATCTTGCATGCTAACCACCAACCAGGTTTCAATCCTATGATATCATATTATGTCACAGTTTTTATATTTAAAAAATCCCTTATGGATTCTTATAGTAGTGATACTCTCGCGTCAGGCTTCCTATAAATGTATATTTATACCCAAACTAGAAACATTCTAGGACAGTTAAGTAGGACGTATCCTAATTCTATATTATCTGTGACGGAGTTTCCCGGGTTAAGTTCTTGTGGGGTGATCGGGGTCTGTTAAGAACCACCACAAAACAATAATATTTTGTAGGCGTCACAATGATTTAAACAAAGAATGTTGGTCTTCTAACAAGTAAAGAATGTCAAAAAATATGAATTATTAAAAAAGTATATTAAAAATAAAAAATTCTAATGATTTAACTATGTATTCATTAATTTTGAAACATAGGTATGGATCGTAGTTGGATGAGAGTTAATCGATTAAGTGCTGAGTATGAACATGAAGTGAAGGAATTTCTACAGTTTGCTGAAAGTAATGCTAAAAAAATCTTCCTCCTCCTAAAAGTAATGCTGAAAAAAGTCTTCATGTACTTTTTCTTTATCTATGTGTTCGTTGTGCAAATCAAGAACCAAAACTTAGTAAGAAAGAAATCATGGACCATCTAATCTTTGTAGGGATTTGTAAAAGTTATACACACTGGATATGGCACAATGAAGTAGTAGCAAAGTCAAACGTGTCCCAGAGAGATAATAATAGTGTCGATATCATGATCGTCTGAAAGACATGATGCGTGATATTGGACAAGATTTTCTTAAGAGGGCATATGCGTATGATACTTTATGCAATGAAAAGGATAAACCTTTGTACCTGGGATGCATAAATTTTACACGTTTGTCAGTCGTGTTAAAATTTTTTAATCTGAAAGCAAATAACGGGTGAACTGATAAAACTTTTACCGAATTGCTTGAATTATTGACAGAAATGCTTCAAGAAGGTAACATAATGCCAAATTGTTATTACGAGGAAAAGAAAATGTTGTATCCGATGGGTTTGGAGTATGAAAAGATACATGCATGTCCTAATTATTGCATATTATACAAAAAATAGTATGTAAACTATAATCATTGTCCAAAGTGCAAGGTGTCCCGCTACAAAAAGAAATATAGTGATTCTAGTGATGATGAGGTGGTCAAAAAGGGTCCCCCCGCTGTGATACGCTGGCATAACCGACTGTTTATATTAGTTTTGCGTTTGTGTTTACAAATGTTGTAGTAAGCAAGAGTCGTCACCGACTTTTCTTTTATCCAAATTAAAGCAAGGGTGAAAATAACATAAAAAGACCTTTTCAAGAATTTTCTGAGTAAGGGGTAGATTATGGAAAGGGAAGGTGTTAGCACCCTTTCCATCTGTAGTTATCTACAGGCTCTTAGATGCTAGCTCATGTTTTGAAAATTGCTTTTGCTTTGTATGTTTTAAAAAATGTTTTGAAATGCCTTAGTGTGGCGATTCGTTTTGTGATAACTCTTGTATCAGTCCTCAAGAGTGTTGATAAAGTAAATGTTTTTGAAAGTTGTTTTTGAAATGTGTAAGTGCAAATAGCTTGTTTTGAGCATAGCATCTAACAACTATCTACTTGTACTCGAAAAGGTTTTTTCTTTTCCTCCTATCCTTTAGACAATGTTGTTTTACTATTAGTGAGTAGGTATCCCTAGTCGTTGGATGTAAGAGGGACATTCGAAGGGACGTACAATCACGAAGGCAACTTGTGGAGACGCTTTAGCGATTTTGTCTAGGGACTAGATCATTTACCGAAAGGAAACTATAGGGTCATCGAGGGACTATGATCTTTTTGATTTGCGGGTCTTTGCTAAAGCGTCCCCGTTTCGAAGAACATGACTGTTTTTCCAAAGGCAACCAAAGTGGGGTACCCTAGAGGTGTATATTTGCAATGTATGTTATGTTTAGTTATTTTTGTCTTTTTTATTAGGTTTGCTAGCGTTTTGTTATTAGTCTTTCCATACAATCCTATTAGTCATACATCTAGCAGTTAATATGAAAAGCAATATAAATGCAGAAAGTAAGGGTCCTACGCTATTACAACCAAATCGAAAGACAAGAAAAATGTAAAAACAAAGAACAAAAATAAAGAAGAGAAATGAATTCTTCGATCCAGGCCATGGACTTCTTCGATTCACCCTTCTTTTGCCTTCTTTCGATTGGGCTTGAGAATTGACGTGAGCAAGCTTCAATTTGCACCTTTTCCTGCCTCCTTCGACTGAGTTTAGGAATGGTATGGGCAACCTTCGATTTGCGCCTTCTCTATTTCTTTCGATTGAGCCAAGGAGTGGGCATGAGCAACCTTCAACTGCAAACTCCTCTGCTTCTTTCGATTTAGAATATGAAGTAACATGGACCTGCGGAGTAGCATGAGTGCACATCCTTCATTCAAACTCTTTTTGTCTTTCGTTTGAATCTGTACATTTTAGTTCCAACAAGAAAAGAAAACAAACCAAGAGGGCAAAAATGAATAACACAACTAAGAGGCTATCTACATATTATGCTGAAACGAAAAGTAAGTACAAGGCTATTTGCATGTCATGCTGAAACGAAAGATGCAAGGTCAAGGGGACTTACCTTGCTTAAAACTGGAACTGGTGTGGGGGACTAGAGTTGCTGGATTCGAAAGGAGAGAGAACAAGTGTGGTGTGATCTTGTTGACTTTTGAGAGTTTTTGGTGTGCTTATCTTAGGTTGTGTATGCGTGTAAAATAATATGTGTGTATGGTTCCCCTGGGCTTATGCCTCTAGTATGTGTGCATATGTATGTGGTCTCCTTATATAGAGGGGTGGAGGGGACAAGAGGACAAAGGAATAAACATCCATTAAGTTGGTGTTTTAAAGGCCATGAATGTCACTTTGAAACTTTGCCAAAGGCATGGTTTCTTGTCCCTTTTTGAAATTGCTATGAACCTGGTCACCTTTGAATTTCGAATACATTCAGTCCATGCCCTTCGATTGGACCTCTTGTGTATCTTTAGAATGGGTATTTTGAATGTTTCTTCGAATGGACCTTTTGTGTACCTTTCGAATGGGCCTTTGCTTGCCTCCTTCGAATGAACTTTTTAAGTGTCTTTTGAATAGTCCATATGTATTCCTTGTTCCCTCTTCGAATGGGCCACCAATGTCTGTCCTTCTAATGGCTTAAGTCTCATCATTGGGTCCTCTTCGATTGAGCCCCTACTCATCTAGCCCCCAACGAAAAAGTCTTTCCAAGCTAATCGAAGCTTCCTTCAGTATGAATGCTTGTGCAGGGAGCTTGAGTATGGCAATATGTGGGATTTTGGGCCAGCCAGCATATTTGCATATTTCTCTTTCGTTTTGGCCAACTAGATCTAATCTTTGACCAAACCCCTTTCTTTCAGACAACACTAAGTGTCCTTCGAATGGGCCTTTTAATTGCTTCTTTGAATAGATCATTTACGTGTCTTCGAATGGCTTTAGACTGGACCCATCTATTTGCCTTGGCTGTTTGATTCAGATACCCTCAAGTGAGAACTTCATTCTGTCAATCGGAGCCTCCTTCATCATTTCCTTCGAATGCCATTGCATAGGAAGCCTGGGCCTGGCCACATGTAGGACTAAGGCTCATCATAAGATAAACTTGCATTCAGTGATTATCTATCTCTTTGGAATTTCCAGCAATAGGTGTCCTTCGAATGGGCTTTTGTAGTGCTCTTTCAAAGGGGTCATATTGTGTGTCATAGTGCAGAATTTGTGTTGAGGGGTCTTGGCCTTGAGAGCAAGCGCAGAGGAAGTCTTTGCCTTATGCATTGAAGGCAATCATAGAAGAAACCTTTGTCCTTGTGAATCCAAAGCAAGCATGAAGGGGCTTTTAGCCTAGTGAATCGAAAGGAACTTGTAGAAGTCGTTAGCCTTGTGAATTGAAGGCAAGCCTGAAGTAGCCAATGCACGGTCGAAGCCTTGTGATTTGAACATGATCGAAGGGGGACCCAGCGCCCATTCGAAGCTTGTGAATCAGACCTGCATCAAAGAGTTCCAAATGCCTAATCGAAGACTTTGAACCCAAGCTTGTTCAAAGGATCTAGATGCCCAATCGAAGCCTGTCAAGATGCTAATCGAAAGACACCTTGTTCATCTTCTAAAATTTTATTTTTCTTTAATCAAGTGTTTGTGAGCATTCGTATAAGAAAAGATCTTGGAAAACATGAGAGGGCAAATTTTGGGTACAACAGCTGCCCCTGTTCAATCTTCTTAAACCTGAAGATTTAGATTGGCTTGTTTGCCTTTCGTGATCTGAAGGTGAAATATGATTAAACACTAGAGTGCCCAGAAATTTGCACTCGCATGAAGTAACACTGATGGTTGATGATAGCGGGAATGGGCTTACAGATGCCATTTGGAGAAGATGACGGAGATACGTCGGAGATGGGCTTAAAGATGCCACCAAAAGTAGATGCTGATTTCACACATGGTCCCTTTGGGGGTTCCTGTTCCTGCTGTCTGAGGAGGAACCCACTGGGGAATATGGGTTTCGATTGTTCTCCTGCTTGAGGAAAACTCTGTGTGGAATAGAGTCTAGGAACTTCAGTTGTCCAAGGCTCTAGAGAGATGAGAGTTTGCTGCTTTCTGGTTGAAATCTAGGTTTCACAGTAACTTGCTCGGGATAATGGAATTAAACGCTATCTGAGAATGTATTAGAAAGAGCCTGCGTAGGGCTGTTCCAGGATGAGTTCGTGTTAGTCTGCACCCAGAGATATATGAGAAGAAACCTGTGTAAGATTGCTTCATCTGGTCCTGTAGATAGTTTTCCTGATTGGTTTCAGGTATTAATCTACAAATTAGTTGTTCGCAGATAGTTGTCCTGTTTGGTTTCAGGTATTAATCTGGAACTTGAAAATTATCGGTTGCTGGGATAGTTGTCCTGGCTCGTTACAGGTATTAATCTCTAACCTCAGAAAGAAAGATAGTTTTCATGGCTTGTTACATGTATTAATCTTCAATCTATTTATGTAGATAGTTCTCTTGGCTGGTTATAGGTGTTAATCCACATTTGGTCGTCCGCAGATAGTTCTTCTGGATGGTTTCAAGTATTAATCTGGAACTTGAAAATTGTCGGTCGCTGAGATAGTTGTCCTAGCTTGTTACAAGTATTAATCTCTGACCTGAGAAAGAAAGACAGTTTTCCTGGCTTGTTACATGTATTAATCTTTAATCTCTTTATGTAGAAAGTTCTCCTGGCTGGTTACAGGTGTTAATCCACAATTGTTTGTCCGCAGATAGTTCTCCTGGCTGGTTTCAGGTATTAGTCTAGAACTTGAAAATTGTCGGTCACTGAGATAGTTGTCCTAGCTTGTTACAGGTATTAATCTCTGACCTAAGAAAGAAAGATAGTTTTCCTTGCTTGTTATAGGTATTAATCTTCAATCTCTTTATGTAGATAGTTCTTGTTGTACCCCAAAATTTTCCCTCTCATATTTCTCAAAACATTGCAAGAAAAATCTCCAAGTTGCTCAAGTTTGCTCAAGAGTGGGTCAGACAAATCATCTCCTAAGGCAGTCAACCCCAAATTAGGGTTTTGTGTTGCATCAAGATCCTTGAGTACAAATGACCTCAAATGCTCCCTAATTTCCTAATATGTTCTCAAGGTCATCCATGTCAAATTTCAAGCCTTACAGAGGAAGTTTGCTCAGTCAATTGCTCAAAGGGTCCAAAAATCGACTGTGCTAGGGCAAAAGTCAACTGTGACCCAAATATAGTCAAACCTCAAGATTTTTTGTCAACATTCTCATTTTGAAGGATATTTCATCATTTGATCAAGGTTTGATCATGATTCATCAAGGATTGCTCAAAAATCATCAAGACTCAAAAGTTGCTAAATTAGGGTTTTGTAGGAAAAGTCAACTTAACTTTGACCAAGCATAACTTTCTCATACTTTATGAGAAATGACCCATACAAAGCTCATTTTTAAGAGGATGCAATTTACTATAATCCATCTTCATACCCCAAGATCAGAAAATGAACTCACAAGAAGTTATAAATTTGGACATTATAGGTCATTTTTGAAAGTCAACAAAAACACCTTTTTTTTCCAAAGCTTATAACTTTAGCATGGAATATCAAAATGAGATGAGACCAAAAGGGTTGGTTAGAGGACATCTCGAGATTTCT
This sequence comes from Vicia faba, assembly GCA_948472305.1. Lineage (NCBI taxonomy): Eukaryota > Viridiplantae > Streptophyta > Magnoliopsida > Fabales > Fabaceae > Vicia > Vicia faba. Next base: position 146,407 of record CATIWC010001684.1, read on the forward strand.
AAAAATTCTAAGAACACTTCCAAAAGTTCAAAATTGAAGAAGTTATGCATTGTTGAAGTTGGGCATTTTTGCAAAATTGCCAAAAGTCAACTATCCCCAAAACTTCAAATTTTGTCAAATGGGCCCATTCTTTTCCACTTGATTTGAGCTTGCATCATTGTCCACGTGTCCTAGCTTCAGCCATGAGCCCATATATTATTTTTATTATTTTATTTGATTTTTTATTTAATTATTTCATTTTTAATCAAATTAAATCATAAAAAAATCCAAAGCCTTGATTACATGATATCTTTTGATTGTTTCAGGTTTTAATTGTCATCATAATCATCATCAAAATTCGTATCAAGCATATCATGTACAAAAAGATGGAGATTTGACAAATTTGGCAAGCTTTAAAGGATGAATCAAATCAAATCATAAGGCATTGATTTAGAGAGATTTGATTCATGATTCTTGACCTAATACATTCCATGATACATATAGAAGGAAAAGGCATGAAATTGAGGGCTATAGGCTGCAGCAATAAGCAAAACAAAACATGGAAAAAGTGTGAAAAAGCTTGAGTTCGAATTCACACTTAGAGGCAAATTTAGAAGCCAAGAACGATCTCAATAATTTCCTTGACAATCACTGAGTCAGAATCAATCGAAAGCAAGCTCTCATATCCATCAAAACGCGCTGTAAGTATCCCGTTTCTTGGCCCTGTTTTCAAAACCTTAACTCTCTATTCTTGCATCTTTTGTACGAAATATTGGCATATTCATAATCCTCATTAAATTTCCAAGCTTTCTGCATTATCCAATTTCATTTATCTGATCTGTGAAGCCAAGTGCCATAGCTAGGGTTTCGTGGTTTGTTTTTGGGCGTTTCTTTTACAGGTAAAATTAGCCCCAATAATGGCCATGGACATGACCGGAAGAGAAGGACGAACACAACCATGGTCTTGGGAGGAGTTTATATGGCCTGAGATGGATTTTTGGAACGACCTAGGCATTTAGCTGCGGATTCAAATCCGCAGGTAATTTCTTTGCAGGCCTGAGGACAGGGACGACAATGTGTCTCCCTCAGATTGGACCTTTTCAAACACGCGCGCCTTTTTTTTATTTTTTCTGGCATATTGATCCATTATCTTTTATTATTTTACTTGTTTAATATATTAACAAATAGAACACATTGGCCTAGTGGCAAATCAGCGCTGGCAACATCCATAGGACCTGGGTTCGAATCCCAGGTCCCCCATGCTATTTGTTATAATTTTTCTTCAGGTATTCCAGTGCGCCTAAGGAGTAGCAGTACATCATATACCATCATCTAATCAATGGACAGATGGCCAATGGCCAGATCTGATGGATGGAGATGGAACGTCCACCATGGGACTAAGTCAACCAGTGCACAGGGGATCCAAAAAGTCCACCAGGCCAACGTGTTATTGGGCCTTGGAATTGCTGTTCAGACCTCCAAATCAGGCCCAAACCTCTTTGTGATACGGTGGGAGAGAACTGACTATTTTTGAATGCTGGTTTGCGTTTTGCGTTTGTTTTCGCAAAATGTCGCGGTAAGCAAGAGTCGCCACCGTCTTTTATTTTATCCAACAAGGAAAGGAAAAAAGCACAGAAAAATTCCTTTTTCGAGATATTTCTCGGGTTCGGGGGGTAGATTATAGAAAGGGAAGGTATTAGCACCCTTTCTATCCGTGGTTATCCACGGGCTCTTAGGTACTTGCTCAAAGTGTTTCAAAATTTGCTTTTCTTTGTGTTTGTGGGTTTGAAAGAAGTTTTTGTTTCAAAGGAGTGTAAGTGCGAAAAGTTTTGTTTTGTTTTAGAATGAGCAAGTACTTAAGAACCATCTATCTACTCGAAAAAGGAATTAATTTGTACAAATGTCCTTTAGACAATGCTATCCCACTATTGATGAGTAGGTAGCACCTTCGTTGGAGTTTTAAGGGTCAATTTGATTAAGGGACGTGTGGTCACTAAAGCAATGTTAGAACGCCTTAGCGGTAACCCTAATGTCTTAGATCATTTTTCCGAGGCAACCGTTTCGAGGCAACTATGATCTTTGGACAAGAGGGCGACCTCTAAAACTTCCTATACTCAATGACCACGTTCGAAGGCAACCAAGTGAGATGTACCCTAAGAGTGCGCATGTGCGAGTGTGTTATTTCGGTTAATTTTATCTTTGTACATGTCATGGGTGAACTATGTTGATTTTAAGTTCATACATTTGATCTTGTCATGCATTCCCTATTATCAAACATCTAACAGTGTATAGTTGCGGAATTTAAATTGTGGAAACTAAGTCTAAACTATTACAAGGCATCAGGTATTTACATCGCCAAAAACAAACCCTTTAATTTAAATTGCGGAAAATAAAAGAAAGCGATAAAATAATTAATGTCCTATTTAAAAGCTATTACATTCCGGAAGCAATTACATCAATATGGAAATATGGATCGCGTGCGAGAAATTAAAACGGCGCATTTTTAGGGTTTTGACCCTTTTTGATTAAAGAAATATTTTTTCGTTGTTCTTATTATTTTTTTAAGAAAAGAAATTAGATTTTTAAATTAAATACAAAATTGATTGGTTATTAAATTAATTAATGAAAATAATTAAATGACATATTTTTGGGTTTTTATTATTTTAGGAAAGAAATAAAATAATTAAGTTAGTAATAAAACCTATTTATTCTAATTAATTTTAAATTATTTACAAAATAAATGAAAGTTATCTAAAATTAACCTAATTAAATTAATTAATATTTATTGATAAAAAATAAAATTCTAAGTTTATTTGGACATAAAAATATTTTTGTGATTTTTGATAAAAAAGAAAATTAATTAACTGTTAGTAAAAATAAAAATAGAAAAAAGGAAATAAAGGGTGAGAAATGGACCTGATTTTAAGGTGCAACGACTGTTGGTGTCATGTGTAAGCTGTTTTGTTTTGGCCATTTATGTTTTGGCTTTTGGCCATTTGTGTTCTAGCCTCAACGTTCCTTAACCTTCTCAGGATGATGTATTGGTGTCATGTGTAAGTTGTTCTGTTTTGACCATTTGTGTTTTGACTTTTGGCCATTTGTGTTTTGGCCTCAACGTTCCTTAATGAACCTGCATGGGATCCTGTCTAAATCTGCAGTGTTGAATCTCATGAACACATTAAATAAATTATTTTATATCATAAAATACAAATAAAGTCAATATATGAAGAAATTTAATGTTTAGGACAATATGACATGTATAAATGATTATACCCTTTTGATCGTGGAGATCAAATCAGCATTACCCTTACTGGAGAAGTAGTGATATGACTGCTTTTATGCCCTTTTGATCATGGAGATCAAACCAGCCTTACCCTTACTGGAGAAGTAGTGAGATGTTGGTTTGTAACCGGGATGGCTTGTTTGTAGTGAGATGTTTGTTTGTAACCGGGATGACTTGTTTGTAGTGAGAGAGGGATTTGTAATAAGGATTTCAAGGTTTTAGGGTTCTTGAAAGAATTTGATATTCTGACAGCGTTGTAGCAAGATTTTTTTTCTCCCTCGTTTTTGTGAAAAGAATGGGATTATATAATAGAAATTAGAGAGCAAAAAATGGACTTTGAATGTGCAATTGAGCCTCCAATGTTCACTTGAGTTCGTCATGTTGCAGGCTAAATTGCAGGGGCTTAAGTGTAATTTTTGAAGTTGAAATGTGAAAACAAAATGTAGCCGACATCGAGAAATAACTCCTGTCCAAAAATTGCCTCAATCGGAAACGGTGAATTAGTTATGAATTTTTGAAGTTTCAGCTCATACAAACTTATTTTGGGCTCCAGTGTCGACTCTGACACGTTCTTCAATAAAAAACTGGTATTGATCGGAGCATAATTAGGTCTCGACTTTTGAAACAAAGTTGTAGATATCTGAGTCAGTGACCTTTTGTAAAAATATGAGTCCAATCCGATAAAAATTGACCGAGTTATGAATTTTCGAAGTTTCGACCCAGATAAAATAATATTCAGCATTCAGGATTTTCGGCGCGTCACGCGTACTCTGAGCAAAAAACGAAGACCTTTTGGATACCGTTCGAATTCAATACCTTCTGTGAAAACTTATCCAACTCAATTTGTGAAATTTTGGCACTAGAACCAGCTCGATACGGTGAAAATCGACCAAGTTATGATTTTCTGAACATGACGCAAATAAACTTCTGTCACAAATTTTCTGTACGAAAATACTTGATAAATCCGCATTTTTGAAAATCTTCTGGTCGAAATTGGCATCCAGCCGTGAGAGATGAAAACATAGATGACGTCAAGACGGAATTTTGGCCACCGGAACGGGTTCAAAATGAGCCATGATCTTCAAGTTATGAATTTTTTAGCGCATAAAAACTGCACTTTCAGCACACTTTTTCACCATATTTCTTCGAGAAAACTCACACATTCAGATACCTTCTTTAAAGAATTGACTCTTGAGTCGAACCTGAATTTGAGAATACATTATCAAAGATATCTTGGCGAAAGAACACCTGAATATGACACGCCGGGTTGGACTTGTGAATCTTTCTTGAAATGTTTTGAGAAATATGAGAGGGCAAATTTTGGTGTACAACACTCTTCCTTTTGCTATTTTGTTTATTTTGTTCCAATTGTTATTTTTATTATTTTCCTTTAATTACTAACCAATCAAATCTTTTTCTTTTATAAAATTAAAACCAAAATATATTTTCTTTATTAAATTAACTTTCAGTATTTTAATTTTTATTAACAAATATTAATTTAATTAATTTAGGCCATTAATTAGGATTAACTTTAATATATTTTTCAATAATTAAAATCAATTAGACTTAATTAGGTTTTTATTAACATTGATCAATTTTTATTTCTTTCTTTAAATAATAAAAAAAAACAAAAAATATTTATTTTCATTAATTAATTAATTTATTTAATTCAATAATTAATTTAGGAAAGTTTATTTCTAAATTCAAAAACAAACAAAAAATTTCTTTTCTTTAAATAAAAGGGTCAAAACCCTAGAACGTGTGTCCGATTTAATTTCCCGCACGCGATCCATTTATATCATATTGTATTTGTTCCCGGAATGTAATAGCTTAATAGGACTTTAAATATTTTTATCGCTTTATTTATTTTTCCGCATTTAAATTTCAAAGGGTTGCTTTTGACGATGTAAATACCCGACGCCTTGTAATTTAATTTCTGCAATTTATTTTCCGTAAAATATAACTGCTAGATGTTTGATAATAGGGATGCATGACAAGAATGGATGTTTAACCTAAAATCAACTTAGATAACCATTGCCATGTACAAAGATAAAATTAACTGAAAACGACACACTCGCACATACGCACTCTTAGGGTACACCCCACTTAGTTGCCTTCGTACGCGGTTATTGAGTATAGGAAGTTTTAGAGGTCGCCCTCTTGTCCAAAGATCATAGTTGCCTCGAAACGGTTTCCTCGGATAAAATGATCTAAGACATTAGGGTTACCGCTAAAGGCGTCCTAATGTTGCTTTAGTGACCGCATGTCCCTTATTCGAATTGATCCTTAAACTCCAACGACGGTGCTACCTACTCATTCATAGTGGGATAACATTATCTAAAGGACATTAGCATAAAACGATTCCTTTTTCGAGTAGGTAGATGGTTCTTAGATGCTCTTTCAAAAAACAAAATCTTTTTCAGACTTACACCTTTCAAACAAAAACTTCTTCAAACCCGCAAACACAAAGAAAATCAATTTTGAAAATAATATGAGCAAGTACCTAAGAGCCCGTAGATAACCACAGATAGAAAGGGTGCTAACACCTTCCCTTTCTATAATCTACCCCCCCGAACCCGAGAAATATCTCGAAAAAGGAATTTTTCTGTGCTTTTTTCCTTTCCTTGTTGGATAAAATAAAAGACGGCGGCGACTCTTGCTTACCGCGATATTTTTTGAAAACAAACGCAAAATGCAAACCAACATTCCAAAAAACAATCAGTTCTTTCCCATTGTATCACAGAACTGGCGACTCTGCTGGGGAGACATCTTATAAGTGGGGTGTACCTTAGGATTAGATCATTGTGTTTTCAATTGTTTGCTTTGTATGCTTCATATTTGTGGGCTTGAATCGGAGTTACTATAGATCCTAACCCGGATATGGGGATACCCTTTAGGTAAGTAGCAATAAACTGTGAGGGAACTGTACGGCGTAGACCGATACGGTTGAAGCAGTAGCTACGTTGGTGTGGCACTTTAGTTTGTACCGATATCCCTTGTGTTGGAACGAGGAGAATATGGGTCTTCTAAGGGGTCATTAAGCACCAACCGACCTTAGAACATTTAAATTGACCAACTTGGCCATAGAACAGTAGCAGTATGCTACACTCATTGAGACTAAACTCTCGAGATGATTCCGGCCGCAAGAAAAGGTTGCTAAACTGGAATTATGACCGATCGAGGGTAGTCAGTGATATTGAGATCCTCTAGAACCCAGTTATTATTTTTAGGACAGGTTTGAACCAACTGAAATGAAAGAGGGTAGTACCTAAACTCCTTGCCATCCTGAAATCTAAGGGCTCTCTGTGTGACTTGTGTGCCTTTACCATGTTTGCTATTTGTGGATACTTGTGGTGTTCTTTCTATCATTACATCATGACATCATAACATTGCATACATCTTGCATTGGACTAACTTATTTCAAAGACAGGATGGATTCATCTTTGTTCTGTTTTGTAGGTCATGATACCCATGCGTAGGAACACCATCCGGATCAACTTTGTCTAGGTTCCCACTATGCTTAAAGAATTGGTTGCAAATATGTCTGATACTACCTCCTTCATTAGAAGACATAGGCATCTTCTTAGTTTGGTCACCTTCAAATTGGACGAGCAGATGATGAGTGTCTTGGTCCAATTTTATGATCCGCTGTACCACTGATTTTTACTTTTCAGGACTACCAGTTGGTCCCCACCTTAGAAGAGTTCTCTGATCTGCTTGGTATCCCTATCCTGGAGCAGACCCTGTTCACAGGTTGGGAGAAGATCCTTAGGCCAGAAGAGATTGCTTCAGCCTCCATCTGACAAAGGTTGAGGTAATGGCTAATTGGGAGACTAGAAGTGGAGAAAGGGCTTTCTGACTAAGTTCTTGGTTGGTAAGGCTAATTATTTCTGGGATAGTCTAGACTTCAAGGCATTCGAAGATATTCTGGCTTTTCTGATATATGGCTTGGTATTGTTTCCGAACTATGACTCCTTTGTTGATGTGAATGCGGTAAAAATCTTCATCTCTGGTAACCCTGTACCCACTCTCTTGGGTGACATTCTTCATCAGCTTTATGCCCGTACTGCTCGGAAGCGGGGAACCTTGATGTGCTATGCTCCATTATTAGCGAGGTGGTTTATTTCGCACCTCCCCAAATCAGTGCTGAAGAACAAAGAAGGCATGGGCTGGGCTTATAGAGTTATGTCTCTCTCTCACAATGACATCATTTGGACTATTTAGGGTATGGACGATGTGGCCATTATTGATCGCTGTGGGGAATACCCCAATGTTCCACTGATAGGAACCCATGGAGGAATTACTTACAATCCATGCTTGGCCTTACGTCAGTTTGGGCGAGCCAGAAGGGAAGGACCTCATGAGCTGCTAATGACTAGTGTAATCTTTGATTTTCAAGGGGATAGCGATGAGCAACGCCGCAGATTCATAAGGGCTTAGGATAGAGTTCACAGATCTGATCCCCACGAGCGTGGACCAAAGACTTCACTTCCGATGGAGCCATATCTGAGATGGGTTCGTACCGTGCCTAAAAGTTGGGAATGCCGTATGAATCCATCTTGCCTATCATTGTTGAAGTTTCTAATGAAGAGGGGGTTCTTCCTACCATCCTCCATCCTTACATGCCCACTGACGTTGGGGAATTGAAGAGGTCCTGGATGCAGCTGAGAGAAGAACAGGATACTTACCGGGAAAAGTATCACGAGCAAGAGCGAAAGATCTAGAAGTTGACAAGGTAGCTGGAGAGGGAGCAGATCATCAATGACTATGTTAGCACTAAAGGCAAACGACCGTGGGAGTGCTGATTATCCTTTGATTATTTCCTTTCCAGTTTTTATTTCCTTTTCAGTATTTCCTTTCTTGTAACGCCTTAAGGGCAATTTGTTGAACAATTTGAATTTCAAGTTTATCTAATAAAAGTGTGTTTTCTTTTTGGTTTACGAATTTGAATCTCTCGATGTCTTTGAAATCATATGATACGCATTTCATTCCATGCACCTTATAAAAGGTACCCATACAGGTTTTCTCGTCTTCTTCGCTGTTTATTTCAGCATCATGTCTTCTGAACCATCAACTGAACAAGCAATCAAGGCTTTACAGGCTCAAAACGCCCAATTCCAAGAGTTGTTCATGAATCTAGCTAAGGGTCAGCAAGATCTAAAGACCCTTATTCTGAAAGAGAAGAAGAAGAGGACAGTCATGTTTAACATAGGTCACAGGTTTGGAAACAGGCTACGGGACGAAGTTGATTTGACCACCTCATCTGGAGGGAAAGATAGTCAGGAAGAAAGGAGGGCTCCTAGCTCTGTAGTTTCAGACAACGAGACGGACTTCGACGAAGACCAGTATCCTCCGACTGAGGATAGATACAAGCAACTGGAATACCGGTTGAGTGCGATGGAAGTTCATAAAGTGCCTGGTCTGGACTTTGGTGATCTGGGACTGTCGTCTGGGGTGGTGATTCCCCACAAGTTCAAAGCACCAGCTTTTTCTAAGTACGACGGAGTTTCTTGTCCGAAACTGCACCTCTGGTCGTATGTAAGGAAGATTTAGCCGTACACCGCTGATAAGAACCTATGGATCCACTTCTTTCAAGACAGTCTCTCAGGGACTCAGCTTGAATGGTTTTACCAGTTAGAAGGAGCCAGTATCCGCAGTTGGGAAGATTTGGTTGCTACTTTCTACAGGCAGTACCGATACAATGCCGACCTCGCTCCTACGCGTACCCAACTCTAGGGTATGTCTATGGGAACAGGCGAAGGTTTCAAAGATTATGCTCAGAAGTGGAGGGATCTCGCTGGAAGATTGCAACCACCCTTGGCTGATAGGGAGCTAGTGGATATGTTTCTGGGGACCTTGTTTGGTCTGTTTTTCAACCATCTGATCGAAAGTTCTTCATCTGGGTTTAAAGAGCTAATTATGACCGGTGAAAGGATTGAGGCTGGTATTATGTCTGGTAAGATACAAAGGGTGCTTCATCGAGCATCGAGAAGAAGCCTTTTAAGAAGGAGTCCAATGTTGTTTACAGTTCGAAAAGCCAGAATAGACCTGAACATCACCAAGTTGTTAATGCGGTGGTCATTTCAAGACCTGCTGGTGCTCCTCAGCGCAACAATCAACAAAAGGTCGAGAGACCCTGAAGGCAATTCACCCATCTCAACATGACTTTGTCTCATATTCTGCCGCAGTTATTAAAGACCAATCTAGTAACTCCAAGGGAGGCTCCACAGAATCCCAACACTACATCACCAAAGTACAACCCTAATGCCCGTTGTGCTTTTCACTCTGATAGCCTGGGGCATGATACAGATGATTGTTAGGTTTTGAAGAACAAAGTATAGGACTTAATTGATGCAAAGGAGATTGAGCTCGGAGCACCAGAAAAGCCTAAACAAGATGCAGGGGTGAATGCTATCGGGGATGACAATGATGAAGAGTTTGATATTGACAGTTGGATCTACCCGACTGCTGATGGTGGATTAAGTAACTGGACAACGAAGGATTCTATGCCCGTTTAAGTTGTCACCCAGTAATAAGACTTTTTGTTTTGAATTTGTAACAGACAATGTTTTAAACTTTACGGCCCGGTGTCTTACCCGGGGCACTGTGGCTTCATTTGTGAGGGCTTTATGTGTGTCATTTACATATATCATTAATAAAAGCATTGGACATTTCTTGCATTTCAAATTTTGTGCTCCTTATTTTTCTTTAATTACATATTGCAAAACAGCTATTTTACACACACTCACATATACAGGTCTACATCCACTCTGGATCTCACTGGTAACGACTCTGCTACTGCCAATTATGACTTCGAAAGTCCAATCAACTTAGCCGAAGACGAAGGTGAAGATGATTGCGAAGTGCCTGGTGAACTTGCAAGACTGTTACTTCAGAAAGAGAGGGATATACAGCCACATGAAGAGCCGATGGAGTCAGTAAATCTGGGTACAAAGATAGACAAGAAATAGGTCAAGATCGGGGCAAATTTGGAGCTTAGTGTGAAGCAACGGTTGATTCAGATGCTGCGTGACTACGTTGAAATTTTTGCCTGGTCTTATGAAGATATGCCTGGTTTGGATACTGATGTTGTGGTTCACCGATTGCCTACCAAGGAAGACTGTCCTCCAGTGAAACAGAAGGTCCGCCGAATGCGCCCAGAGATGTCTGAGAAAATCAAGGCTGAAGTGATGAAACAGTTTAACGCCGGTTTTCTAGCAGTTACTTCTTACCCACAAGTGGGTGGCCAACGTTGTTCCTGTACCGAAGAAGGATGGTAAAGTTCGAATGTGTGTTGACTATAGGGATCTGAATAGGGCGAGTCCCAAAGATGATTTCCCTCTACCTCATATCGACGTTCTGGTTGACAACACCGCTCAGCATAAGGTCTTCTCCTTTATGGATGGTTTCTCCAGTTATAATCAGATTAAAATGGCTCCCGAAGACATGGAGAAGATAACCTTTGTTACTCAATGGGGTACCTTTTGCTACAAAGTCATGCCTTTTGGATTGAAAAATGCTGGGGCAATGTATCAGCGTGCCATGGTTGCTTTGTTTCATGACATGATCCATCACGAGATTGAGGTATACGTCGACAACATGATTGCAAGATCCCAGACGGAGGAAGAACATCTTGACCACCTTCAGAAGCTGTTTGACAGGTTGAAGTTGTACAAGCTGAGGTTAAACCCGAACAAGTGCACTTTCAGAGTAAGATCTGGTAAGTTGTTGGGTTTCGTCGTAAGCAATAAAGGTATTCAAGTGGATCCAACAAAGGTGAAGGCCATTCAAGAGATGCCAGCTCCCCAAACAGAGAAAGAAGTCAGAGGCTTTCGGGGACGTCTGAACTATATTGCCCGATTCATCTCGCACCTGACTGCTACTTGTGAGCCAATCTTCAAGTTACTGAAAAAAGATCAAGTAGTACGTTGGAACGATGAATGCCAGGCCGCTTTCGAAAGGATCACGGAATATCTCCAAGAGCCACCTATTCTGATGCCTCCAGTTGAAGGGAGACCTTTGATCTTATACTTGATAGTACTCGACAATTCAATGGGGTGTGTGTTGGGTCAGCATGACGAGTCTGGCCGAAAAGAGCATGTTATTTATTACCTTAGCAAAAAGTTTACCGACTGTGAGACCCGATACTCACTACTCGAGAAAACTTGCTGCGCTTTGGCATGGGATGCTCGCCGGCTGAGACAGTATATGATGACTCACACTACTCTATTAATATCGAAGATGGATCCAATCAAGTATATCTTCGAAAAGCCTGCTTTGTCCGGAAGAATAGCGAGATGGCAGATGATATTGACTGAGTATGACATCTAATACACGACTCAAAAAGCAATCAAGGGAGGTGTGTTAGCAGACCATTTGGCACATCAAGCAGTGGATGATTACCAGTCTATGAACTTTGAATTCCGGGACGAGAATATCATGTTGGTAACTGATTGTGAGACACCTGGACCGGATGAAGGACCTGAGGAAGGATCCCGATGGTCTATGTACTTTGATGGAGCTTCAAACTCTTTGGGTAATGGCATTGGCGCCGTGATCATATCTCCTAAAGGCTCTCATACTCCATTTACCGCCCGACTATGTTTCAACTGCACCAATAATATGGCAGAGTATGAAGCGTGCATCATGGGTCTTCGAGCAGCAATTGACCTAAGGATTAAGTTTCTGAGTGTCTTTGGAGATTCCGCTCTCGTGATCAGTCATATCAAAGGCGAGTGGGATACAAAACACCCAAATCTTATTCCTTACAAGGAGTATGTATTGACGTTGCTTCCACATTTTGAGGAGATAACCTTTGAATACTTCCCTAGAGAGGAGAATCAGTTGGAGGACGCGCTGGCTACGATTTCTTCTTTGTTCAAAGTCAATTGGGACAACGAAGCTCCCCAGATTATCATTGAAAGGTTGGACGAACCTGCACATTGCTGTGACATTGAGACTGAAGAGGTAACAGAAAAGCCCTGGTTTCACGAAGTAAAAAGGTATCTTGAGGCTCAGGAATACCCTGAGGGTGCATCTGTTAATGACAAGAAGTTTCTGAGGAGGTTCGCAGCAAAGTTCTTCATCAGCAATGGCATCCTTTACAAGCGTAACCATGATTCGACCCTACTGCGATGTGTGGATAAGAACGAAGCAGAAAGGATCATGACAGAATTACATGAAGGTACTTTCGGAACTCATTCCAGTGGACACACCTTGGCAAAGAAAATCTTACGGGAAGGATATTATTGGTCCACAATGGAAGCCGACTATTATCAGCATTTTCGGACATGTCACAAGTGCCAAGTCTATGCTGATAAGATGCACATACCTCCAGTTCCTCTGAACGTCTTGACAGCTCCTTGGCCTTTTGCAATGTGGGGCATTGATATGATCGACGAGATCAGACCTACGACATCCAACGGGAACCGTTTCATCCTGGTGGCTATTTATTACTTTACAAAGTGGGTTGTAGCAGCCTCGTTTGCTACCGTAACCAAGAACGTCGTGGCACGGTTCATTCGGCACAATCTGATCTGTCGATACAGTGTACCAGAGAGGATCATTACGGACAATGGTACCAATCTTAACAACAAGATGATCACTGAGCTCTGTAAGCAGTTCAAGATACAGCATCACAACTCTTCTCCCTACCGGCCAAAGATGAATGGGGCTGTTGAAGAGGCTAATAAGAACATTAAGAAGATTGTGCAGAAGATGACAATGACATACAAAGACTGGCATGAGATGTTACCATTTGCTCTTCATGGGTACCGTACCACAGCGCAGACATCGACAGGGGCAACACCCTATTCCTTGGTATATGGTATTGAGGCTGTCTTGCCCATCGAAGTTCAGATACCCTCTCTCCGAATCGTGAAGGATGCATGTTTGAGTGAAAATGACTGGATTCAGACCCGAATTGATTAGCTGAACCTAATCGACGAAAAGAGACTTACTGCTATTTGTCATTGTCAGACGTACCAAAAACGGATGATCAAGGCATTTAACAAGAAAGTCAGACGACAAGAGTATCAAGTTGGGGACCTGGTTATCAAACGCATTATCTTACCTCAAGGTGATCCCAGGGGCAAATGGACCCCTACTTACGAAGGGCCATTTGTGGTTAAGAACATTTTCTTAGGAGGAGCTATGATTCTAACCACCATGGACGATGACGACCTTCCTCACCCCGTCAATGCAGACATAGTGAAAAGATACTACGCAAGACCCGCTAGGTTGACTGGCCTAGGCAAAAATAAGGGCTTCCCGGCGAACCAAAAGGGTTCGGGAAAAAATAAGGGATGAAAATGAAAAAAATCTGTACACCCGGCAAGTCGAAAACCTGAAAAGGCGGCTTGGGCAAAAAAGGGTATCCCGGTGGACTGAAAACCTGAAAGGGCGGTCCAGGCAAAAATTAGGGATCAAAGCGTAACACTATGTCTCATTGGATCACCGTGCAACCAGACTTCGGTATCAACTATCAAGCTCAGACGCCACTAATCAATCCGATTCATCTTCAACCAAATGGCAAAGTGATGAGATGCTCGAGGACATAAGGGCAATAACAGAGTTGGAACCCAGTGGGATTATTCACATAGCTGTTTTGTTTAGTTTTTAACAAATTGTGTATTTGGCGGCGTTCTCTTACTAGGACATCAGCCTCTTGCACAAAAATGCCTATTTACAGGCCAAACTTCAAAATCAATACAATTCATTTTCGAAGAAATTTTAAGCTATTTTTTCTTTATCTGTTTTGATTTGCAAAGAACGTCCAATGTTCATTTTTGATATATGCATTTGACATTAATTGCTGCTCATGAATATTTGCATGCGAAACAAATAACGAGTACGGGTAACATCAGAAACAGGGGCAATAAAAATAGTCCAAACTATAAAGTTGCTCTGTCCACCAGGTACAAGGGTAGATTCAGCTGAAGAATATGGCTAAGATACCTTCACTCTCCGTAGAGTAAGACAGTAATGATAGCTCTCCCCAACTGAGACTCGCAACTGTGAATGAATCGGTAATATTCTCCCCAAGCAGAGTTTATCTACCATCAGCACTAGAAAGGCTTGATATCCCCGACAGTCTTAATATTCCCCAACAGAATATAAGAATGCTCCCCGGAAGGGTACAAGATATCCCCAGTAGACTCTGGAAGTTTATCCCCAGCGGAGTACAAAAATAAATCTCCCCAGCCGAGTTCAAAGGATCATTCCCAACAGAACTCAAAGGATTATCCCCATAAGAGGCCAAAAGGTTATTCCCAGAGAAGTCGCAACCGAAGATCATCCCCATCGGATTTCTTTCCTTTCACAAACAGGAATTCAATCCCCAATAGGATTCAATATCACCAGCAACAATAATTCATCTCGACGGAATTTATCAGAGGAATCTTCAGCAGAATATCTCTTCCCCACAGAGTAATCTCCTCATCATTTTATTCGTCCAACGGAGTCATCCTCTCCTGCAGGTTTATTCTCTTCGTTCGCCAGCCCCAGCAGAAACGAAGAATCCAGCTGTATTCTTCAGCAACTATCCGGGATTTATTTTCCCCAGCTAGAAACATTACATTTCCATACATCATGATACAGGAATATACGCATCATACCACACAATCTCATTTATTTTGAGAGCATCATTGCTTGATATATATCATGCATTTCATACATCATGACATTGCATATGACTAACTCTTTACCTTTTCATGGAAAGACGAATCAATAAACACCGTTGACTACTTATATGACCTGGTAGTCCCCTCAAAAACTACATCTATTGAGGGTTGTTTCAACGGATTCCTCAAAAAGATATCACAAGACTTTCCTCTGGTTCAGTTAAATCGATTCTAAGATTTTTCTGATTCTTATCCATTCAAAGTTAATCCAAGATCTCCTCTGGTTCAGTCAGATTGACGCTAAGATCTCCCTGATTCTTATTCCAGTTGAGGATATTCCAAGACTTTCGTCTGGTTCAGTTAAATCGATTCTAAGATTTTTCTGATTCTTATCCAGTCAAAGTTAATCCAAGACCTTCTCTGTTCAGTCAGATCGACGCTAATATCTCCCTGATTCTTATTCCAGTTGAGGATATTCCAAGACTTTCGTCTGGTTCAGTTAAATCGATTCTAAGATTTTTCTGATTCTTATCCAGTCAAAGTTAATCCAAGACCTTCTCAGGTTCAGTCAGATCGACGCTAAGATCTTCCTGATTCTTATTCCAGTTGAAGATATTCCAAGACTTTCGTCTGGTTCAGTTAAATCGATTCTAAGATTTTTCTGATTCTTATCCAGTCAAAGTTAATCCAAGACCTTCTCTAGTTCAGTCAGATCGATGCTAAGATCTCCCTGATTCTTATTCCAGTTGAAGATATTCCAAGACTTTCGTCTGGTTCAGTTAAATCGATTCTAAGATTTTTCTGATTCTTATCCAGTCAAAGTTAATCCAAGACCTTCTCTGGTTCAGTCATATCGACGCTAAGATCTCCCTGATTCTTATTCCAGTTGAAGATATTCCAAGACTTTCGTCTAGTTCAGATAAATTGATTCTAAGATTTTTCTGATTCTTACCCAGTCAAATTTAATCCAAGACCTTCTCTGGTTCAGTCAGATCGACGCTAAGATCTCCTTGATTCTTATTCCAGTTGAAGATATTCCAAGACTCTCGTCTGGTTCAGTTAAATCGATTCTAAGATTTTTCTGATTCTTATCCAGTCAAATTTAATCCAAGACCTTCTTTGGTTCAGTCAGATCGACGCTAAGATCTCCCTGATTCTTATTCCAGTTGAAGATATTCCAAGATTTTCGTCTGGTTCAGTTAAATCGATTCTAAGATTTTTCTGATTCTTACCCAGTCAAAGTTAATCCAAGACATTCTCTGGTTCAGTCAGATCGATGCTAATATCTCCCTGATTCTTATTCCAGTTGAAGATATTCCAAGACTTTCGTCTGGTTCAGTTAAATCGATTCTAAGATTTTTCTGATTCTTATCCAGTCAAAGTTAATCCAATACCTTCTCTGGTTCAATCAGATCGACGCTAAGATCTCCCTGATTCTTATTCCAGTTGAAGATATTCCAAGACTTTCGTCTGGTTCAGTTAAATTGATTCTAAGATTTTTCTGATTCTTATCTAGTCAAAGTTAATCCAAGACCTTCTCTGGTTCAGTCAGATCGACGCTAAGATCTCCCTGATTCTTATTCCAGTTGAAGATATTCCAAGACTTTCGTCTGGTTCAGTTAAATCGATTCTAAGATTTTTCTGATTCTTATCCAGTCAAAGTTAATCCAATACCTTCTCTGGTTCAGTCAGATCGACGCTAAGATCTCCCTGATTCTTATTCCAGTTGAAGATATTCCAAGACTTTCGTCAGGTTCAGTTAAATCGATTCTAAGATTTTTTCTGATTCTTATCCAGTCAAAGTTAATCCAAGACCTTCTCTGGTTCAGTCAGATCGATGCTAAGATCTCCCTGATTCTTATTCCAGTCTAAGTTCAGACCTCCTATCAACAGTCTCCAAATGGCATCTGTAAGCCCATTCCCGACATCACCAGGCTGATACCACTTCATGCGAGTGCAAATTTCTGGGCACTCTAGTGTTCAATCATCTTCCACCTTCGGATCACGAAAGGAACGAAAGCCAATCTATATCCTCAGGTTTAAGAAGATTGAACAGGGGAAGCTGTTGTACCCCAAAATTTTTCCTCTCATATTTCTCAAAACATTGCAAGAAAAATCTCCAAGTTGCTCAAGTTTGCTCAAGAGTGGGTCAGACAAATCATCTCCTAAGGCAGTCAACCCCAAATTAGGGTTTTGTGTTGCATCAAGATCCTTGAGTCCAAATGACATCAAATTCTCCCTAATGTCCTAACATGTTCTGAAGGTCATCCATGTCAAATTTCAAGCCTTGCAGAGGAAGTTTGCTCAATCAATTTCTCAAAGGGTCCAAAAATCGACTGTGCTAGGGCAAAAGTCAACTGTGACCCAAATACAGTCAAACCTCAAGATTTTTTTGTCAACATTCTCATTTTGAAGGATATTTCATCATTTGATCAAGGGTTAATCATGATTCATCAAGGATTGCTCAAAATTCATCAAGACTCAAAAGTTGCTAAATTAGGGTTTTGTAGGAAAAGTCAACTCAACTTTGACCAAGCATAACTTTCTCATACTTTATGAGAAATGACCCATCCAAATCTAATTTTGAAAATGATGCAATTTCCTACAATCCATCTTCATACCCCAAGATCAGAAAATGCACTCAGAAGAAGTTATAAATTTGGACATTATAGGTCATTTTTGAAAGTCAACAAAAACACCTTTTTTATCCAAAGCTTATAACTTGAGCATGGAATATCAAAATGAGATGATACTAAAAGGGTTGGTTAGAGGACATCTCAAGATTTCTAAAAAGTCCAAGAACACTTCCTAAAGTTCAAAATTGAAGAAGTTATGCATTGTTGAAGTTGGGCATTTTTGCAAAATTGCCAAAAGTCAACTATCCCCAAAACTTCAAATTTTGTTAAATGGGCCCATTCTTTTCCACTTGATATGATCTTGCATCATTGTCCACGTGTCCTAGCTTCAGCCATGAGCCCATATATTATTTTTATTATTTTATTTTATTTTTTATTGAATTATTTCATTTTTAATCAAATTAAATCATAAAAAAATCCAAAGCCTTGATTACATGATATATTTTGATTGTTTCAGGTTTTAATTGTCATCATAATCATCATCAAAATTCGTATCAAGCATATCAAGTACAAAAATATGGAGATTTGACAAATTTGGCAAGCTTTAAAGGATGAATCAAATCAATTCGTAAGGCATTGATTTAGAGAGATTTGATTCATGATTCTTGACCTAATACATTCCATGATACATATAGAAGGCAAAGGCACAAAATTGAGGGCTAGAGGCTGCAGCAATAAGCCAAACAAAACTTGGGAAAAGTGTGAAAAAGCTTGAGTTCGAATTCACACTTAGAGGCAAATTCAGAAGCCAAGAACGATCTCAATCGTTTCCTTGACAATCACTGAGTCAGAATCAATCCAAATCAAGCTCTCATATCCATCAAAACGCGCTGTAAGTGTCCCGTTTCTTGGCCCTGTTTTCAAAACCTTAACTCTCTATTCTTGCATCTTTTGTACGAAATATTGGCATATTCATAATCCTCATCAAATTTCCAAACTTTCTGCATTATCCAATTTCATTTATCTGATCTGTGAAGCTAAGTGCCATATCTAAGGTTTCGTGGTTTGTTTTTGGGCGTTTCTCTTACAGGTAAAATTAGCCCCAATAATGGCCATGGACATGACCGAAAGAGAAGGACGAACACAACCATGGTCTTGGGAGGAGTTTATATGGCCTGAGATGGATTTTTGGAACGACCTAGGCATTTAGCTGTGGATTCAAATCCGCAGGTAATTTCTTTGCAGGCCTGAGGACAGGGACGATAACGTGTCTCCCTCTGATTGGACCTTTTCAAACACGCGCGCCTTTTTTTTTTATATTTTTTCTGGCATATTGATCCATTATCTCTTATTATTTTACTTGTTTAATATATTAACAAATAGAACACATTGGCCTAGTGGCAAATCAGCGTTGGCAACATCCATAGGACCTGGGTTCGAATCCCAAGTCCCCCATGCTATTTGTTATAATTTTTCTTCAGGTATTCCAGTGCGCCTAAGGAGTAGCAGTACATCATATACCATCATCTAATCAATGGACAGATGGCCAATGGCCAAATTTGATGGATGGAGATGGAACGTCCACTATGGGACCAAGTCAACCAGCGCACAGGGGACCCAAAAAGTTCATTAGGCCAGCGTGTTATTGGGCCTTGGAATTGCTGTTCAGACCTCCAAATCAGGCCCAAACCTCTTCCTTTTGCTATGTTGTTTATTTTGTTTCAATTGTTATTTTTATTATTTTCCTTTAATTACTAACCAATCAAATCTTTTTCTTTTATAAAATTAAAACCAAAAAATATTTTCTTTATTAAATTAACTTTCAGTATTTTAATTTTTATTAACAAATATTAATTTAATTAATTTAGGCCATTAATTAGGATTAACTTTAATATATTTTTCAATAATTAAAATCAATTAGACTTAATTAGGTTTTTATTAACATTGATCAATTTTTATTTCTTTCTTTAAATAATAAAAAATAAAAAAAATATTTATTTTCATTAATTAATTAATTTATTTAATTCAATAATTAATTTAGGATAATTTATTTTAAATTCAAAAACAAACAAAAAATTTCTTTTCTTTAAATAAAAGGGTCAAAACCCTAGAACTTGCGCCCAATTTAATTTCCCGCACGCGATCCACTTATATCATATTGTATTTGTTCCCGGAATGTAATAACTTAATAGGACTTTAAATATTTTTATCGCTTTATTTATTTTTTCCGCATTTAAATTTCAAAGGGTTGCTTTTGGCGATGTAAATACCCGACGCCTTGTAATTTAATTTCTGCAATTTATTTTCCGCAAAATATAACTGCTAGATGTTTGATAATAGGAATGCATGACAAGAATGGATGTTTAACCTAAAATCAACTTAGATAACCATTGACATGTACAAAGATAAAATTAACTGAAAACGACACACTCGCACATGCGCACTCTTAGGGTACACCCCACTTGGTTGCCTTCGTACGCGGTCATTGAGTATAGGAAGTTTTAGAGGTCGCCCTCTTGTCCAAAGATCATAGTTGCCTCGAAACGGTTGCCTCGGATAAAATGATCTAAGACATTAGGGTTACCGCTAAGGTGTCCTAATGTTGCTTTAGTGACCGCATGTCCCTTATTCGAATTGACCCTTAAACTCCAACGACGGTGCTACCTACTCATTCATAGTGGGATAACATTGTATAAAGGACATTAGCATAGAACGATTCCTTTTTCGAGTAGGTAGATGGTTCTTAGATGCTTGCTCTTTCAAAAAACAAAATCTTTTTCACACTTACACCTTTCAAACAAAAACTTCTTCAAACCCACAAACACAAAGAAAAGCAATTTTGAAAACAATATGAGCAAGTACCTAAGAGCCCGTGGATAACCACGGATAGAAAGGGTGCTAACACCTTCCCTTTCTATAATCTACCCCCCGAACCCAAGAAATATCTCGAAAAAGGAATTTTTCCGTGCTTTTTTCCTTTCCTTGTTGGATAAAATAAAAGACGGTGGCGACTCTTGCTTACCGCGACATTTTGCAAAAACAAACGCAAAATGCAAACCATCATTCCAAAAAACAGTCAGTTCTTTCCCACCGTATCACAGTTCTCATGGCTGGTTACAGGTGTTAATCCATAATCAGCTGTCCACGGATAGTTTTCCTGGCTTGTTACAGGTATTAATCTAGGACTTGCTTTTGTTGGTCACATAGATAGTTTTCCCATCTGGTTTCGGGTAGTAATCTGTGGCCTGCTGTATAAATTGATGATGTTTGTCTGTTTACCAATTTAACCTGAAAAGGTAAAATCAATTTCATGCAATGTTATGAAGTATGAATGGCATGACGCTCTCAAAATAAATGAGATTGCGATATATGCATTGGTGTTGCACATGCTATGATGTTTGTAACGTGATGTATGAATGCAATGTATGAACATGTCAGCTATTTTATTGCAGTATTGTTGAACCAGGGAAAATAAATCCCTGATTGTTTCTGGGGGGAAGAATGTAGGTCTTCAAATTTGTTGAAGTTGAAACGCTGGGAGACGAACTTCCGTTGTTAGAGAAATAAACTGTGTTGGGGAAGGTAAACTCTGTGGCTTGTTTGAGGATTCTCAGAGTGAATTTATGTCATGATTGTATCTGGAGATGTGTTGAATAAGTATCAGGATGACATCCGTCTCTGGATCATACTTGAATTTTTGCTAGAAGATAGTCTGGAATAAATATCAGGATGATATCCGTCTCTGGATGGTACCTGAACCGTTTCTAGATGAGAATCTGGAGTAAGTTCCAGGATGACATCAATATTTGGATCATACCTGAACCGTTTCTAGATGAGAATCTGGAGTAAGTGTCAGGATGAAATCCGTATTTGGATCGTACCTGAACCGTTTCAAGATGAGAATTTGTAATAAGTATCAGGATGACATCCGTCTCTTGATCGTACCTGAACTGTTTCTAGATGAAAATCTGGAATAAGTGTCAAGATGACATTCGTCTTTGGATTGGACCTGAACCGTTTCTAGATGAGAATCTGGAGTAATTGTCAGGATGATATCTGCATTTAGATCATACCTGAACCATTTCTAGATGAGAATCTGGAATAAGTGTCAGGATGACATCGGTCTCTAGATCGTACCTAAACCATTTCTAGATGAGAATCTGGAATAAGTGTCAGGATGACATTCGTCTCTAGATCGTACCTAAACGTTTCTAGATGAGAATCTGGAGTAAGTGTCAGGATGACATCCACATTTAGACCGTACCTGAACAGTTTCTAGATGAGAATCTGGAATACGTGTCAGGATGACATCCATCTCTGGATCATACCTGAACTGTTTCTATATGAGAATCTGGAATAATTGTAAAGATGACATCCATCTCTGGATCATACCTGAATCGTTTCTATATGATAGCTTTAGAATGTTTCCGTTAGGAATTCTTGTTTTGAGAAGAATTCTGTTTGGGAATCCTGAGAAGCTTGGCGACTTCACTGGGGAATTCTTAGATGTTGGAGCATTAATTTGGAGATTCTTGCTCTGTCGAGGGTCTGAGAACACCTAACATTAATAGGCTACATGCTAAGAGTATGGCAGTGACCTTGTAGTAGAATGCCTCTGCCTCGATACCTGCTGGAGAAGGTATCTGTTGAGATTTTGTAGACGGTTTGGCTGTTATCCAACTCTTGGAGTCCTTGGTGAATGCAGATCAGGGTAATAAACCTTCTATTGATAGACAAGTGACAAGATGACGGGACGTAGTCATACGCTTTAATCCCTCTTTTTCCAGGACTGTCCTTTTAGATTTTCAGTCCATCGGGATACCCTTTTTTGCCTAAGCCGCCTTTTCAGGTTTTCGACTTGTCGGGTGTACAGTTTTTTTCATATGTATATCCCTAATTTTTTCCCGAACCCTTTTGGTTTGCCGGGATGCCCTTATTTTTGGCTAGTCCAGTCAACCTAGCGGGTCTTTGTTCATGCGTAGTATTTTCCGACTATGTCCATATTCACCGGGTTTGGAGAATGGTCACTGTCCATAGTAGTAAGTGTTGTCACACTGCCAGAAAGTGTTTATTTGATCACATATGATTTGCTGCTGGAATTCATGTCTGTTGTACCCCAAAATTTTCCATCCCATTTTTTTATTATTCAAGATACTATCCTAGGTCTTCTCGAATACTCAATTTGGCTCAGAAGTTGATCAGACAGATTCTCTTCCTAGGCAGTAAGTCAACAATTAGGGTTTGGAGTTTCTCAAAGAAAATTGATTCTTCAAGGTTTCAAATGGTCTTCATAGATCTTCATGTCTCCTCAAGAATGTTTATGTCGAGTTTCAAACCTCGCATTGCAAGTTTGCCCAGTCAATGGTTCAGACGACTGAAAATGACTCCACTAACCCAAAAGCTGACCTTTTACGAGACCAAGTTCAAGAGACTGTAACTTCTTCATTATTCGATATTTTTGAGAAGTTCTTCTTGCATATGACTCTCCCCGATGGTATCTCCAATTTCTCCTCACAAATCAAGAGCTGATTAAGTGTAGAAAATCACCAAAATTCGAATACGTTAAAAGTCACTTCATGGATTTTGACCTAATCTTAAATAACTGTCGCCTGATTTCTAAGAATTGTGATTTCCTCAAATTATAAGATCTTGAGACGGTTATTTCTGCACATGGTCATAAATGATGTCGCTCATGAGTTTATCTTCAAATATCGAAAATAAGTTGTGTTTTAAAGACTTTGAAAGTTATCGAATCATCGCAAGTCATTTTATTTGATTTCAAATGTTCTCAACCACAGTTGTTTTGAAATCTGTTAATCCTACAAGATTGATGATTGTTCTTAAAAACATGTTTGTTTGGCAATGAAGTTCCATTTTAATCGAGCATGGTGCGCGAGTTCATTTTGAATGCAAATTTGGTTTGGACGAGGTTTGAAGATTAAGACTGTCATTTAGATGACCTTGGCTTTGGGTTTGAGTTAACCAAGTTGGAATTAAATTCTTAAAAATTTATTTTGTTTATAAATTTGATTGGAGTACAAGGCGCATTGGTTTATTTGGTCACTTTGTGATTTCTTGAAGTTCAAGCTACCAAACCAAGATGTTTTATTCAAAGCATTCAATTGAGAATTGCAAAGATTAAATCAAAAACTCAAAGTTTTGTACAACAAATTTTATCATTCACAAATCTTCTCAAGGTTTTGTGTTCATTACATTGCAATTGAAAATAAATTACAAATTTTTTGTTTTGTTTACAAAGGATTACAAATCTATTGTTTACAAAGGAAGAAATTTTGTTCTTTTTTTTCAAGAAGCAATTCAACGTCGGATTCTTGGCCGTCACCTCCTATCCACAATGGGTGGCCAATGTTGTTCCCGTGCCCAAAAAAGACGGCAAGGTACGAATGTCCGTAGACTATAGAGATTTGAATAGGGCAAGCCCTAAGGATGATTTTCCACTTCCACACATTGATATTCTAGTTGACAATACAGCACAACACAAAGTGTTTTCCTTCTTGGAAGGTTTCTCAGGCTACAACCAAATCAAAATGGCGCCTGAGGACATGGAGAAAACAACCTTTGTCACACAGTGGGGCATATTTATCTATAAGGTTATGCCATTCAGACTGAAGAATGCTGGGGAAACCTATCAGCATGCCATGGTAGCTCTATTTCACGACATGATACATCACGAAATAGAAGTCTACATGGACGATATGATAGTCATATCTCAAACGGAAGAAGAGCATTTTGATCATTTACAAAAACTGTTTGAGAGGCTGAAGAAATACAAACTGAGGTTGAATTCAAACAAATGCACGTTTGGGGTAAGGTCAGGTAAACTCCTAGGCTTTGTCGTCAGCAACAAAGGTATCAAGGTGGATCCTGCCAAGGTTAAAGCGATACAAGTGATGCCTGCTCCTCGTACTGAGAATGAAGTCAGAGGATTCTTGGGACGTTTAAACTACATTGCCAGATTTATTTCTCACCTGACAGCTACTTGTGAACCAATCTTCAAATTGCTGAAGAAAGATCAGGTAGTCAAATGGAATGACGAGTGCCAAGCTGCTTTTGACAAAATCAAAGAGTACCTGCAAGAGCCTCCTGTGTTGATGCCACCAGTCGATGGAAGACCATTGATCATGTATCTGATTGTTTTGGAAAACTCAACAAGGTATGTGCTGGGTCAGCATGATGAGTCTTGCCAAAAAGAGCATGCTATCTATTACCTGAGCAAAAAGTTTACCGACTGTGAAACAAGATATTCACTGCTCGAGAAAACTTGTTGCACTCTGGCATGGGCTGCTCGCCGGCTAAGACAGTATATGCTGACCCATACTACCTTGTTGATATCTAAAATGGATCCAATAAAGTACATCTTCGAGAAACCTGCCATCTCTGGGAGAATAGCGAGATAGAAGATGATCCTGATGGAGTATGACATACAGTATACTACCCAGAAAGCAATAAAGGGCAGTGTACTAGCTGATCACCTTGCTCACCAAGCTGTGGAAGACTACCAGTCCATGAAGTTCAAATTCCCAGATGAGGACATCATGATGATAAACAACTGTGAAGAATTCAGACCATATGACGGACCTGAACAAGGATCCCGATGGACTCTGGTCTTTGATGAGGCATCCAACGCACACGATAATGGTATTGGTGATGTACTCATATCTCCTGAAAGGTGTCATAGTCCCTTTACTACAAGACTCTGCTTCAACTGTACAAACAACATGGCAGAATACAAAGTGTGCACTTTTGGTCTCAAAGTTGCCATAGACTTTGGGATCAAGTCCTGAAATGTATTCGAAGATTCAGCTTTGGTCATCAGCCAGATGAAAGGGGAATGGGACACCAAACACCATAACCTTATCCCTTACAAAGAACATGTTCTGACATTGATCCCACATTTTGAGAAGATTACTGTTGTACCCCAAAATTTGCCCTCTCATTTCATCAACATTTTCTCACCACAAGACTCTTGGAACTCAGGATCAAGTTAGGGTTTACTCTGCTCAAGACCCATCCTTGCACTGTTGACCCAAATTAGGGTTTGAGTTTGCACAAAGATGTTTTGACCTAAAATTCCCAAGGTGACTTTCATGCTTCATGTTGAACTCACAAGTTTATCCATACCAAGTTTCAAGCCTTGATTCCAATCTTTGCCCAGTCAATTGAACAGTTGACCTAGGAATCAGTTGTATTGGGGAAAAGTCAACTGTGGCCAATTGACAGTCAAACCTCATGAAATTTGACCCACATCAACATAATGAACTTATATGAGCCATGGGATCAAGTTTGGATCACAATTCCACTTGAAATTTGATCAGATCACCAAAAGGGCAAAATGGTCATTTTTAGGGTTTTGACTGCACAAAGGCAACTTTTGACTGTTTGACCTAACCAATGGCAAACCAAGTTCACATATGGACTCAAGGACTCAATGGCATTGTCTTGACACATTCAACAAGTTCAAAAGATTCCAAATGCATAGGATTGACAGATGAATTTTCCAGTCAACTGATCAAAATTTGACTGTATACTGAAAAGTTAAACTTTGACTTTTTGGTCAAAATCAAGTTCCAAGATCATTTTTTATCAAGACATGTCAAATTATGAAACTTGTTCATCAAGAAATCCAAATTTGCAAATTAGGGTTTAAGATGAGAAAATTTCATAACTTAGAATTTTTCTAAGTTATGAAACTTCCTTATTTTTTCCTAACTTTGTCCCATTTTTTCACCAAGATGAAAATAGATTCAAACAAAACTCAAAACATGAAAGTTGTAGTCCATTTCAAAATCTACAACTTTGATTCACAAAGTTTTCTTAAAAGAAGCTTGTATCTCAAGTTATAATTTCTGGAATAAGGGTGCAAAACATTTTTAACTTAGAAAAATTTTGACCTATTCTAGGCAGGATTTTTGTCCAACTTCTTGGCCATTTTTCACATGATTCCACTTGGAGTTTCAATTTGCATTACAAAGATGGATTGTAGTACACATTCCAAGCTTTCCAAATTGTCCAAGAACTCATCAAACACCCTTGTCGTTAGGGAGAATCGAATTTGCAAAGTTGGGCAAAATTCACTTTTGTTCTTGGCCAAGGCTTGTTCATAACATTGGCATTTTTCAAATCAGCTTGTACAAGCTAGCTTGCAGGCCTCAAAACCAGTCCCACACACCATAATTAAATGCCTAACCATTGTGCTAAGGTGTTATTTTGTTCATTTGGTCATTACATGCAAGATTATCCCTTAAATAGAAAGAGCACATTTGCCATTTTTGAAAGGATGCACTTTATGTCAAATAACAAATCCAAGAGGCATGGTGTGATACGGTGGGAGAACTGACTTGAGGTTTTGCGTTTGTTTTCGCAAATGTTTCGGTTTAGCAAGAGTCGCCACCGACTTTTTATTTTATCCTAAGGAAAGGTTAAAAAGCACAGCAAAAACCTTTGAGATGTTTTCTTGGGTTCGGGGAGTAGATTATAGAAAGGGAAGGTATTAGCACCCTTTATATCCATGGTTATCCATGGGCTCTTAGTTACTTGCTTAGATCACTTGCCTTGCATTTTCAATTGTTTGAAATGGTGTTTTCAATTGTTTGAAATGGTGCTTTGTGTGTGGGTTTGAAAATGTTTTGAAAAAGATGCCTTGTCTAGGCAAACCTTGTAACAATTCTTTACTCGAATATTTTACAAAAGGTGTTTGTCTTTTTGAAAAGATGTTTCAAAGTTTTGAAAGTTGTTTTGAAAGTGTATTGTGGAGTGTGTTTTGAAAAATAACAAGGATGTTTTGCAATATTTTTGATCAAGTAACTAAGAGTTGTCTACCCTATTTTACTCAAAGATCTTTCTTATGTTTTTAACCCTTTTAACAGTGTTGTTTCACCATTGTATTTGGTGAACAACCTTGTGTTAGGATGTAAACGGGACAGGCGCGGGTCATCGTATAGACCATGATAGCAATTTTGCAAAGTATCTTAGCATTTCTTTTGAGGGACTAAGATCATTTTTGTAAGGCAACTTTGGATAGCGTCATCGAGGGACTATGATCTTTTGATTTTGTTTGTTTTACCAAGATACTTTGCATGCGTAACATGGCCCATTTTTGAAGGCAACAAGTGGATGTAACCCTAGGGGTGTTTGTGTGCAAGTGCGTTTTATTTCATACAAGAGTTTAGCTTTGAATTAGGATATTCTATTTCATTGATTTTATCTTGCCATACACATCCTAATTACTAGTCATTTATATTTAAAAGCAATAAAAAGCAGGAATATAAAATCCTACGCTATTACAACAATTAGGGGTGTGGGGATACATATTTGTACATGGGGTGGTTCAACGAGAAAAATAGATAAGAAAACAAAAACAAGATAGAGAGAAAGAGAGAGGGAGCCAGCGCGCTGCTGAGAGGTCATCAAAAGTTCTGACTCGGGTCCGCTGCCAGATGATCAACCTTTTGGTTAAATTGTATGAGTCAGAACTTCTGACTCTTGCACCTGCAAAACAGAAACCTGTTAGTGGGAAGATCAGAAGTTCTGACCCCCATGCGCTGCAAGACAAAAGTTTGTTATTGGGGAAATCAGAAGTTCTGATCCTGCTGGAAATACAATAATTCTCAAAAGTTCTGATATTATTGACAGCAAAACAGGCTTCAGATGTGCTAACGTCAAAGTCAGCACTTAGCTTCTCCCTGTGCTAGTCAGAACATCTGCAATTTTGTTATTTTCCACAAAACAGAAAACATGTTTGGAACAGCTTCAACAAATGTCAGAGTGTTTTAGGAGACAGAACCAACAAGGTCACAGGCAGGTTCTTTGTTGGCTCACTTCCTATCTAAACGTTCTGAGGTATGAAAATCCTCAGAACACAAACAACAGCAACATGATATTTACATTATGTTTATTTGAGCGTGCAAAGCTGATGATGCTTAGCAGCGTGATGAAGGTCAGCAGGTGCTTACCTAGCTGTTGGAAAGGTTTGTGGATGAGAGCTAGCTTTTGGCTCTGATGGTGTTCTGGACAGGTTCTTTTTTGAAAGGGGTGGATGAAGGGGTATGTATGTGTATGGTCAGAGGCTGAAAGAGTGTTCTTTAGTCACAAAGAGAGCTGGATATTGATGGAGTTTGAAGGTAAGAAATTCAAAGTTATGAAACACTGGAGATTTTGGCAGAGTTTCACAGTACTTTCTTGCTAAAAATTTTTGTTTCTCTTCTTAACAATTTTTTTCTGGTTTTTTGGACGCCCTTTTTCAGTTGACAGTGGTGCTCTATTTATAGGAAAAGCTCTTGTGGCTTCTTGAACATTAAAGGCGCCAACAGAGGTTGAATTGTTCTTTGAAAGAAGTTCCTGGGAAGTTGTGATAACAGATAGCCTTTCAGCCTAGGCTGGAACAGCAGGCATGGATTGGGGTGAAGTGACCTCTTAGGTGGACGGTGGCGCGTAGACCCATGCCTAAACCTGCATAAAGGCGTTTACCAAGCCACACGTGAAGAGATCCCTTGGGTGAATGTTCAGGAGTGGTTGGGAGCATTAATGAGCATTAAATGGTGATGAGACTTATCAACACCAATATTCTGGTAATAGGAAACAAACTTGAACCAGCAGTTCTGCTTTACCAAAAACAACATAAACCATGCTCTGGTCTTGGCCTCTTGTTGTTTTAGCAAATTCTGGAGATTCTCCTGACTTTCTGACACGTTCCTTGGATTCGCTTCTGGAAATCCTGGACTTAGAGATTCTGTATCAGTGTAACACCCACTCTTCTGACCCTTTCATCTTCTGATTTCAGCCTGTTTTGAAGGAGCCTTCGGACTCCCTTGCTTCCTTTGCATTCCTTTAGCAAACTCTGGCTGAACTTGCGTAACTGCTGAAAGAGTCATGTTCTGTTTGAGGCTTACGTGTTGAATCACGTTTGCAACTTCTGACTGAGTTGATGTAGCTGCTGAAGAGCTAACTTCTGGCTGCGTTGAGCCAAGCTTGCAACTTCTGACCGTTTCCATCTGGAGTTTGGTCCAGAAGTTCTGAAGCGCTATTTTCTTCTTAAACACCCATTTTTTAGAGAAAAAAATTCCAAATGTTTAGAATTTAATTTTTCTCAAAATAAAAGCGTTGCCTTTAGAGCTTGTGTGATCATTTTGTTCTTGTAAATGGTTTGCTTGGGAAGAAATGATAATTCAGGACTTGGATTTGTTTCAGAAGGGCTCTGAGATTCCAAGATGATTTCCTGAAGAAAGAGAGGGCAAATTTTGGGGTACAACAGTTGCCCCTGTTCAATCTGCTTGGACCTTAAGAGTTAGATTGGCAGATTTGCCTTTCGTGGCTCGAAGGTAAAAGGAGATTGGACACTAGAGTGCCCTTAAATTTGCACTCGTCAAAACGTGGATGTGGGAATGGGCTTAAAGATGCCATTTGGAGATGGGCTTAGAGATGCCATCTGAAGAGGTGACAAAATCTTATCGGGGATGGGCTTAAAGATGCCATCTGGGATGTTCGTTGAACTGTGGGTCATCAGAAAGGTATCCCTGTTTTGGAACACCTCTGGACTGGGGGTCTGAATAAGCAATAGGTTGACATCCGTATCTGGAAGCATCCGTAAACTGTTTTCAGAATTTTGAAGAATCTGAACAAGCGATAGGTTAACATCCGTTACTGGAGAACCCATGAACTGTTTTCAGAAGTCTTGAAGTTGAATAATCAATAGAGCAACATCCGTTATTGGGAAGCGTCCGTAAACTGTTTTCAAAAGTTGGGTCTGAACAAGCGATAGATTAACATCCGTTGTTGGGAGGAATCCGTAAACTGTTTTCAGAAGTTGAAGTTGAATAAGCAATAGAGCAGCATCCGTTGTTGGGAAGCGTCCGTAAACTGTTTTCAAAAGTTAGTTCTGAACAAGCGATAAATTAACATCCGTTGTTGGGAGGAATCCGTAAACTTTTTTCAGAAGTTGAAGAATCTGAACAAGCGATAGGTTAACATCCGTTACTGGAGAACCCGTGAACTGTTTTCAGAAGTCTTGAAGTTGAATAAGCAATAGAGAAGCATCCGTTGTTGGGAAGCATCCGTAAACTGTTTTCAAAAGTTGAGTCTGAACAAGCGATAGATTAACATCCGTTGTTGGGAGGAATCTGTAAACTGTTTTCAGAAGTTGAAGTTGAATAAGCAATAGAGCAGCATCCGTTGTTGGGAAGCATCCGTAAACTGTTTTCAAAAGTTGGGTCTGAACAAGCGATAGATTAACATCCGTTGTTGGGAGGAATCCGTAAACTGTTTTCAGAAGTTGAAGAATCTGAACAAGCGATAGGTTAACATCCGTTACTAGAGAACCCGTGAACTATTTTCAGAAGTCTTGAAGTTGAATAAGCAATAGAGCAGCATCCTTTGTTGGGAAGCGTCCATAAACTGTTTTCAAAAGTTGGGTCTGAACAAGCGATAGATTAACATCCGTTGTTGGGAGGAATCCGTAAACTGTTTTCAGAAGTTGAAGTTGAATAAGAAATAGAGCAGCATCCGTTGTTGGGAAGCGTCCGTAAACTGTTTTCAAAAGTTGGGTCTGAACAAGCGATAGATTAACATCCGTTGTTGGGAGGAATCTGTAAACTGTTTTCAGAAGTTGAAGAATCTGAACAAGCGATAGGTTAACATCCGTTACTAGAGAACCCGTGAACTGTTTTCAGAAGTCTTGAAGTTGAATAAGCAATAGAGCAGCATCCGTTGTTGGGAAGCGTCCGTAAACTGTTTTCAAAAGTTGAGTCTGAACAAGCGATAGATTAACATCCGTTGTTGGGAGGAATCCGTAAACTGTTTTCAGAAGTTGAAGTTGAATAAGCAATAGAGCAGCATCCGTTGTTGGGAAGCGTCCGTAAACTGTTTTCAAAAGTTGAGTCTGAACAAGCGATAGATTAACATCCGTTGTTGGGAGGAATCTGTAAACTGTTTTCAGAAGTTGAAGTTGAATAAGCAATAGAGCAGCATCCGTTGTTGGGAAGCGCCCGTAAACTGTTTTCAAAAGTTGAGTCTGAACAAGCGATAGATTAACATCCGTTGTTGGGAGGAATCCGTAAACTGTTTTCAGAAGTTGAAGTTGAATAAGGAACCAGTGTAGGGTTGCCTGATGATGAGCCTGTATAAAACTGCATCTGGATTGTTAATGATAGCCTTTTATTCTTATCCTGAAAAGGACAAAACATTAGCTAAACACAAAATTATGTTGCATGAAGTGTATGATGCAATATATGTTATATCAATGTTCATGATATGAATGTGATGAATGCGCATGTAAGATGATGAGTTGTCTTTGCTGAGGATAGATGAATCCTGGATGGCTGGAGATAAACGAATTGACTGCTGCCAGGGAAAGTGAGTCCTTGATTGCTGCAGGGGATTGCAAGAATCTTTGATTGCTGAAGATGAGACATCCTTGCTGACTACTTCTGGAGAATCAGGAGCTTGGGTTGTATGCCAATCTACTGGGGATTCCTGTCCTGAGGATATCTTCACTGGGGAATATCTGAATATCCTGTGAGAAACTGAGAATGTGAGTCTTTAATCTGCTTGGGGAATGCAAGATATTCAATTGTTTGGGGATCTTAGGACCACTGCTAAGGGTTGAAAATCCTTGGTGATTTGCGGGGTAAGAGAATTCTGATGATCTCTACTGGGGAGTTCAGGACCTGATAGACTTATGCTGGGGAAACGTGACTGAGAATCCTGAGTCTGGTGGGAAGTATCTCTGTAGGGAGAAGGTTCACTAGCCTGGTTCAGCTGGGGATTGATAGTTGGAAGTTTTAGTTCCGCTAGGGATTGGATTTTCATATTTTTATGGCTCCACTGGGGATTCTGAAATTTAACTCTGAGGGGAATTGAGTTCTAGAAGGCTCTCTGGCTAGGGAATTAAGTTCTGGATTGAGGAATTTGGAGTTTTAAATCTGCTGAGGATTCCTTCTGAAAGGGCATCGAGATATCTACTTGTACCTTCAACCTATCAGTAATCATCTTTCTTGATTCATAAGGAAATGATTATGTTCAAATGCATATGCCTATTTAACAAAACATTGGACGTTTCTCACATAAAACATAAGTGTAGAAAAGCAAAAGGAAGACAAAGCAAATTTCTGTATTTGGAAAAGTATTTGTATTAACTTTCTATGAGTATATTTGTACAAAGGAGACAGTCATCCTAGTAAGAGGATGTTGTCGTAAAAATTGAAAAATTTATACAAAAGAAAGATGGCTATGTGAAACAATTCCATGGGATCCCCATTCTGCTATAGCCTTCACAACTCTGAATGTCTGTCCATTCAATGCTTCGTCCGCCGATGAATGGATTGATCAGAAGCTTGGAGCTGGTTAATGAAGAGATTATCCTTAAAGTGATCCGACGAGACATAGTCATACGCTTTAATTCCCTAACTTTTGCCTGAATTGCCCTTTCGGGTTTTCGATCCACCGGGAAACCCCTTTTTTCCCAAGTCGCCCTTTCGGGTTTTCGACTTGCCGGGTGTACAGATTTTTTTTTGTTTTATCCCTAATTTTTGCCTGAACCGCCCTTTCGGGTTTTCGGTTCACCGGGATGCCCATTTTTTCCCAAGCCGCCCTTTTGGGTTTTTGACTTGTCGGGTT
Source organism: Vicia faba (assembly GCA_948472305.1). NCBI lineage: Eukaryota > Viridiplantae > Streptophyta > Magnoliopsida > Fabales > Fabaceae > Vicia > Vicia faba. The sequence continues at coordinate 179,496 of CATIWC010001684.1, forward strand.
ATTTTATGCGTAGTATCTTTTGACTATGTCTGCGTTCGCACGGTGCGGCAAATCGTCGCCATCCATGGTGGTCAGAATCATTGCACCACCAGAGAAAATGCTTTTGATCACAAATGGTCCTTCGTAAGTGGGAGTCTATTTGCCCATGAGATCACTTTGCGGCAAGATAATCCGCTTGATTACGAGATCTCCGACTTGATACACTTGACGTCTGACTTTCTTGTTAAAAGCCTTGATCATCCGTTTTTGATACGTCTGACCATGGAAAACAGCGGCGAGCCGTTTCTCGTCGATCAAATTGAGTTGATCAAGTCGGGTCTGAATCCAATTGTCTTCATTCAAACCAGCGTCCTTCATAATCCTTAAAGAAGGAATCTGAACTTCCATGGGCAGGACAACTTCCATGCCATATACCAAAGAAAATGGGGTTGCCCCGGTTGAAGTACGTGCCGTGGTACGGTATCCATGTAGAGCAAACGGTAACATCTCATGCCAGTCTTTGTAGGTGACTGTCATTTTCTGAATGATCTTCTTGATGTTTTTGTTCGCAGTTTCAACAGCACCGTTCATCTTCGGCCGATAGGGAGATGAATTGTGATGATAAATCTTGAACTATTCGCACAATGCGGTGATCATAGTATTATTCAGATTTGTACCGTTGTCTGTGATGATCCTGTCGGGAACACCATACCGGCATATAAGGTTCTGCTTGATGAAGCGGGCAACCACATTTTTAGTAACAGAGGCGAAGGAAGCTGCTTCGACCCATTTGGTGAAATAGTCAATAGCAACCAGGATGAAGCGATATCCATTGGATGCCGTGGGCTTGATCTCTCCAATCATGTCAATGCCCCACATTGCAAATGGCCAAGGAGCTGTCAGAACATTGAGAGGAACCGGAGGAATATGAATCTTGTCAGCGTAGACTTGACATTTGTGGCAAGTACGGGAATGTTGATGGCAGTCAGCTTCCATGGTAGACCAGTAATAGCCTGCCCTTAGGATCTTCTTAGCCATGGTATGCCCGCTTAAGTGGGTGCCAAATGCACCGCTGTGTATCTCAGTCATGATTAAATCTGCTTCAGCTTTATCCACACATCGGAGTAAAACACAATCATGGCTGCGTTTATAGAGGATGTCGTTGCTCAGGAAGAACTTGGCAGCAAACTTCCTTAGGAACTTCTTGTCATTTACGGAAGCTCCTTCGGGATATTCTCTAGTCTGGAGATACCTTTTGATTTCGTGAAACCAAGGTTGTTCCACTACTTCTTCGGTATTAATCTCATGACAATGCGCAGGTTCATCCATTCGCTCGATGGTGATTTGGGGAGCCTCGTTATCCCAGTTGAGTTTAAACATGGAAGACATTGTAGCCAGAGCATCTGCTAGCTGATTTTCTTCTCGCGGGAAATGCTCGAAGGTGATCTGCTCGAAATGAGGCAACAATGTCAGGACATGTTCTTTATATGGGATAAGATTAGGATGTTTGGTATCCCACTCTCCTTTGATTTGACTGATAACCAAAGCCGAGTCCCCAAATACGATCAAAGATTTGATCCCCAAGTCTATAGCAGCCTTGAGACCAAAGATACAAGCTTCATATTCAGCCATGTTGTTGGTGCAACTGAAGCAAAGTCGGGCCGTGAAAGGTGTGTGACAACCTTCCGGGGAAATGAGTACCACACCGATACCGTTTCCAAGTGCATTTGAAGCACCATCAAAGTACAGGGTCCATCGGGATCCTTTTTCAGGTCCGTCATACGGTCCGTTACCTTTAATGTTGTCCAAATTCATGATGTCCTCGTCTGGGAAGTCAAATCTCATGGATTGATAATCTTCGATAGCTTGATGAGCTAGATGGTCAGCTAGTACACTCCCTTTTATAGCTTTTTGGGTGGTGTACTGGATGTCATACTCAGTCAGGATCATTTTCCATCTAGCTATTCTTCCAGATAAAGCGGGCTTCTCGAAGATATACTTGATATGATCCATTTTGGAAATCAGCAAGGTGGTATGAGTCAGCATATACTGCCTTAGTCGGCGAGCAGCCCATACCAAAGCGCAACAAGTTTTCTCGAGCAGTGAGTAGCGAGTCTCATAGTCGGTAAACTTTTTGCTAAGGTAATAAATAGCATGCTCTTTTCGACCAGACTCGTCATGCTGGCCCAAAACACACCCCATTGAGTTATCCAAGACAGTCAGATACATGATCAACGGTCTTCCTTAGACGGGTGGCATCAGAATAGGAGGTTCTAACAAATACTCCTTGATCTTATCAAAAGCAGCTTGGCAATCGTCGTTCCATACGACTACCTGATCTTTCTTTAGTAGTTTGAAAATTGGCTCACAGGTAGAAGTCAGATGAGAGATGAATCTGGCAATATAGTTCAAGCGCCCCAAGAACCCTCTAACCTCCTTTTCAGTACGGGGAGCAGGCATTTCTTGTATTGCTTTTACTTTTGCTGGATCGACCTCAATGCCTTTGTTGCTGACAATAAATCCTAGAAGTTTACCAGACCTAACTCCAAAAGTACACTTACTTGGATTCAGCCTGAGTTTGTACTCCTTCAACCTGGCAAACAACTTTTCCAGATGTTCAAGGTGTTCCTCCTCTGTTTGTGATCGAGCTATCATGTCGTCTACGTAAACTTCGATCTCATGATGTATCATATCATGAAACAAATCTACCATGGCGCACTGATAAGTTGCCCCTGCGTTCTTCAGTCCGAACAACATCACCTTGTAGCAAAAGGTACCCCATTGTGTAACAAAAGTTGTTTTCTCCATGTCTTCGGGGGCCATTTTGATCTAGTTGTAGCCCGAGAATCCATCCATGAAGGAAAACACCTTGTGCTGAGCTGTGTTGTCAATCAAAATGTCGATGTGCGGTAGCGGAAAATCATCTTTGGGGCTGGCCATATTCAAATCCCGGTAGTCTACACACATCCTGACCTTGCCGTATTTTTTAGGTACTGGCACAATGTTAGCAACCCATCGTGGATAGGATGTAACAGCCAAAAAGCCAGTGTTGAATTGCTTCATTACTTCTGCTTTAATCTTCTCAGACATGTCGGGCCTCATTCGGCGGACTTTTTGCTTGATCAGTGGACAATCCTCTCTTGTAGGGAGACGATAAACCACGATATCTGTGTCTAAACCCGGCATGTCTTCATAAGACCAGGCGAAGATTTCGACGTATTCATTCAACAGCTGTATCAAACGCTCCTTGACACTTGGTTCCAGATTGACACCCACTTGTATTTCCTTCCGGTCTTCCTCTGTTCCTAAATTGACAGTTTCCAACAACTCTTCGTGAGGCAAGATGACCCTCTCTTCTTGTTGTAGAAGTCTGGCTAACTCTCCCGGTACTTCACAATCTTCGTCATCTTCATACTCAGCCTGATTGACCAGATCTTCAGAGTTATTGAAGGACATAGCAGAATAGTCACCCATAGAATCCAGAGTGGATGGGTACCTGCATTTGTGAGTGTGGGTGTGTGTAAGGGATAGCCATCCTTAAACAAACAAAAATGCAAAAGGAAAGAAAATGAACACAACAGTTTATCAATGTAAAACGTCCAATGAATCATTAAACATGGCATATGAATATGAAGATAATCAAAACCCTTACAAATGGACCTACATGCCCCGGGCAAGGCATGAGGTGAAAAAGTAGCGTGCAGATTGTTCAAAAGTAATTATTACAAACCAACAGGAAATGTTTGACAGATAATTACTGATTAATAAAAGTAATGGGGACGAAGTCTTTCGCCTCCCAGTTGTGTAGTCCCCCTTCGATTGTTGGGAATATCCAATCTACAATGTTGGCCTCTTCGTCTTCACCTTCCAGAGCATTGATCCCATAAGGAGAAATCTTGATGGGTGTTCTTTCAACTTTTGAGCGGTGCATAGCTTTTTGCCCCGCAGCGGTGAATCCTAAACCAAACCTATCTATTTTGTGGGGAATATCAGGCAACTGCCCCCATGTTGAGCTCTTCCCTTCCTTCATCGCATCCTTTGCGTCTTTTAGAGATGCCATCCTGGCCATCTGTTTGGGTACTTCAGCTACCACTTTTGCTACTTCCACCTCAGGAGAGACTTTCTCAAAGTGCTGGAATGGTGTTTCAATGAATTCACCCTCTACCTCTACATACCGAAAGGAGTTCAGGTGGCTGATCATATATTCCTCTTCACCATGCACGGTTATGATTTTTCCTTTGACAGGGTATTTCAGCATTTGATGTAAAGAGGAGGTGACTGCGCCAGCATTATGTATCCATGGCCTCCCTAGCAAGCAAGAGTATGATGGACGGATGTCCATCACATAGAAAGTTGAGGGGAACACTTCTGTGCCTACATTAATGGGAATGTCAACCTCCCCGTGTACCATTCTCTTTGACCCATCAAAAGCCCTTACAATGATATTACTTGGCCTTAACTCCAAGCCTTCACAATCCAATCGGTCGAGGGCCTTCTTAGGCAGCACGTTCAAAGAAGAACCAGTGTCGACCAAAACATGGGCCAGAGTAGTTCCTTGGCATTCTACTGACACATGTAATGCGTCATTGTGTTTTCTTCCTTTTGGAGTCAGATCAGCATCAGAGAAACCTAGGCCGTTATCCGCGGTAAGGCTGGCCACGCAATCTTGGAATTGATCGGCTGAGGTTTCCTGGGGCACATGGGCTGTCTTCGGAAATTTTATCAATGCTTTGGCGTGCGCCTCTGAACAAAGTAGTAATGCTAACATGGATATCTTCGAGGGGGTTTTCCCCAGTTGCTCTACCACATCATAATCACTCTTTTTAATTATTTTCAGAATCTCCTCCATCTCTTTCTTAGAGGTTTCGGGGATGACCAAAGGTTGAGCCCTCGTCCTGACGAGCTCATCTTGGGTCCCTTTCCCCTTATTAGCAGAAGTAGGAGGGACAACAACAGGAATAACAGCATCTTCAATCAACGGAGTTCTTGCGGAAAGTTTTATTGGTGCAGTAGTAACTTTGGCAGCAACTGAGGGTCCAAAGATTGCCTTTGGGGGGGCAATCTCTGGAGAAAATATTCTCCCACTTCGGGTGATCTTGCTTGTGCCGGCAATGTTTCCAATATCGGCATCTTCTTCATCAGAGCTTCCTTCGGTTATCTCAACTTGTTTAACACCATGGTAGTAGATTTCTCCACCATAATTCCATGGTATTGTTTTGTCAGAAATGTAGGGGACAGGCCTTGGCATAGTTATTTTCAAGGGAACAATCTTTGTAGAGGATGTAATCTTAACAGGCTTTTTGACAGCCTTGGAAAGATTGGTGGAAATGGTGATTATTGAAACATCTTCGATAGGGGTTGGAATAGCAGGAATCTTTTCAAAAAGAATTTGTTGACTGTCCATTAGGCCTTGGATGCCTATCTTCAGCAATGGACAGTCGATTGGTAGAGAGGAACAACAATAGCAATCTTCTTTACATCCTGGGAAAATCCCAGCCTTTAACAGATTCAACTTGATCGTCAACAGTGGAGTCATCAGGTTATCAACATCAGAAACATACAGATCTTCTTCGATAGCATGGACATTGCGACCATGCTTCGGCATCGGAGCGGATATTACGTTTGGCTTTTCTGGAGCATCGAACTCAACCTCTTTCGCCTCTATCAAGTCTTCAATTTTATGCTTAAGTGCCCAGCAATCGTTGGTGTCGTGCCCGACACTGTTAGAATGATAGGCACATTTAGCATTGGGATGATAATGCGGGGAAGATGTGTTCACATTTTTTGGTGCCTCTTTGATAGTGGCGAGATTCAACTTCAACAGATGGGGAAGAACCTGCACGGGTGTCATATTGATGCAGGTGAACTGATGTTGTGGTTGTTCCACCCGTTGCTGATTTGGTCTGGACTGATTATAACGAGGCTGATCATTTGATGGATTTTGGATCATCACGGCCCCCACAGTCGGCCGGCGCTCAGTTCTTTTCGCTCTTTTCTGAGAATAAATAACAGCTGCTTCTTTCTTAGCCAGAAATGATTTCTTAACAGTTGTAGATGCAGAGGCATCCTTTTGAATCTTCCCATTCTTAATACCGGCTTCCACCCGTTCGCCAGTCAGAATTAATTCAGTAAACCCTGTGGAAGAGCCACCGATCAAATGGTTGAAGAACGGGCCAGATAGGGTCCCCAGGAACATATCAACGAGTTCTCTATCAGAAAGAGGTGGCTGCACTCTTCCGGCCAAATCGCGCCATTTCTGGGCATATTCTTTGAATCCTTCATTTGAGGCCATTCCCATACTCTATAGCTGAGTACGGGTTGGCGCCAAGTCAGAGTTATATTGATATTGGCGATAAAAGGCAGCGGCCAAATCCTCCCAACTATGTATCTCTGACCTCTCGAGCTTGTAGAACTAGTCTAGCTGAGTGCCAAACAGGCTATCCTGAAAGAAGTATACCCAAAGATTTCTGTCGGATGTATGAGGTTGAATTCTTCGGACGTACGACCTTAGGTGCATTTTTGGGCAAGACAGGCCGTCATACCTTGCAAAAATTGGCACCTTAAACTTTGGAGGGATCACAATTCCAGCAATTAATCCCAAATCTTCGAAATCTAACCCGGGAACCCTTTGCAGCTCCATAGCTACCAGTCTATCCTCCAGGTTTTTGTATTTGTCGTCCGCTGGAGGGTATTGCTGCTCTGAATAATCTTCATCTTCCTCAACCTGTTCCTCTTCAGCCTCGGACTCAGAAGGTAATGCAGCCCCTTTTCCTTTACCGGTCCCCTCTTCAGATGTGGAGGGGAATTCAAGAACTCTCCCTGCTTCATTCTCAAATCTTCTTCCCAGTGTAGCTACCCCAACTCTTTTCTTCTTCTTTTTTCCTTTTTCTGGCTCTTTGTTCCCTAACAGTGCTTTTAAATCCTCCTGACCCTTTGCCAAAGTCATTAGGAGATGTTGAAACTGTGAGTTTTGCGACTGCAGATCTTTGACCGTCTATTCGAGATCCATCTTACTGAAATAAACAGCATAAAGATAAGGAAACCTGGTGTGAAGACCTGTTTATGCATATGATGAATGATATGTTTATTTATGTAATGCATTCAAGGATTTGGAAATTCAAAATTGTTGCAGACAAAAAGAACACACGTCATATTAATAAGAAGAAATTTTGTCAGTACATAAATGCCCCATGGGCCAAATATTACAAAAACTTCTTAAGGTAAAAAGACGTTGCGCATCCTCTTTGGTGCGATGTAGGTGTTGAGGGTCCCCTCCTCGTGAAGTCGGCGGGTAAGCTCCAAAACCTTCTTCTCACTGGCGTAGAAGTTGGCTTCAAAAGTATTCCGTTCTTCTTTGAGTTGGATCCAGCTCTTCTGCATTTCCTCCCATGATGTTGGCATGTCAGGATATAGGATGGTGTAGGGAACCTCTCCATCCTTAACAGGCTCTTTAATCAAAGGGAGAATATGAGGGTAAGGCATCATAAGACTCTGAGCGCGGGCTCGCACCCACTTGAGATAAGGCTCAAGAGGGATGGAGTTCTTGTGCCCCAATGTCTTGCTATCTACCTTGTTAGGCATCCTCCAAGCTCTGATGAATCTTTGGCGAAGTCCTTGCGCATCGTTGTCGAAGTCAAAAACTAGGTCAGGAATCAGCATGTCATGAGGGCCATCCCTCTGTGCATATCCAAATTGTCTCAAAGCTAGACAAGGGTTGTAGGTAATGCCTCCCCTAATGCCAAGTAATGGAACATTAGGGAACTCTCCACAACGATCGACAATGATGACATTTTCTCTGGACCGAGAACACCAATTTACATCAGAGTGCATGAGGGTCATCAATCGTTGGGACCACCTTAAGCCTTGGTCATTCTTCAAAACAGATTGTGGAAGGTGCGAAATAAACCACCTTGCAAGGAGAGGAGTACAACACATGAGAACACCCCTCTTTCTCATTGTTCGTGTGTAAAATGAGTGGAGGATGTCCCCAAGCAATGTAGGTATGGGATTCTTGGGAAATCCTGACCAACTTATAGATGTCAATGCTGTCAAGATTTTCCTATCCAGGAATCCCATACCTACATTGCTTGGGGACATCCTCCACTCATTTTACACACGAACAATGAGAAAGACAGATGTTCTCATGTGTTGTACTCCTCTCCTTGCAAGGTGGTTTATTTCGCACCTTCCACAATCAGTTTTGAAGAATGAACAAGGCTTAAGGTGGTCGCAACGGTTAATGACCCTTACACACTCTGATGTACATTGGTGTTCTCGGTCCAGAGAAAATGTCATCATCGTCGATCATTGTGGTGAGTTCTCTAATGTCCCATTACTTGGCATTAGGGGAGGCATTACCTATAACCCTTGTCTAGATTTGAGACAATTTGGATATGCACAGAGGGATGGCCCTCATGACATGCTGATTCCTGACCTAGTTTTTGACTTTGACAACGATGCGCAAGGACTTCGCCAAAGATTCATCAGAGCTTGGAGGATGCCTAACAAGGTAGATAGCTAGACACTGGGGCACAAGAACTCCATCCCTCTTGAGCCTTATCTCAAGTGGGTAAGGACCCGAGCCCAAAGTCTTATGATGCCTTACCCTCATATTCTCCCTTTGATTAAAGAGCCTGTTAAGGATGGAGAGGTTCCCTACACCATCCTATATCCTGACATGCCAACATCATGGGAGGAAATGCAGAAGAGTTGGATCCAACTCAAAGAAGAACGGAATACTTTTGAAGTCAACTTCTACGCCAGTGAGAAGAAGGTTTTGGAGCTTACCCGCCGACTTCACGAGGAGGGGACCCTCAACACCTACATCGCACCAAAGAGGATGCGCAACGTCTTTTTACCTTAAGAAGTTTTTGTAATATTTGGCCCATGGGGCATTTATGTACTGACAAAATTTCTTCTTATTAATATGACGTGTGTTCTTTTTGTCTGCAACAATTTTGAATTTCCAAATCCTTGAATGCATTACATAAATAAACATATCATTCATCATATGCATAAACAGGTCTTCACACCAGGTTTCCTTATCTTTCTGCTGTTTATTTCAGTAAGATGGATCTTGAACAGACGGTCAAAGATCTGTAGGCACAAAACTCGCAGTTTCAACAGCTCCTTATGACCTTGGCGAAGGGTCAGGAGGATCTTAAAGCACTGTTAGGGAACAAAGAGCCAGAAAAAGGAAAAAAGAAGAAGAAAAGAGTTGGGGTAGCTACACTGGGAAGAAGATTTGAGAATGAAGCAGGGAGAGTTCTTGAATTCCCCTCCACATCTGATGAGGGGACCGGTAAAGGAAAAGGGGCTGCATTACCTTCTGAGTCCGAGGCTGAAGAGGAACAGGTTGAGGAAGATGAAGATTATTCAGAGCAGCAATACCCTCCAGCGGACGACAAATACAAAAACCTGGAGGATAGACTGGTAGCTATGGAGCTGCAAAGGGTTCCTGGGTTAGATTTTGAAGAATTGGGTTTGATTGCTGGGATTGTGATCCCTCCAAAGTTTAAGGTACCAATTTTTGCAAAATATGACGGGCTGTCTTGCCCGAAGATGCACCTGAGGTCGTATGTTAGGAAAATTCAACCTCATTCATCCGATATAAATCTTTGGGTACACTTCTTCCAGGATAGCCTGTCTGGTACACAGCTAGATTGGTTTTACCAGCTTGAGAGGTCAGAGGTGCATAGTTGGGAAGATTTGGCAGCTGCCTTTTATCACCAATATCAACATAACACTGACTTGGCGCCAACCCGTACTCAGCTATAAAGTATGGGGATGGCCTCAAATGAGGGATTCAAAGAATACGCCCAAAAATGGCGCGACTTGGCTGGGAGGGTGCAGCCACCTCTCTCAGATAGGGAACTAGTTGATATGTTCTTGGGGACCCTATCTGGCGCGTTCTTCAACCATTTGACCGGGAGCTCTTCCGCAGGGTTTACTGAATTAATTCTGACTGGCGAACGGGTGGAAGCTGGTATTAAGAGTGGGAAGATTCAAAGGGATGCCTCTGCATCTACAACTGTTAAAAAGTCATTTCCAGCCAAGAAGGAGGCAGCTGTTGTGTACTCTCAGAAGGGATTGGGGAGAACTGAGCGTCGGTCGACTGTAGGGGCCGTGATGATTCAAAATTCGTCAAATGATCAGCCTCGTACCAATCAGTCTAGACCTAACCAGCAACGGGTAGAACGGCCACAACGGCAGTTCACCCGCATCAATATGACGCCTGCACAAGTTCTTCCCCATTTGTTGAAGTTGAATCTGACTGGTTTAAAGGAGGCACCGAAAAACCCTAACACTATATCTCCATACTATCATGCCAATGCCAAATGTGCCTACCATTCTGATAGCGCCGGACATGACACCAACAATTGTTGGGCGCTAAAGAATAAAATTCAAGACTTGATAGACGCAAAAGAGGTTGAGTTCGACGCCCCCGAGAAGTCGAACGTAATATCCGCTCCGATGCCAAAGCATGGCCATCATGTTCATGTCGTTGAAGAAGATCTGTATGTTTCTGCTGTTGATGATCTGGTAACTCCACTACTAACAATCAAGTTGAATCTGTTGAAAGCTGGGATCTTCCCAGGATGTAAAGAAGACTGCTACTGTTGTTCCTCCCTACCAATTGACTGTCCATTGCTGAAGATAGGCATCCAAGGCCTAATGGACATCCAACAAATTCTTTTCGAAAATATTCCTGCTACTCCAACACCTATCAAAGATGTTTCAATAATCACCATTTCCACCAATCTTTCCAAGGTCCCTAAAAAGCTTGTTAAGATTACATCCGCTACGAAGATTGTTCCTCTGAAAATAACCATGCATGGGCCTGTCCCTTACAAATCTGACAAATCAATACCATGGAATTATGGTGGAGAAATCTACTACCATGGTGTTAAACAAGTCGAGATAACTGAAGAGAGCTCTGACGAAGAAGATGCCGACATTGGAAACATTTCCGGTACGAGCAAGATTACCCGAAGTGGGAGAATTTTCTCTCCAGAGATTTCCCCTCCAAAGGCAATCTCTGGACCCTCAGCTGCTGTCAAGGTTACTCCTGCACCGATAAAACTTTCTGCAAGAACTCCGTTAATTGAAGAAGCTGTTACTCCTCTAGTTGTCCCTCCTACTTCTGTTGATAAGGGGAAAGGGATCCAAGATGAGCTTGTCAGGACGAGGGCTCAACCATTGGTCATCCCCGAAACCTCTAAGAAAGAAATGGAGGAGATTCTGAAAATAATTAAGAAGAGTGATTATGACGTGGTGGAGAAACTGGGGCAAACCTCCTCGAAGATCTCCATGTTAGCTTTGCTGCTTTGTTTGGAGGCTCATGCCAAGGCCTTGATAAGGTTTTTGAAGACAGCCCATGTTCCCCAGGAAACTTCAGCTGATCAATTCCAGGATTGTGTAGCCAGCCTTACTGCCGACAACGGCCTGGGTTTCTCTGATGCTGACCTGAATCCGAAAGGAAGAAAGCACAATGACGCATTGCATGTGTCAGTTGAATGCCGAGGAACTACTCTTGCCCATGTTTTGGTCGACACTGGTTCTTCTTTGAACGTGCTGCCTAAGAAAGCTCTGGATCAATTGGATTGTGAAGGCTTGGAGCTGAAACCAAGTAATATCATTGTCAGGGCCTTTGACGGGTCTAAAAGAATGGTGCATGGGGAGGTCGACATTCCCATCAAAGTGGGCACTGAAGTATTCCACTCAACTTTCTATGTGATGGACATCCGTCCGTCATACTCTTTCTTGCTAGGGAGACCATGGATATATAATGCTGGTGCAATCACTTCCTCCCTACATCAGATGCTGAAATACCCTGTCAAAGGAAAGATCATAACTGTACACGGTGAGGAGGAATATATGATCAGTCACCAGAACTCCTTTCGGTATGTAGAGGTGGAGGGCAAATTCATTGAAACACCGTTCCAACACTTCGAGGAAATTGCTCCCGAGGTCGCAGTAGCAAAGGCAGTAGCTGAGGTACCCAAGCAGGTGGCCAGGATGGCATCTCTGAAAGACGCGAAGGCTGCAATGAAGGAGGGAAAGAGCTCAACATGGGGACAATTGCCTGACATTCCTCACAAAACAGACAAGTTTGGGTTGGGATTTACCGTTGCGGGGCAAAAAGCTATCTGTCGCTCAAAAATTGAAGGGACACCCATCAATATTTCTCCTCATGGGATCAATGCTTTGGAAGACGAAGATGAAGAGGCCAACATTGAAGATTGGATCTTCCCAACCATTGAAGGGGGACTGCACAACTGGGAAGCGAAGGACTTCGTCCCTATTACTTTCATTAATCAGTAACTTATCTTTCGAACATTTTCTGTTGGTCTGTAATAATTACTTTTAAACAATCTGCACACTACTTTTTCACCTCATGCCTTGCCCGAGGAATGTAGGTCCATTTGTAAGGGTTTTGATTCTCTTCATATTCATATGCCATGTTTAACGAATCATTGGACGTTTTTCATTTATAAACTGCTGTGTTCATTTTCTTTCCTTTTGCATTTTTGTTTGTTTAAGGATGGCTATCCCTTACACACACCCACACTCACAAATGCAGGTACCCATCCACTCTGGATTCTATGGGCGACTATTCTGTTGTATCCTTCAATAACTATGAAGATTTGGTCAATCAGGCTGAATACGAAGATGACGAAGATTGTGAAGTACCAGGAGAGCTAGCCAGACTTCTACAACAAGAAGAAAGGGCCATCTTGCCTCATGAAGAGTTGTTGGAAACAGTCAACTTAGGAACAGAGGAAGTCAGGAAGGAAGTACAAGTGGGTGCCAATCTGGAACCAAGTGTCAATGGGCGCTTAATACAGCTGTTAAATGAATACGTTGAAATATTCGCCTGATCTTATGAAGACATGCCGGGTTTAGACACAGATATCGTGGTTCACCGTCTCCCTACAAGAGAGGACTGTCCCCCGATCAAGTAAAAAGTCCGCCGAATGAGGCCTGACATGTCTGTGAAGATTAAAGCTGAAGTAATTAAGCAATTCAATGCTGGCTTTCTGGTTGTTACATCCTATCCACAGTGGGTTGCTAACATTGTGCCAGTACCTAAAAAAGACGGCAAGGTCAGAATGTGTGTGGACTACCGGGATTTGAACAGGGTTAGCCCCAAAGATGATTTTCCGCTACCACATATTGACATTTTGATTGACAACACAGCTCAGCATAAGGTGTTTTCCTTCATGGACGGATTCTCGGGCTACAACCAGATCAAAATGGCCCCCGAGGACATGGAGAAAACAACCTTTATTACACAATGGGGTACCTTCTGCTACAAGGTGATGTTGTTCGGACTGAAGAACGCAGGGGCAACTTATCAGCGCGCCATGGTGGCTTTGTTTCATGATATGATACATCATGAGATCGAAGTTTACGTAGACGACATGATAGCTCGATCACAAACAAAGGAGGAACACCTTGAACATCTGCAAAAGCTGTTTGCCAGGTTGAAAGAGTACAAACTCAGGCTGAATCCAAGTAAGTGTACTTTTGGAGTTAGGTCTGGTAAACTTCTAGGATTTATTGTCAGCAACAAGGGCATTGAGGTCGATCCAGCGAAAGTAAAAGCAATACAAGAAATGCCTGCCCCCCGTACTGAAAAGGAGGTTAGAGGGTTCTTGGGGCGCTTGAACTATATCGCCAGATTCATCTCTCATCTGACGTCTACCTGTGAGCCAATCTTCAAACTCTTAAAGAAAGATCAAGTAGTCATATGGAAAGATGATTGCCAAGCTGCTTTTGATAAAATCAAGGAGTATTTACTAGAACCTCCTATTCTGATGCCACCCGTCGAAGGAAGGTCGCTGATCATGTATCTGACCGTTTTGGACAACTCAATGGGGTGTGTATTGGGCCAACATGACGAGTCTGGTCGAAACGAGCGTGCCATTTATTACCTTAGCAAAAAGTTTACCGACTGTGAGACTCGCTACTCACTGCTCGATAAAACTTGCTACGCTTTGGTATGGGCTGCTCGCCGACTAAGGCAGTATATGTTGACTCATACCACTTTGCTGATTTCCAAAATGGACCCTATCAAGTATATCTTCGAGAAGCCTGCTCTATTTGGAATAATCGCTAGATGGAAGATGATCCTAACTGAGTATGACATCCAGTATACTACCCAAAAAGCTATAAAAGGGAGTGTACTAGCTGACCATCTAGCTCATCAAGCTATCGAAGATTATCAACCCATGAGATTCGACTTCCCGGACGAGGACATCATGACTTTGGACAACATTGAAGGTAACGGACCATATGACGGACCTGAAAAAGGATCCCGATGGACCCTGTACTTTGACGGTGCTTCAAATGCACTTGGAAACGGTATCGGTGCGGTACTCATTTCCCTGGAAGGTTTCCATACACCTTTCACGGCCCGACTTTGCTTCAGCTGTACCAACAACATGGCTGAATATGAAGCTTGTATCTTTGGTCTCAAGGCTGCTATAGACTTGGGGATCAAATCTTTGATCGTATTTGGGGACTCGGCTTTGGTTATCAGTCAAGTCAAAGGAGAGTGGGACACCAAACATCCTAATCTTATCCCATACAAAGAACATGTTTTGACATTGCTTCCTCATTTCGAGCAGATCACCTTCGAGCACTTCCCGCGAGAAGAAAATCAGCTTGTAGATGCTCTGGCAACAATGTCCTCTATGTTTAAACTCAACTGGGATAACGAGGCTCCCCAAATCACCATCGAGCGAATGGATGAACCTGCGCATTGTCATGAGATTAATACCGAAGAAGTAGTGGAACAACCCTGGTTCCATGAAATCAAAAGGTATCTCCAGACTAGAGAATATCCCGAAGGAGCTTCCGTAAATGACAAGAAGTTCCTAAGGAGATTTGCTGCCAAGTTCTTCCTAAGCAACGGCATCCTCTATAAACGCAGCCATGATTGTGTTTTACTCCGATGTGTAGACAAAGCTGAAGCAGAGTTGATCATGACTGGGATACACAGCGGCACATTTGGCACCCACTTGAGCGGGCATACGATGGCTAAGAAAATTCTAAGGGCAGGTGTGATCGGTGGAAATAGAACTGACTGTTTTTTAAGCTGGTTCGCAAAATGTCGCGGTAAGCAAGAGTCGCCACTGTCTTTTATGTTCTCCAACATGGAAAGGACAAAAGCACAGCAAAATTCCTTCTTTGAGAATGTTTCTCGGTTCGGGAGGTAGATTATAGAAAGGGAAGGTATTAGCACCCTTTCTATCCGTGGTTATCCACGGGCTCTTAGGTACTTGCTCACTATGTTTTCAAAGATTTGTTTTCTTTTCAAGTGTGTGTGGGTTTTGAAAAAGTTTCGTTTAAAAAGTTTCTAAGTAACTCTTGTATCTGTCCTCAAGAGTGTATGAAAAATTTGTTTGAAAACTTTTAGAAAGTGTAAGTGTGAAAAGTATTTTTGTTTGTTTTGAAAAGAGCAAGTACTTAAGAGAAATCTACCTACTCTAAGGAATTAGGCTGTGTAAGAGTCCTTTAGATAGTGTTATCCCACCATTGAGAGGTAGGTAGCACCGTCGTTGGAGGTATTCGGGTCAATTCGATGATTAGAGACATGTGTGGTCACCGAAGCAATAGTAGGACACCTTAGAAGTAACCCTAATGTCCTAGATCCTTTTTTGTCCGAGGCAACCGTTTCGAGGCAACTGGATCTTAGACAGGAGGGCGACCTCTAAAACACCCTATACTTGACGACCACGTCGAGGCAACCAGTGAGGCGTACCCTAGGAGTGGCATGTGCATGTGTGTTGTTTTTTTCAGTTAATGTCTTGTGCATGTTATTTGTGAGCTACTGGTTGATTTTATTATTCATACATTCTTGCAGGCATATTAACAGTTAAATGATTTGCAGGAAATAAAGTGCGGAAAGGTAAATCTAGCTATTACAAGGCGCGGGTCCATACATCGCCAAAAACAAAAACCCGTTTGGAAATAAAGTGCGAGAAAAGTAAATAAAGCGGTAAAGTTCTAATTAACTATTACATTTCTGAGCAGATACATAAATGGTCAAAATAACGAATTAAAAAATAAATACGCGCGCGAAAGAATGAATCGGGACGTCCTTAGGGTTTTGACACTTTTTTTTGAGAAAGAATATGATTTGTCCTTTTTGCAATTAATCAAAAATTAAAACTAATTACTAATTAATTAATTTATTAAAAAATGAAAAAAAAATGTTTTTGTGTTTTTTATGTTTTTAATGAAATAAAATAAAATAAGAAAAGAAATTAAAAGTGTCAAAAAAAAAACTAAGTCTAATTCATTTTTATTTGTAAAAAAAGGATTAAAATTAAACCTAAATAACAAAAAGACTAAATTAATTGATTTGCATTTATTTACAAAATAGTAACTAATTAAATTTAATTAATAAAAATATTATTATTATTTTTTTGGTTTTCTGGATCTATTATGGAAAATGTTAATTAATTTGCTGGTTATTAATTAATTAAAATATAAAACAATAAAAATAAATAAAACAATTGAATGAAAGAAAATAAAGTTAAAAAAAAATGAAATGCAAACCCAGGGGGGTTTGGGCCAGCTTGGGAGGTGAACAAGCAGATTCCAGGCCCATTTGTTGCCAAGCCACGTTGACTCTGGGAATTGCCTAGGCACCTGTTTGACTGGGAATATGATGTTCCTCACTCTTTGACCACTGGATTGGCGCTTCAGGACACATGGCGCCTGGGATTGATGAGCGCACGGTGGAACACTTTGGCGTTTGCTGCATATGAACATGTTAGAAAAAATAGGAACAATTATATGGGGGACCTGGGAATCGAACCCAGGTCCCAGTGATCATTGCCAGCGCGTCCTTCCACTGAGCCACTTGCCTTCAGTTGTTATCATAATAATACATAATTATTATATTGATAAATCAAAACAAAGCCTGGAAAAAAAATAAAATGTGCGTTATTTTAAACGGACAAATGAGAGGGGGACGCGTCAGCGTCTTCTTCCTTTGATACTGGTTTTTTTACCTGTGGATTCCTATCCGCATGTGGTTTCGTAGGTTGCTTCGAAAATGATCCTCAAGCCATGAAAATGCCACCTGAGACCATGGGCGTGTCCGTCTTGATCCCCTGATCATCTTTATCCCCATTATTGGGTCCAATTTGCCCTGTACCAAAAACACCTAAAACGCAATATCATGAACCCTAGAATCGAGCATCACGATTCAGGGCCTAAAAACCAAATTGGTTAATGCAGTTATGTTAGAAATCAAACAAGCAACATGATTATGCCAATATTTTTGAGAAAAAAATGCAAGAATGGAGAATTCAAGCTTCGTGTACAGGGGTGAGTTTTAGGTGACTTACAGTGCTGTATAGGTGATCTTAGGATGCGTTTGTGGTCTCTTTAGCTTCAGGGTATGGCAATGAAGAAGACTACGTGCTTCTTTTGATCTGAAAGTGCCTCTATCACTGTTCTTGATCTCACTTTTTTTCACAATTTTTGAGTTTTGTTCTGGCCGTTTTTAGTGATGCCTGGGTCGTGAATTCAGTATGGCTTGCTTGCATATGTATATGTGAATGAAATTAGGTCAGCAGCTAGGCTTGTACCCTTGTGCAATTAAGTTTTGGATTTTGTTTGACCACCATTAAAGAACATTCCATACTTGGAGCAAAACTTGGATTTTATGCTCAAAATGGCTTTGCACGAATTTGGTAGCTGGCATATGACACATAAAAGCTATTCAAACCAAAAGATGTTATTCCATTAATTTTTTTGATTTTATTTGAATTATTATAGATTTAAAATGAATTAAATCAATAAAAATTAAATAAAATAGAAAAATAAATGTTTGATCTTGAAATTAATCATGGGACACGTGTATGGAATGACAAGGCTGAATCAAGTGGAAGAAAGTGGGCCCTTTTGTCAAAAATTGAAGTTTTAAGGATAGTTGACTTTTGCAAATTCATGAAATTTTTCCCAACTTCTCCAATGCATATCTTTCTCAATTTTGATCATATGAACATGTTCTTGGACATTTTGGAAAGGTCTTGAAGTCCTCTAACCAATGCCTTTGGTCCCATGTCATTTGGATTTACCAATCTCAAGTTATGGTCTTTTACTTAAAATGCCTTTTTGTTGACTTTTGAAAATGACCTATAATGTTGAAATTGATAACTTTTTGTGAGAGCATTTATTGGACTTGGAATGTGAAGATGAGTTGTAGGAAATGTCATCCCCTTCAAAATGAGCATTGGATGGGATTTTCCTGATGAACCATGAAAAAGTTATGCCTTGGTCAAGTTACAGTTGACTTTTCAACTGTCCTAAAATAGAAACTTTTGCATCTTGATGATTTTTGAGCCATGCTTGAGGAATCATGATCAAGACTTGATCAAATGATGATTGTGGCCTCAAATTAAGATGTTGACCAAAATTTTTGACTTTTGACTGTCAAATGACCATTTTACCCCTACAGTTGATTGTGAAGCAAATGAGGCTTTTGACTGTGCAACTTGACCTTGTGAGCCTTGAAACTTGGAATGTAGATGCTTGGAAATGTATATAGGCCTATGGGACTTGATTGAGCCCTTGAAAACTTCAACTTCCTTGCAAGAACCAAAACCCTAATTTTGACTGGCTTAGGAGGATGTTTGACTGTGCAACCCCTTGATCCATTTGAAGATTGATCTTGACAAATATTGAAGAATATGGGAGGGCAAATTTTGGGGTACAACAGTTGCCCCTGTTCAATCTTCTTATACCTGAGCATGTAGATTGGCTTGCGTGCCTTTCGTGATCCGAAGGTGGAAGATGATTGAACACTAAAGTGCCCAGAAATTTGCACTCACATAGTGGAGTATCAGCAGTGTGATGTCGGGAATGGGCTTACAGATGCCATTGGGAGAGATGGTGGATAGGAGGATGGGCTTATAGATGCCATCTGGAGATGTGACAGAACCTTGTCGGGAATGGGCTTATAGATGCCATTTGGAAAGGTAATGGATAGTTATGGAGATGGGCTTAAAAGATGCCATCTGAAGGTGTCGATCACGTAAGAGATTCCTTAGCGAGAACTTGCGTACCTGAGAAAGAAAGATGGTTTCCTGGCCTGTTACAGGTGTTGATCTTCAAACTCTTCATGCAGATATGCCCTGGCTAGATACAGGTATTGAATCTACAATCAATCGCTCACAGATATGCCCTGGCTAGATACAGGAATCGAATCTGAAATTTGTCGTCTACAGATATGCCCTGGCTGGATGCAGGAATCGAATCTCTAAACTCTTCATGCAGACATGCCCTGGCTGGATACATGTGTCGAATCTACAATCAATCACTCACAGATATGCCCTGGCTAGATGCAGGTATCGAATCTGGAATTAGTCGTCTACAGATATGCCCTGGCTGGATATAGGAATCGAATCTCTAAACTCTTCATGCAGACATGCCCTGGCTGGATGCAGGTATCGAATCTACAATCAATCACTCACAAATATGCCCTGGCTAGATACAGGAATCGAATCTGGAATTGGTCGTCTACAGATATGCCCTGGCTGGATACAGGAATCGAATCTCTAAACTCTTCATGCAGACATGCCCTGGCTGGATACAGGTGTCGAATCTACAATCAGTCACTCACAGATATGCCCTGGCTAGATACAGGAATCGAATTTGGAATTGGTCGTCTACAGATGTGCCCTGGCTGGATACAGGTATCGAATCTACAAACTCTTCATGCAGACATGCCCTGGCTGGATACAGGTATCGAATCTATAAACTCTTCATGCAGACATGCCCTGGCTGGATACAAGTGTCGAATCTACAATCAGTTACTCATAGATATGCCCTGGCTAGATACAGGAATCGAATCTGGGATTCTTCGTCTACAGATATGCCCTGGCTAGATACAGGTATCGAATCTCTAAACTCTTCATGTGGATATGCCCTGGCTAGATATAGGAATCGAATCTGGAACTTCAAAAGGTTGCTTACAGACGTGCCCTGGCTGGATACAGGTATCGAATCTCTAAACTCTTCATGCAGACATGCCCTGGCTGGATACAGGTATCGAATCTACAATCAATCACTCGCAGATATGCCCTGGCTAGATACAGGAATCGAGTCTGGAATTAGTCGTCTACAGATATGCCCTGGCTGGATACAGGAATCGAATCTCTAAACTCTTCATGTAGATATGCCCTGGCTGGATAAAGGTATCGAATCTACAATCAGTTACTCACAGATATGCCCTGGCTAGGTGAAGGAATCGAATCTGGAATTAGTCGTCTACAGATATGCCCTGGCTAGATACAGGAATCGAATCTCTAAACTTTTCATGCAGATATGCCATGGCTGGATACAGGTATCGAATCTACAATCACTCACAGATATGCCCTGGCTGGATACAGGACTCGAATCTGGAATTTGGTCGTCTACAGATATGCCTTGGCTGGATACAGGAATCGAATCTCTAAACTCTTCATGCAGATATGCCCTGGCTGGATACAGGTATCGAATCTACAATCACTCACAGATATGCCCTGGCTAGATACAGGAATCGAATCTGGAATTGCGACAGTTGATAGTAATCATCTTTGGATTGACCTTTTTTTTCTCTGAAAAGGCAATACATTAGTTGTATGCAATGTCATGATGCATGATGTCATGATGTTCAAAATGAGACAGTGTCATATGCGCTTTATCATGTATGTAAGCAGGATGTATGAAATGCGAAATGTCTATGAATGTATTTTTGTCTAGGAAAATAAATCCTTGACGAATGCCGGGAGCTTGAATCCTGGGCTGATGTTTGAAGAGTAGAGGTCTTCATTTCCGCTGGGGATGATGGTTGCAAGAATAAACCGGTACGAGAAGATGACTCCGTTGAGGAATAAACTTGTTGGAGAGATTACTCTGCGGGGAACTACTCTGTGGGAAGAGATACTTCGCTGAGGTTTGATGATAACTCCGCTGGGGATACCGTTGATAAGTTTCGTTGAGGGATTTGATGAACTCCGCTGGGGGATAGGAAGAACTTCGCCGAGGACGATCTTTCTGTGGTAATTAGCTGAGGATAACCCAGTTATAAGCTCTGGTGGGGAATAACCTTTGAATAAAGCTGGGGAGAGATATGTACTCTGCAGGTGATAAGCTTCCAGAATCTACTGGGGATAAGCTTCCGGAATCTACTAGGGATATTGATTCACCTCTCCTGGGGAAACTTTTGAAGACTGCACTGGGGAATGGCTCCACTGGGGTGTCTGGTATTCCGCCGGGGAACAATCTTATACTAAGACTGCCGGGGATGCTTGCTTAGGAACATCTGTATACTCCACTGGGGAATATTGAGATTTTCTGGGGATACCCAACTTCCTTAAGGCTGACAATAGACTAACTCTGCTTGGGGAGAGTATCGCTGACTTGCTGGAGATACTGTGCCTTTTCGGGGCTGATGGGAGACCAACTCTACTTAAGGAGAGTATTGCTGAATCTCGTCTTACTCTACGGGGAGTGAAGGTATATTGGTTACATTCTTCAACCGAACTTACCTTGGTACCTTGGTGGACAGAGCAACTAGATCGCTCGGACAACTCATTATTGCCCCTGTTTCTGATGTCACCTGTAATTAGTCCTTTGTTTCGCATGCAATTATTTATGATTAGCAATTAATGTCAAATGCATATATCAAAAATGAACATTGGACGTTCTTCGCAAAACAAAACAGATAAAGGAAAAACAATTGGCAATTTGTCTGGAAAAGTGAATTTGTATTGATTTTGAAATTTGCCTGTAAATAGGCGTTTTTTGTACAGGAGGCTGACGTCCTAGTAAGAGAACGCTGCCGAACAACATAGAGTTTATACAATTTTATGAACAGAAAACAAAACAGCTATGTGAAAATAATCCCACTTGGTTTCAACTCTGCTATCGCCTTTATGTCTTCAAGCGTCTCATCACTTTGCTGCTTAGTTGAAGAGGAAGCTGATTGATCAGTGCCATCTGAGCCTGATAGTTGATGCCAGATTCTGGATGCAAAGTGATCCAATGAGACATAGTATTACGCTTTAATCCCTAACTTTTGCCTGGACCTCCCTTTCAGGTTTTCAGTCCACCGGGATACCCATTTTTGCCCAAGCCGCCTTTTCAGGTTTTCGACTTGCCGGGTGTACAGATTTTTTCATTTCATCCCTTATTTTTGCCCAAACCCTTTTGGTTCTCCGGGAAGCCCTTATTTTTGCCTAGGTGTGTCAACCTAGCGGGTCTTTAATTCATGCGTAGTATCTTTTTACTATGTCTGCATTGGCGGGGTGAGGAAGGTCGTCACCATCCATGGTGGTTAGAATCACAGCTCCTCCTGAGAAGATATGTTTAACCATAAATGGCCCTTCGTACGTAGGGGTCCATTTGCCCCTGGGATCACTTTGAGGAAGAATGATGCGCTTGATTACCAGGTCTCCGACTCGATACTCTTGTCCTCTGACTTTCTTGTTAAATGCCCTGATCATCCGTTTTTGGTACGTTTGACCATGACAAATAGCAGTGAGTCTCTTTTCGTCAATTAGGTTTAGTTGATCAAGCCGAGTCTGGATCCAGTCATCTTCGCTCAAACCTGCATCCTTCATTATCCGGAGAGAGGGTATCTGGACTTCAATAGGCAAGACTGCCTCCATGCTATAGACCAAGGAAAAGGGAGTTGCCCCTGTTAACGTTCTTGCTGAGGTACGGTACCCATGAAGAGCAAACGGTAGCATTTCGTTCCAATCTTTGTAGGTCACTGTCATCTTCTGCACAATCTTCTTAATATTCTTATTCGCTGCTTCGACAACCCCATTCATCTTCGGCCGGTAAGGAGAAGAGTTGTGGTGCTGTATCTTGAATTGCTCGCAGAGCTCAGTGATCATCTTATTGTTAAGATTGGTACCATTATCCGTAATGATCCTCTCAGGTACACCGTATCGACAGATCAGGTTGTGCCGAATGAACCGTGCCACGACGTTCTTGGTTACGGTAGCGTAGGAAGTTGCTTCAACCCACTTTGTAAAGTAATCGATCGCTACCAGGATGAAGCGATGCCCGTTGGATGCCGTAGGTCTGATCTCGCCGATCATATCAATGCCCCACATTGCAAAAGGCCAAGGTGCTGTCAAGACGTTCAGAGGAACTGGAGGAACGTGCATCTTATTAGCATAGATCTGGCATTTGTGACACGTCCGAGAATGTTGGTAACAGTCAGCTTCCATTGTGGACCAGAAATATCCTGCCCGAAGAATTTTCTTTGCCATGGTATGTCCACTGGAATGTGTTCCGAAGGTACCTTCATGTAGCTCTTCCATGATCCTTTCTGCTTCAGTCTTATCCACACAACGCAGTAAGGTCGAATCATGGTTTCGCTTGTACAGAATGTCGTTGCTGAGGAAGAACTTTGCTGTGAACCTTCTCAGAAACTTATTGTCGTTAACGGATGCACCCTCGGGGTATTCTTGAGCTTCCAAGTACCTCTCCACTTCATGATACCAAGGTTTTTCAGTTACCTCTTCAGCCTCAAGATCACATCAATATGCAGGTTCATCCAGTTTCTAAATGATGATCCGGGGAGCCTCGTTGTCCCATTTGACTTTGAACATAGAAGACATTGTAGCCAGCGCGTCCGCCAACTGATTCTCCTCTCTTGGGAAGTGTTCAAAAGTTATCTCCGAGAAATGGGGGATCAATGTCAACACATACTCTTTGTAAGGAATAAGATTTGGGTGTTTCGTATCCCACTCGCCTTTGATCTGACTGATCACGAGAGCGGAATCTCCGAAAACCCTTAGAAACTTGATCCTTAAGTCAATTGAAGCTTGAAGACCCATGATGCATGCCTCATACTCTGCCATGTTGTTGGTGCAGTTGAAACATAGTCGGGCAGTAAGTGGAGTATGAGTGCCTTTTGGGGATATGATCACAGCGCCAATACCGTTACCCAAAGCGTTTGAGGCTCCGTCAAAGTGCATAGACCATCGGGATCCTTCCTCAGGTCCTTCATCCGGTCCAGGTACTTCAGAATCAGTCACTACCATGATATTCTCGTCTGGAAATTTAAAATTCATCGACTGGTCATCGTCCACTTCATGGTGTGCCAAATGGTCTGCCAATACACTTCCCTTGATTGCTTTTTGAGTCGTGTACTGGATGTCATATTTTGTCAAGATCATTTACCATCTTGCTATTCTTCCGGACAAGGCGGGCTTTTCGAAAATGTACTTGATTGGATCCATTTTTGAAATCAAGAGAGTAGTGTGAGTCAACATATACTGTCTCAGCCGGCGAGCAGCCCATACCAAAGCGCAGCAAGTTTTCTTGAGCAGTGAGTATCGGGTCTCACAGTCGGTAAACTTTTTGCTAAGGTAATAAATAGCGTGCTCTTTTCGGCCAGACTCGTCATGCTGCCCCAGCACACACCCCATTGAGCTGTCAAGTACTGTCAAGTATAGTATTAGAGGTCTCCCTTCAACCGGTGGCATAAGAATGGGTGGTTCTTGGAGATACACTTAGATTCTGTCGAAAGCGGCCTGACATTCATCGTTCCAACGTACCACTTGATCTTTCTTCAGTAGCTTGAAGATTGGTTCACAGGTAGCAGTTAGATGTGAGATGAATCGGGCGATATAGTTTAGCCGTCCTAGAAAGCCTCTGACTTCTTTCTCTGTCTTGGGAGTTGGCATCTCTTGTATGGATTTCACTTTAGCAGGGTCCACTTGAATACCTTTGTCACTTACGACGAAACCTAGCAGTTTTCCAGATCTTACCCCGAAGGTGCACTTGTTCGGGTTCAACCTCAGTTTGTACAACTTCAGACGGTCAAACAGCCTCTGTATATGGTCAAGGTGTTCCTCCTCAGTTTGGGACCTTGCAATCATATCGTCGACATATACTTCAATCTCATGGTGGATCATGTCATGAAACAAAGCAACCATGGCACGTTGGTAGGTTGCCCCAACATTCTTCAACCCGAAAGGCATGACCTTGTAATAAAAGGTGCCCCACTGAGTAACAAAAATGGTCTTCTCCATGTCTTCAGGAGCCATCTTGATCTGATTATAACCTGAGAACCCATCCATGAAGGAGAATACCTTATGCTGAGCAGTGTTGTCAACCAGAACGTTGATATGAGGCAGAGGGAAATCATCTTTGGGGCTGGCCCTGTTTAAATCCCTGTAATCAACACACATTCTGACCTTACCATCTTTCTTCGGCACTGGAACCACATTGGCAACCCACTGAGGGTAAGAAGTCACTGCTAGAAACCCGGCATCAAATTGTTTCATAACCTCAGCCTTGATTTTCTCGGACATCTCTGGACGCATACGGCGGACCTTCTGTTTGACCGGAGGGCATTCTTCCTTGGTAGGCAGGTGATGAACTACAATGTCGGTATCCAACCCAGGCATGTCTTTGTAAGACCAGGCAAAGATTTCCACATAGTCATGCAGCATCTGAATCAACCGTTGTTTCACACTGAGCTCTAGATTGGCACCAATCTTGACTTCCTTTCTGTTTGTCTCAGTACCCAGATTTACCGTTTCCACGGGCTCTTCATGTGGCTGAATGGCCCTCTCTTCCTGGAGTAACAGTCTTGCAAGCTCACCAGACACTTCGCAATCATCTTCACCTTCATCTTCGGCTAAGTTGATCGGATTTTCGAAGTCATAACTGGCAGTAGCAGAGTCGTTACCAGTGAGATCCAGAGTGGATTGGAACCTGTATAGGTGAGTGTGTGTAAATATAGTTGTTTTGAAATATATAAAGAAAGAAAAGGAGCGCAAGATTTGAAATGTAAAAAACGTCCAATGCTTTTATTAATGATATATGAAAGTAACACACAAAAAGCCCTCACAAATGGAACCACGGTGCCCCGGGTAAGACACCGGGCCATAAAGTTTAGTAATTATTGTTCGTTACAAATTCAAAACAAAGGAGTTCATTACTGAGTGACAAAAGTAATAGGTATGAAATCTTTTGCCGTCCAGTTGCTTGGTCCACCATTGGTTGTCGGGTAGATCCAGCTGTCGAACTCAGATTCTTCCGCTTTGTCCTCAATAGCATTTACTCTCGGGTTAGTGATGAACACGGGAGGTCTTCCAATCCTTGCCTTACGAACAGCCCTCTGAGCTTCTGCAGTGAAACCCAAACCAAATTTGTCAGTCTTCGGAGTGAAATCAGGAAGTCGGCCCCAGTTTGCACACTCACCCTTCTCAATCACAGCCCGAGCATCCTTTAAGGAAGCCATCTTCAAAGGAGGGTCTTCAATCACTGTTTCTGCTGCTGCCAATGTCTGAGGCACCTCTTCAAAGTGTTGAAAGGGGGTCTCAATGAACTCCCCATCCATCTCTACGTAACGGAACGAGTTAAGGTGGCTGACCATATATTCTTCTTCCCCTTGAACGGTTACGATCTTCCTTCTGACCGGATACTTAAGTTTCTGATGTAATGTGGAGGTCACAGCTCCAGCCTTGTGGATCAATGGACGACCCAGCAAACAATAATAGGATGGTCGGATGTCCATCACATATAAAGTAGAGTCAAAAACTTGAGAACCAACCCTGATTGGGATGTCAACCTCCCCATGTACCATCCTTTTGGACCCGTCAAAGGCCTGGACAATAATGTTACTAGGCTTGAGCTCTAAACCCTCACAATCCAACCTGTCTAGGGCCTTCTTGGGCAATACGTTCAACGAAGAACCGGTGTCCACCAACACATGGGCAAGAGTAGTGCCCCTGCATTCAATGCAGACATACAGGGCGTCGTTATGGTTCTTTCCCTTGGCAGTCAGATCAACGTCAGAGAAACCCAACCCATTATCAGCAGTCAAGTTGGCCACACAATCAGTAAATTGATCAGCAGACGTTTCTTGTGGCACATGGGCCGTCTTTAGGAAGGAGATCAGAGCCTTGGCATGGGCCTCTGAACACAACAACAGTGATAGCATAGAAATTTTTGATGGGGTGTGCCCCAACTGCTCAACTACATTGAAATCACTCTTCTTGATAATCTTGAGGATCTCTTCCATCTCTTGCTTGGAAGCTTCGACAGTGGTTGTCTTTGGTGCCTCCGTCCGGGCAGGCACATCAGTAGCAATCCCTTTGCCTCGAGCGTCAGATGACTCGGCAGCAGGGGCAGAAACAGGAACTTGGTCAGGAAGGGAAGCAGTCACACTTGTAGGAGTGATGACAAGAGGTCTTTGAATTGTTGGTGGCGCAATATCTGGTGAGAACAGCCTACCACTACGAGTAACCTTGGCAGGCCCGGTGATGTTGCTGACACCAGTACTAGTATCAAACTCTTGTTTTACTCCCAGAACATAAACATCTGCCCCATAGTGCCACAGGACAGCTTTGTCAGATTTATAGGGGATGGGCCCCGGAACAGTGATGATGATAGGAGCAACCTTCTGAACGGACATGATTTTGACAGGCTTCTTTGAGGGAGCTTTAGGAGGGTTATTGAAAATAGTGACAATAGAAACTTCTTCGGTACGGGTAGCAGGAACAACAATCTTCTCGAACAAGATCTCCTTATTATCCATCAGGCTTTGGATCCCTGACTTCAACGAAGGACAACCAGCAGGTGCAACAGAACATAGAAGGCAACCTTTACCACATCCCAGAAATAAACCGGCTAGCAACAGATTCCTTTTGACAGTCAGCAACGGAGTAACAATCTCATCCATAGAGGCTACATACGGGTCTTCCTCAACAGCATTCACTCCATGTTGGGGCATGGGAGCAGTCACAACATTGGTCCTTTCGGGCGCTTCGAACTGTATTTCCTTAGCATCAATAAGGTTCTGAACCTTATTCCTTAGAGCCCAACAATCATCGGTAGTATGCCCCAGGCTATCAGAGTGATAAGCGCAGCGGGCGTTGGGGTTGTACTTTGGATAGGTTGTGTTTACAACCTTCGGAGCTTCCTTGACAGTTACCAGATTAGTTGATAGCATCCGCGGCAATATCTGAGACAGGGTCATGTTGAGCCGAGTGTATTGCCTTTTGGGCCTCTCACCCCTTGGTTGGTTGTATTGCTGAGGAGCAGCAACAGGATTTGAAATTACCACCGCGTTGACAACTTGGAGGCGTTCCGGTTTGTTTTGTCTCCTTGGACCATACACATCACTAGCTTCCTTCTTGAAGAGCTTCTTTTCAGTACTCGAGGAGGCACCTTTCTGTATCTTCCCCGACTTGATACCAGCTTCGATCCTCTCACCAGTCAGGATCAGGTCTGTGAAACCAGCAGAGGAATTACCGATCAGATGGTTGAAGAATGGACCAGACAGGGTCCCCAAGAACATGTCCACGAGTTCACGGTCAGTCAACGGTGGCTGCACCTTTCCAGCCAGGTCTCTCCACTTCTGCGTGTACTCCTTAAAACCTTCACCCATTCCTAGTGACATACCCTGGAGCTGGGTACGCATAGGAGCAAGGTCGGAATTGTACTGATACTGCTTATAAAAAGCAGTAGCCAAGTCCTCCCAGTTTCGAATACTGGCTCCATCCAGTTGATAGAACCATTCGAGTTGAGCCCCTGAAAGGCTATCCTGGAAGAAATGGATCCATAAGTTCTTGTCTGTAGTGTAAGGCTGGGTCTTCCTTACATAAGATCGGAGGTGCAGCTTAGGACAGGAAGCCCCGTCGTACTTCACAAAGGAAGGCACCTTGAACTTGTGTGGGATCACCACCCCAGAAGATAAGCCTAGATCTCCAAAATCCAACCCAGGCACACGTTGAATCTCCATAGCATTTAACCGGTCCTCCAGCTGTTTGTACCTGTCCTCAGCAGGAGGGTACTGTTCATCATTGAAATCTGTCTCGGTGTCAGAGACCACGGGACTTGGAACCCTTCCCTCTTGGTGACTGCCTTCCCTAACAGATGGAGTAGTCAGCTCAGCTTCATTCTGCAGTGTATTCCCGAGTCTGCGTCCAGTATTGAACAACACAGTCCTCTTCTTCTTCTTCTTCTTCAGGAGCAAAGCCTTCAACTCCTGTTGTCCCTGGGCTAAGTTCATGACCAGCTCTTGAAACTGGGCGTTCTGGGCCTGGAGGGCCTTGATAGCTTGTTCGGTAGTAGGTTCAAGATTCATGACGATTGCTGAAATAAACAGCGAATGAGATTAAGCAACCTGTAGAAAAAGGGTACTTGCTATGCACATGATGCATGATACGCTATTTATGCAATGCATTCAAGGGTTCGAAAGTTCAAATTCGTCGTAGACAAAAAAAGGAACACACATTGTATTAGGAAATAATTTTTTCAGTACATCAGGACCTCATGGGCAAAACATTACAAAATAATTAATCCCAAAAGATACTGCGCATCCTCTTTGGAGCGATGTAAGTGTTGAGAGTCTTTTCCTCGTGCAGTAGGCGGGTGAGCTCCAAGACCTTCTTCTCACTGGCATGTAGACTGGTTTCAAGAGAATTTCTTTCTTCCTTGAGTTGGATCCAGCTCTTTTGCATTTCTTCCCAAGAAGTTGGCATGTCAGGATGTTGAATGGTGTAGGGCACCTCTCCTTCCACAACAGGTTCTTTGATCACGGGGAGAACATGAGGATATGGCATCACCAGCTTCTAGGAGCGGGCTCGTACCCACTTGAGATAAGGCTCAAGGGGGATGGAGTTCTTGTGCCCCAGTGTCTTACTATCTACCCTGTTGGGCATCCTCCAAGCTCTGATAAATCTCTGGCGAAGTCCTTGTGCATCGTTGTCGAAGTCAAAAACTATGTCAGGAATCAACATATCATGAGGGTCGTCCCTCCGAGCATATCCAAACTGTCTCAAAGCCAGACATGGGTTGTAAGTGATGCCCCCTCTAATTCCAAGTAAAGGAACATTAGGAAACTCTCCGCAACGATCAATGATAGTGACATTTTCTCTGGACCGAGAACACTAATGTATGTCATCATGTGTAAGAGTCATTAATCGTTGTGACCATCTCAGACCCCGTTCGTTCTTCAAAAATGATTGCGGAAGGTGCGAAATAAACCACCTTTCCAGGAGAGGAGTGCAGCACATGAGAACACCTCTTTTTCTCATGGTTCGAGTGTAACATGAGTGGAGGATGTCCCCAAGCAACGTAGGTATAGGATTCCCAGACATGAAGATCTTGACAGCATTGATATCTATAAGCTGATCTGGATTCGGTAACAACACCAACCCATAGACAAGGAGAGCCACAACTTCTTCAAAGGCTTGTAGGTCAAGGGAATTCCAACATTCTTGGACCTTCTCAAACAGAAACTTTGCCAAGAACCCTTTGATACCACTTCTAACTTCCCAATGTCCCTTGATGTCAGATGGTTGTAAGTGTAATACTTTAGCAACCTCTTCAAGTTTTGGTTCTCTTTCTGTACCGTTGTAGGGTAGTTGACTAAGGATGGGAACCTTCAGAAGCTGAGAAAACTCTTCCAAGGTAGGCACCAATTGATAATCCGGGAAAGTAAAACAGTGGTGCAAAGGGTCAAAGAACTGGAACAACACTTTCACCATGTCCTCTTTAATGTAGGTATTGACCAAGCTGATGAGTCTACCATGCCTTTCACTGAAGGAAGAGTTCTCGGGAATCCTGGATGCAAGCTCCTTAAGCTGAGGAGGGATCCTTACAAGGTTGACCTGAATTATCTTTCTGCGGATAGTTTCCATGTCCTACAAAACAAGAACAAAGATGAAGATTTGAACCCTTGAAGTGGTTAGTAAATGCATATGATGCTATGATGTTATGATAAGGACACACCACAAGTATTCACAAAAAGCCAACATGATAAGGCACACAGGTCACACCAGACAACCCTTAGAGTTTAGGCCAGCATGAGGTCTAGGTATTACCCTCTTGAAGTTGGTGGGTTCAAAACCTGTCCTATCAAAAGTAACCGGGTTCTAAGGAGCTCAATATCATTGGGTTGTTTTCTATGTTCATTGTTTTGATTTAGCCACTGAACTGGCGATCAAAATATTCCAAGAAAACAACCCTCAATGAGTGTAGTATCGAGTATCTACCAACTTCGGACTGCACCAAAGTCGGTCATCTCACTACCCCTAAAGAGGCTAGGATGGTCAAGTAAGGTTCCTAAGGTCAGTTGATGCTTCACGACACCACGCGGCGGCCCCGTACTCTCCTTGACTTGACTCAAGGGTTACCGGTACCCACCAAAGTGCCACATCAACGTAGCAAACTGCTTCAACCGTGTCGGTATACCCCACACAGTTCCCTCACAGTTTGTTACTACTTTCTAAAAGGTATTCCCCAGATCCGGGTTAGGATCTATGAAACTCCAAAACAGGCCCACAATTTTAAAGCAAGCAAAGCAGGTAATTGAAAACATAAGAGTGGTCTAATCCTAAGGTACACCTCACTTTTATAATTGTCCCCAGCAGAGTCGCCAGTTCTGTGATCGGTGGAAATAGAACTGACTAGTTTTTAAGCTAGTTCGCGAAATGTCGCGGTAAGCAAGAGTCGCCACCGTCTTTTATGTTCTCCAACATGGAAAGGACAAAAGCACAGCAAAATTCCTTCTTTGAGAATGTTTCTCGGTTCGGGAGGTAGATTATAGAAAGGGAAGGTATTAGCACCCTTTCTATCCATGGTTATCCATGGGCTCTTAGGTACTTGCTCACTATGTTTTCAAAGATTTGTTTGCTTTTCAAGTGTGTGTGGGTTTTGAAAAAGTTTTGTTTAAAAAATTTCTAAGTAACTCTTGTATCTGTCCTCAAGAGTGTATGAAAAATTTGTTTGAAAACTTTTAGAAAGTGTAAGTGTGAAAAGTATTTTTGTTTGTTTTGAAAAGAGCAAGTACTTAAGAGAAATCTACCTACTCTAAGGAATTAGGCTGTGTAAGAGTCCTTTAGATAGTGCTATCCCACCATTGAGAGGTAGGTAGCACCGTCGTTGGAGGTATTCGGGTCAATTCGATGATTAGAGACATGTGTGGTCACCGAAGCAATAGTAGGACACCTTAGAAGTAACCCTAATGTCCTAGATCCTTTTTTATCCGAGGCAACCGTTTCGAGGCAACTGGATCTTAGACAGGAGGGCGACCTCTAAAACACCCTATACTTGACGACCACGTCGAGGCAACCAGTGAGGCGTACCCTAGGAGTGGCATGTGCATGTGTGTTGTTTTTTTTCAGTTAATGTCTTGTGCATGTTATTTGTGAGCTACGGGTTGATTTTATTATTCATACATTCTTGCAGGCATATTAACAGTTAAATGATTTGCAGGAAATAAAGTGCGGAAAGGTAAATCTAGCTATTACAAGGCGCGGGTCCATACATCGCCAAAAACAAAAACCCGTTTGGAAATAAAGTGCGAGAAAAGTAAATAAAGCGGTAAAGTTCTAATTAACTATTACATTTCTGAGCAGATACATAAATGGTCAAAATAACGAATTAAAAAATAAATACGCGCGCGAAAGAATGAATCGGGACGTCCTTAGGGTTTTGACCCTTTTTTTTAGAAAGAATGTGATTTGTCCTTTTTGCAATTAATCAAAAATTAAAACTAATTACTAATTAATTAATTTATTAAAAAATGAAAAAAAATGTTTTTGTGTTTTTTATGTTTTTAATGAAATAAAATAAAATAAGAAAAGAAATTAAAAGTGTCAATTAAAAACTAAGTCTAATTCATTTTTATTTGTAAAAAAAGGATTAAAATTAAACCTAAATAACAAAAAGACTAAATTAATTGATTTGCATTTATTTACAAAATAGTAACTAATTAAATTTAATTAATAAAAATATTATTATTATTTTTTTGGTTTTCTGGATCTATTATGGAAAATGTTAATTAATTTGCTGGTTAATAATTAATTAAAATATAAAACTATAAAAATAAATAAAATAATTGAATGAAAGAAAATAAAGTAAAAAAAAATGAAATGCAAACCCAGGGGTTTTGGGCCAGCTTGGGAGGTGAACAAGCAGATTCCAGGCCCATTTGTTGCCAAGCCACGTTGACTCTGGGAATTGCCTAGGCACCTGTTTGACTGGGAATATGATGTTTCTCACTCTTTGACCACTGGATTGGCGCTTCAGGACACATGGCGCCTGGGATTGATGAGCGCACGGTGGAACACTTTGGCGTTTGCTGCATATGAACATGTTAGAAAAAATAGGAACAATTATATGGGGGACCTGGGAATCGAACCCAGGTCCCAGTGATCATTGCCAGCGCGTCCTTCCACTGAGCCACTTGCCTTCAGTTGTTATCATAATAATACATAATTATTATATTGATAAATCAAAACAAAGCCTGAAAAAAAAATGCGCGTTGTTTTAAACGGACAAATGAGAGGGGGACGCGTCAGCGTCTTCTTCCTTTGATACTGGTTTTTTTACCTGCGGATTCCTATCCGCAGGTGGTTTCGTAGGTTGCTTCGAAAATGATCCTCAGGCCATGAAAATGCCACCTGAGACCATGAGCGTGTCCGTCTTGATCCCCTGATCATCTTTATCCCCATTATTGGGTCCAATTTGCCCTGTACCAAAAACACCTAAAACGCAATATCATGAACCCTAGAATCGGGCATCATGATTCAGGGCCTAAAAACCAAATTGGTTAATGCAGTTATGTTAGAAATCAAACAAGCAACATGATTATGCCAATATTTTTGAGAAAAAAATGCAAGAATGGAGAATTCAAACTTCGTGTACATGGGTGAGTTTGAGGTGACTTACAGTGCTGTATAGGTGATCTTAGGATGCGTTTGTGGTCTCTTTAGCTTCAGGGTATGGCAATGAAGAAGACTACGTGCTTCTTTTGATCTGAAAGTGCCTCTATCACTGTTCTTGATCTCACTTTTTTTCACAATTTTTGAGTTTTGTTCTGGCCATTTTTAGTGATGCTTGGGTCGTGAATTCAGTATGGCTTGCTTGCATATGTATATGTGAATGAAATTAGGTCAGCAGCTAGGATTGTACCCTTGTGCAATTATGTTTTGGATTTTGTTTGACCACCATTAAAGAACATTCCATACTTGGAGCAAAACTTGGATTTTATGCTCAAAATGGCTTGGCACGAATTTGGTAGCTGGAATATGACACATAAAAGCTATTCAAACCAAAATATGCTATTCCATTAATTTTTTTGATTTTATTTGAATTATTATAGATTTAAAATGAATTAAATCAATAAAAATTAAATAAAATAGAAAAATAAATGTTTGATCTTGAAATTAATCATGGGACACGTGTATGGAATGACAAGGCTGAATCAAGTGGAAGAAAGTGGGCCCTTTTGTCAAAAATTGAAGTTTTAAGGATAGTTGACTTTTGCAAATTCATGAAAATTTCCCAACGTCTCCAATGCATATCTTGCTCAATTTTGATCATATGAACATGTTCTTGGACATTTTGGAAAGGTCTTGAAGTCCTCTAACCAATGCCTTTGGTCCCATGTCATTTGGATTTACCAATCTCAAGTTATGGTCTTTGACTTAAAATGCCTTTTTGTTGACTTTTGAAAATGACCTATAATGTTGAAATTGATAACTTTTTGTGAGAGCATTTCTTGGACTTGGAATGTGAAGATGAGTTGTAGGAAATGTCATCCCCTTCAAAATGAGCATTGGATGGGATTTTCTTGATGAAACATGAAAAAGTTATGCCTTGGTCAAGTTACAGTTGACTTTTTAGTTGTCCCAAAATAGAAACTTTTGCATCTTGATGATTTTTGAGCCATGCTTGAGGAATCATGATCAAGACTTGATCAAATGATGATTGTAGCCTCAAAATAAGATGTTGACCAAAAAATTTGACTTTTAACTGTCAAATGACCATTTTACCCCTACAGTTGATTGTGAAGCAAATGAGGCTTTTGACTGTGCAACTTGACCTTGTGAGCCTTGAAACTTGGCATGTAGATGCTTGGCAATGTATATAGGCCTATGGGACTTGATTGAGCCCTTGAAAAATTCAACTTCCTTGCAAGAACCAAAACTCTAATTTTGACTGGCTTAGGAGGATGTTTGACTGTGCAACCCCTTGATCCATTTGAAGATTGATCTTGACAAATATTGAAGAATATGGGAGGGAAAATTTTGGGGTACAACAGCAGGCTATTACTGGTCTACCATGGAAGCTGATTGCCATCAACATTCCCGTACTTGCCACAAATGTCAAGTCTATGCCGACAAGATTCATATTCCTCATGTTCCTCTCAACATTCTGACAGCTCCTTGGCCATTCGCAATGTGGGGCATTGACATGATTGGAGAGATCAAGCCCACGGCGTCTAATGGACATCGCTTCATCCTGGTCGCCATTGACTATTTCACCAAATGGGTCGAAGCAGCCTCTTTTGCCTCCGTAACAAAAAATGTGGTTGCCCGCTTCATCAAGCAAAACCTCATATGCCGGTATGGTATCCCCGACAGGATCATTACAGACAATGGTACAAATCTAAATAATATTATGATCACCGCTCTATGCGAACAGTTCAGGCTTTATCATCACAATTCATCTCCCTATCGGCGGAAGATGAACGGTGCTGTTGAAGCTGCGAACAAAAACATCAAGAAGATCATTCAGAAAATGACAGTCACCTACAAGGACTGGCATGAGATGTTACCGTTTGCTCTGCATGGATACCGTACCACGGCACGTACTTCAACGGGGGCAACCCCATTTTCTTTAGTATATGGCATGGAAGTTGTCCTACCTATGGAAGTTCAGATTCCTTCTTTAAGGATTATGAAGGACGCTGGTTTGAACGAAGACGATTGGATTCAGACCCGACTTGATCAACTCAATTTGATCGATGAGAAGCGACTCACTACTGTTTGCCATGGTCAGACGTACCAAAAACGGATGATTAAGGCTTTCAACAAAAAAGTCAGACGTCAATTATATCAAGTCGGAGATCTCGTAATCAAGCGGATTATCTTGCCGCAAAGTGATCCCAGGGGAAAATGGACTCCTACTTACGAAGGACCATTTGTGATCAAGAGCATATTTTCTGGTGGTGCAATGATTCTGACTACCATGGACGGCGACGATTTGCCGCACCCTGCGAATGCAGACATAGTCAAAAGATACTACGCATAAAATAACCCGACAAGTTGAAAACCGAAAGGGCGACTTGGGCAAAAATGGGCATCCCGGTGAACCGAAAACCCGAAAGGGCGGTTCAGGCAAAAATTAGGGATAAAACAAAACAAAAAAAAATATGTACATCCGGCAAGTCGAAAACCCGAAAGGGCGGCTTGGGCAAAAAGGGGTTTCCCGGTGGATCGAAAACCCGAAAGGGCGATTCAGGAAAAAGTTAGGGAATTAAAGCGTATGACTATGTCTCGTCGGACCACTTTAAGGACAATCTCTTCATCAACCAGCTCCAAGCTTCTGATCGATCCAATCATCGGCGGACGAAGCATTGAATGGACAAGATATTCAGAGTTGTGAAGGCTATAGCAGAATGGGATCCCATGGAATTGTTGCACATAGCCATCTTTCTTTTGTATAAATTTTTCAATTTTTTTACGACAACATCCTCTTACTAGGATGTCTGTCTCCTTTGTACAAAGATACTCATAAAAAGTTAATACAAATACTTTTCCAAATACAGAAATTTGCTTTGTCTTCTTTTTTATTTTTACACTTATGTTTTATTTGAGAAACGTCCAATGTTTTGTTAAATAGGCATATGCATTTGAATATAATCATTTTTCTTACAAATCAAGAAAGATGATTACTGATAGGTTGAAGGTACAAATAGATATCTTGATGCCCTTTCAAGAAGAATCCCCAGCGATTCTAAACTCCAAATTCCTCAACGAGGTTCAAATCCAGAGCTTAATTCCCCAAACAGAGTTAAACTTCAGGATCTTCAGCAGAACAAAAGCTTTCTCAAAGCTGATTTCCCCAGCCAGAGAGCCTTCCAGAACTCAATTCCCCTCAGAGTTAAGTTTCAGTATCCCCAGTTGAAGTTAAAACTACCAATCCCCAGAGGAGCTAACACTTCCAACTATCAATCCCCAGCGGAACCATACTAGTGAACCTTCTCCCCACAGAGATACTTCCCGTCAGATTGAAGATTCTCAATCTTACTTCTCCAGCATAAGTCTACCAGGTTCTGAACTCCCCAGTAGAGATCATCAAAATTCTCATTCCATACAAGTCACCAAGGAGTTCCAATCCCCAACAGTGGTCCTAAAATCCCTCAACAATTGAAGGTCTTGTTCCCCGAGCAGTCAGCGGTCAACAAGGATATCTCAGCTTTAGCACTCAGAGATTCCTGCAATCCCCTGCAGCAGTCAATGATTCATTTTCCCCGGTAACAGTCAAGATTCTCTCATCTCCGGCTATCCAGGATTCATCTATCCTCAGTAAGACAGCTCATCAGCTTACATGCGCATTCATTACATTCATATATCATAAACATTGATATAACATATATATTGCATCATACATATCATGCAACATAACTTTGTGTTTTAGCTAACATTTCATCCTTTTCAGGATAAGATTAAAAGGCTATCATTAACAATTATTCAGATACAGTATGGATATACCCCAGACACGGCGGTCATTCTATTACTCATTCAGAATTTCAAGTCAGATACAGTACAGATACACCCCAGACACGACGGTCATTCTACTACTCATTCAGACTACAACAATCAGATACAGACTAGATACGCTCCAGACACGGCAGCCATTCTATCTCTCATGCAGATTCACTTATCCACCTCAAGGTTCAATGCATTCCAAGCACGGATACCATTCCGACCCTTACAGCAGCAGTTTGATTCCCCCCAGTGCATTCGCCACGGAAGTCATTTTGTCATTTATTTAGATCCCAGTTACAGTTTCAGATACACTTCAGACACGAAAGTCATTCTATTACTCATACGGATCTCAATCCCAGTTACAGTTTCAGATACACTCCAGACACGGAAGTCATTCTGCTACTCATACAACTTTCAACTTCAGATACAGTCCAGATACGCTCTAGACATGGTTGCCATTCTGTCACTCATTCAGAATTTGTCCCCAGCGTGCAATTGCTCCATGAACAGATGTTTCTCTGTTACCCAGATACAATACAGATACACTCCAGACACGGCAGTCATTCTGATATTCATTCTACATTCAAACACAGTTATAGCTCAGATACGCCCTAGATACGAAGGCCATTCTTTTGCTCATACAAACTCAGTCTCCAGATATAGTTCAAATGCATTCCAGACACGGATACCATTTTGATCCTCATTTTTCTGATCTATCACATACAACTTAACAAGCATTCCAGATGGCATCTTTAAGCCCATCCCCCGACAAGATTCTGTCACCCCTCCAGATGACATCTTTAAGCCCATCTCCAAATGGCATCTCTAAGCCCATTCCCACACCCATGCTTTGACGAGTGCAAATTTACAGACACTCTAGTGTCCAATCTCCTTTTACCCTCGAGACGCGAAAGGCAAACTTGTCAATCTAACTCTCCAGGTTCAAGAAGATTGAACAGGGGCAACTGTTGTACCCCAAAATTTTCCCTCTCATTTCATCAACATTTTATCACCACAAGACTCTTGGAACTCAGGATTAAGTTAGGGTTTACTCTGCTCAAGACCCCTCCTTGCACTGTTGACCCAAATTAGGGTTTGAGTTTGCACAAAGATGTTTTGACCTAAAATGCCCAAGGTGACTTTCATGCTTCATGTTGGACTCACAAGTTTATCCATACCAAGTTTCAAGCCTTGATTCCAATCTTTGCCCAGTCAACTGGACAGTTGACCTAGAAATCAGTTGTATTGGGGAAAAAGTCAATTGTGGCCAATTGATAGTCAAACCTCATGAAATTTGACCCACATCAACATAATGAACTCATATGAGCCATGGGATCAAGTTTGGATCACAATTCCACAAGAAATTTGATCAGATCACCAAAAGGGCAAAATGGTCATTTTTAGGGTTTTGACTGCACAAAGGCAACTTTTGACTGTTTGACCTAACCAATGGCAAACCAAGTTCACATATGGACTCCAGGACTCAATGGCATTGTTTTGACACATTCAACAAGTTCAAAAGATTCCAAATGCATAGGATTGACAGATGAATTTTCCAGTCAACTGATCAAAATTTGACTGTATACTGAAAAGTCAAACTTTGACTTTTTGGTCAAAATCAAGTGCCAAGATTCATTTTTTATCAAGACATGTCAAATTATGAAACTTGTTCATCAAGAAATCCAAATTTGCAAATTAGGGTTTAAGATGAGAAAATTTCATAACTTAGAATTTTTCTAAGTTATGAAACTTCCTTATTTTTTCCTAACTTTGTCCCATTTTTTCACCAAGATGAAAATAGATTCAAACAAAACTCAAAACATGAAAGTTGTAGTACATTGCAAAATCTACAACTTTTATTCACAAAGTTTTCTCAAAAGAAGCTTGTATATCAAGTTATAATTTTTGGAATAAGGGTGCAAAACATTTTTAACTTAGAAAATTTTTGACCTATTCTAGGTAGGATTTTTATCCAACTTCTTGGCCATTTTTCACATGCTTCCACTTGGGGTTTCAATTTGCATTACAAAGATGGATTTTAGTACACATTCCAATCTTTCCAAATTGTCCAAGAACTCACCAAACACCCTTGTGGTTAGGTAGAATCAAATTTGCAAAGTTGGACAAAATTCACTTTTGTTCTTGGCCAATGCTTGTTCATAACATTGGCATTTTTCAAATCAGCTTGTACAAGCTAACTTGTAGGCCTCAAAACCAGTCCCACACACCATAATTAAATGCCTAACCATTGTGCTAAGGTGTTATTTTGTTCATTTGGTCATTACATGCAAGATTATCCCTTAAATAGAAAAAGCACATTTGCCATTTTTGAAAGGATGCACTTTATGTCAAATAACAAATCCAAGAGGCATGGGCCAGATCCTTGAAGCTAGCATTTGTACCCAAATCCCTCTGATCAAGAACAAGAGGGGCAGCATACTTTAGGGCATTATACAGGCCTGTATTCAAACTTGCATTTACTTACTTCATAAACAAGCAAGATTGCATAACAACTCCAATCTTTGATTCCTGTAAAAACCAGCCAAAGCAAAATTTGCAAACAGCTTTCACACTCCCTAACTGACCTAAAACACGAATCAACCACCCCTCAAACCTCCTCATTCATCAAAACACCATTTTTCTGCAAGAAACAGGGCATCCCTGCAGATTGAGTTGCACAACTCAGTTTGCTCGTGCGTTTTGGCCAAAGCTTGTTCAAACACACTCCCTACCATCCATTGAAGCTATCCCAAGCCCTAGATACAAACTGTAACATCCCTAACCCCTGTTGCCATTTTCATTTTTCAAGCTGTGCAGGTGGACTTCCATAGCACGATACAGGCAGTTTCAGAGCAAGCCAAGCATAGGAGAAGCATCCTTGGACTTCAGGCAAGCTGTACCAAAGCTCAA
The DNA here is from genome assembly GCA_948472305.1 of Vicia faba. Classification (NCBI taxonomy): domain Eukaryota; kingdom Viridiplantae; phylum Streptophyta; class Magnoliopsida; order Fabales; family Fabaceae; genus Vicia; species Vicia faba. The sequence goes on from CATIWC010001684.1 coordinate 219,929, forward strand.
ACTCCATTGAAGATACCTCCATTGTTGTACACGACTCAAGCTGAAACAGGTAAAAATATGAACTTCTATCTCTCTATCCAGGCATGATTAAGCTTAGGTTTGTGAAGAAAACATGTTCTACTCATAGCCCTGAAGCCATCCATATATTTACTTTTCATTTATATTGAGTATGCTGTGAGAATTTTGGCCATGAATATTGGAGAAAACTTAGGTCAGAAATTGGGGATGAAGAAATTCTCCCTCGTTTCTTAGAGTTAGGTCAAGTTTTTTATATGTATGAATTCGTCTCTTGATGCTCTACATTATTTGTGTTGTGAGTTTTTGCTAAAAGTCAAAGAATCAGGAGTTTGTTGTTTGAGCAAGGAGGCGCGCGAAATTCAAACAGAATGGCTGGAGGTTGAAAAAGGTGGTGACTTGGGTTGGGCCTGAGTTGTTTTTACTCTTTGCACACTCTTTTTTAACTTACACCCCCCTGGCCTATTGTGTGAAATATTCATTATTTTTGCATTTTTCTTTTTGTTTCTGATTCAATATTTTTATTCAAACATGAAAAAAAAAACACTAAAAATATTTTTTTCTCACATTTTTGCATTTATTTGGTATTTATTTGTTTCATTTAGCATATGTATATAAATAAATGTAACACTTTTTATTTAAAATATTAAAAAATAATACAAAAATATATATATTTTCAGTCATTATTTTTTATTTACATTTTGAAAACATTTTCTAAAATATACCATTTTTGTAAATAATTAATATTTTATTCTTGTATATATTTAGTATATTAAAATATATAATATAAATACTTGTATATACTTATTAGAATATTTAGGACAAAAATATGACAATAATACATTTTTATTTTTATTAGTATATGACACTAAAAAAATACTTTTTTACAATATACTTCCTTTTTTTATTTTGTATATAATTAACAAATATTGTATATAATTAATAAATAATTGCTATTTATTCAAAAATTAGGGTTTTGCCCTAAATAACAAAATATCCAAAAAATGACCCTTTTATTTTTTTTTATATTTCACATTGAAAAATACTTTCTCATACATAAAAATCCTTTTTGTGCATAATACATTTTGCATATTTATTATATTTGTTTAAATATTGTACAATTTAATATTTGTCTATTCAATATGGATGTAATAGCTTTAGATTTAATTTCTTGCCAAATATCCCCCCATTCAAACATTTGTACCCCCATCCCCATAATTATGTTGTAATAATTTAGGACTTTAAATTTCCGCATTTAAAAGCTTTCAAATTATGCCATGATAGACCTAGGGTTTGTATGCAAATCAACCAACAAATAGCTTGACTAATACAAAGACAAAAAAGCATGAAAATGGACAACACCAATCACACTTGCACCCTTAGGGTTACTCCACTTGTTGCCTTCAAAAATGGGTCATGTTGCATGTTGAGTGTCTTTGGCAAAACAAAACAAATGATCATAGTCCCTCGATGACGCTTTCGAAGTTGCCTAAAAATGAGCAAGTCCCTTAAAGGAAAAATTGCCAAATACACTTGGCACTATTGCATTCATGGTCTAAACGATGACCCGTGCCCGTCCCGTTAACATCCTAACACAAGATTGTCCACCAAATACAATGGTGGAACAATACTGTTAAAAGGGTTAAAACATAGAAAAATCTTTGAGTAAATTTAGGGGTAGACAACTCTTAGTTACTTGATCAAACTTGCAAAACACACTTGCCTATTTTCAAAACACACTCCACAACACAAACTTTCAAAACAACTTTCAAAAACATTTAAAACTTTTCAAAAGACAAATACACCTTTGTATACATTCAAACATGGATCATTACAAAGGTTGCCACAACAAATGGCCTCTTTTCAAAACCTTTTTCAAAATCACACACAAAGCATCATTTCAAACAATTGAAAGCACCATTTCAAACAATTGAAAATGCAAGGCAAGTGATCTAAGCAAGTAACTAAGAGCCCATGGATAACCATGGATAGAAAGGGTGCTAATACATTCCCTTTCTATAATCTACTCCCCGAACCCAAGAAAACATCTCAAAGGTTTTTTGCTGTGCTTTTTAACCTTTCCTTAGGATAAAATAAAAAGTCGGTGGCGACTCTTGCTCAACCGAAACATTTGCGAACACAAACGCAAAACCTCAAGTCAGTTCTCCCACCGTATCACAATTACCTTCGAGCATTTCCCGCGAGAAGAAAATCAGCTAGTAAGCGTACTAGCCACAATGTCATCCATGTTTAAACTTAAATGGGATAACGAAGCTCCCCAGATCACCATCGAACGAATGGAAGAACCAACTCACTGTCACAAGATTAATACTGAAGAAGCAGTGGACCGACCTTGGTTTCACAATCTCAAGAAGTATCTCGAGGCTCAGGAATATCCGGAAGGAGCTTCAGTCAATGATAAAAAGTTATTAAGGAGATTCCCTGCTAAATTCTTCCTTAGTAATGGCATTCTTTACAAACGCAACCATGACTCTGTGTTACTTCGGTGTGTAGACAAGGTTGAAGCGGAAAAGATCATGGCTGATCTACATGAGGGCACTTTTGGCACCCATTCCAGTGGGCATACAATGGAAAAGAATATCCTACGGGAAGGCTATTACTGGTCTACCATGGAAGCAGATTGCTATCAACACTCTCGAACCTGCCACAAGTGTCAGATCTATGCTGACAAAATGCACGTACCTCCGGTTCCTCTGAATTTCTTGACGGCTCCTTGGCCCTTTTCTATGCGGGGCATCAATATGATTGGGGAAATCAAACCAACGGCCTCTAATGGACACCGCTTCATCTTAGTGGCCATTGATTATTTTACAAAATGGTTTGAGGCAGCTTCCTTCGCTTCCGTTACCAAGAATGTTGTCGCCCGGTTCATTAAATAGAATCTCATCTGCCGGTATGGTATCCCGGAGAGAATCATCACAGACAATGGTACGAATCTAAACAATAATATGATCACCGCCCTCTGCGAGCAATTCAAGATCCAGCATCACAATTCTTCCCCTTACCAGCCAAAGATGAATGGTGTTGTCAAAGCCGCAAATAAGAATATCAAAAAGATCATACAGAAAATGACAGTCACATATAAAGACTGGCATGAAATGCTACCATTCGCTCTCCAAGGGTATCGTACCACGACACACACATCAACCGGGGTAACACCCTATTCTCTGGTATACGGCATGGAGGTTGTCTTGCCTATTGAGTTCCAGATCCCCTCTCTGAGAATCATGAAGGATGCAGGGATGAACGAAGAAGATTGGATCCAGACTCGACTTGATCAACTGAACTTGATTGATAAGAAAAGGCTTACTGTTGTCTGTCATGGTCAAATGTATCAAAAACGGATGATCAAGGCTTTCAACAAAAAGCTCAGACGATAAGTGTATCAAGTTGAGGATCTAGTGATCAAGCGCATCATACTGCCGCAAGGTGATCCTAAGGGAAAATGGACTCCTACATACGAAGGGCCATTTGTAATCAAAAGCATATTCTCTGGTGGAGCAATGATCTTAACCACCATGGATGGAGACGACCTGCCACACCCTGTGAACGCGGACATAGTCAAAAGATACTACGCATAAGAGACCCGCTAGGTTGACACACCTAGGCAAAATAAGGGCATCCCGGTGAACCAAAAAGGTTCGGGAAAAAATTAGGGATAAAGCAAAAAAATTTGTACACCCGACAAGTTGAAAACCCGAAAGGGCGACTTGGGAAAAAAAGGGTTTCCCGGTGGACTGAAAACCCGAAAGGGCGGTCCAGGCAAAAGTTAGGGAATTAAAGCGTATGATTATGTCCCGTTGGATCACTTTACGGATAACCTTTGGCTTCCAGTGACAAACTCTAGGGTTCTGATCAATCCAATCATCTTTGGACACGGCAACAAATAGATAAGATGCTCAGAGACACGAAGGCTATAGCGGAATGGGAACCCCATGAGATTATTGCACATAGGTATCTTTTCTTTGTATCAAATATCATTTTTTTACGATGACATTTTCTTACTAGAATGTTTGTCTCATTGTACAAAAATACATACTCAAAGTCAATATAACGATATCTCTTTGAAAGTGCAAAACTATTTGTTTTCTTTGCTCTTGTGTTTTGTTTGCAAAAACGTCCAATGATTTATTTTTGAACATATGAATTTGAACATAATTACTGTTTACAAATGAACAAAATAAAAAGACAATCACTAATGGATTTAAGAGATAAGGAAATCTCTTTAAGTTCTCCATAAAATCCCTTGCAGTGTGCAGTTTAATCCCCAGCGGAACAAAACTTCCAATTATCAATCCCCGATATAAGTCGCCAAATTTCTCGGGATTGTTCGACAGGATTTCACAAGAACCACAGAGTTTCCCTTACAACAGAGTTTATTTCTCTAAGCAGAAACTCATAACATTTCAAATTCACAAACATGAAGACTTACACTCTACATTCCCAGCAGCAGTCAGGGATTTATTTTCCTAGTCCAATAGCACTACAGCAGATTGGCTCACATACGCTTAAGTCGCGTCCATATATCATAAACATCAATGACACAAATGCATATATCACAATCTCATTGTACCATGCATTTCATACATCATGACATTGCATACAGCTAATGTTTTACCCTTTGCAGGATAAGGTTAATCAATGACTGTCATCAATAAATCTGAGATTTATACTTGAAACAGGCTAAAGACAATTGGCTATACGACCAGCTGAGCTTTCAGATACAGTTCAGATACGCTCCTGACACGGATGCCATCTTGATACTCATTCAAATTCAGCTTTTAGATACATTTCAGATACGTTCCAGACACAGATGCCATCCTGATAATCATTCATATTCGACTTTTGATACAGTTCAGATACGCTCCAGATACGGATGCCATCCTGATACTCATTCAGATTCAGCTTTCAGATACATTTCAGATACGCTCCAGACACGGATGCCATCCTGATTCTCATTCAGATTCAGCTTTCAGATACACTCCAAATACGGACGCTATCCTGATACTCATTCAAATTCAGCTTTCAGATACAGTTCAGATATGCTCCAAACACGGATTCCATCCTGATACTCATTCAGATTCAGCTTTCAGATACAGTTCAGATACGCTCCAGATACTGATGTCATTCTAGTACTCATTCAGATTCAGCTTTCATATACATTTCAGATACGCTCCAGATACGGATGCCATCCTGATACTCATTCAGATTCAGATTTCAGATACAGTTCAGATACGCTCCAAACACGGATGCCATCCTGATACTCATTCAGATTCAGCTTTTGGATATAGTTCAGATACGCTCCAGATACGGATGCCATTCTAGTATCATTTAGATTCAGCTTTCAGATACGCTCCAAACACGGATGCCATCCTGGTACTCATTTAGATTCATCTTTCAGATACAGTTCAGATACGCTCCAAACACGGATGCCATCCTGATACTCATTCAGATTTAGCTTTAAGATACAGTTCAGATACACTCCAGATACGAAGCCATCCTGATACTCATTCAGATTCAGCTTTTAGATACAGTTTAGATACGCTCTAGACATGGATGCCATCCTAATACACATTCAGATTCAACTTTCGGATATAGTTCAGATACGCTCCAGATATGGATGCCATTCTAGTACTCATTCAGATTCAGCTTTCAGATACAGTTCAGATACACTCAAGACACGGATGCCATCCTGGTACTCATTCAGATTCAGCTTTCAGATACAGTTCAGATACGATTTAGATACGGATGCCATCTTGATACTCATTCGGATCTAGGCTTTCCTTTCGAAATAGCCCTACTACCCAGGTTCCTTCTCCCTTATCTCCAAACAACAGTTTACAACCCTATAAGACCTGTACCCGACCAGATACGTTTGATTTCATATTTCCCCAGTTAATGTCAAGCTTAGACTTGGTCTGTTTTCTGTCGCCAACCACCTTCGAATGGCATCTTTAAGCCCATTTCTGACAACTTTCCATTATCTCTCCAAATGGCATATTTTAAGGCCATTCCCTACGCAATCAACCACCACATCATCGAGTGAAAATTTCTGGGCACTCTAGTGTTCAATCATCTTCCACTTTCAAGCTACGAAAGACAAACTTGCCCATCTCACTTTTCAAGTTTAAGAAGATTGAACAGGGCAGTTGTTGTACCCTAAAATTTGCCCTCCCATTTTTTTATTATTCAAGATACTATCTTAGGTCTTCTCGAATACTCAATTAGGCTCAGAAGTTGATCAAACAGATTCTCTTCCTAGGCAGTAAGTAAACAATTAGGGTTTGGCGTTTCTCAAAGAAAATTGATTCTTCAAGGTTTCAAATGGTATTCATAGATCTTCATGTCTCCTCAAGAATGTTCATGTTGAGTTTCAAACCTCGCATTGCAAGTTTGCTCAGTCAATGGTTCATACGACTGAAAATGACTCCACTAACCCAAAAGCTGACCTTTTGCAAGACCAAGTTCAAGCGACTGTAACTTCTTCATTATTCGATATTTTTTTTAGCAGTTCTTCTTGCGTATGACTATCCCCGATGGTATCTCCAATTTCTCTTCACCAATCAAGAGCTGATTAAGTGTAGTAAATCACTAAAATTCGAATACTTAAAAGTCACTTCATGGATTTTGACCTAATCTTAAATAACTGTCGCCTAATTTCTAAGAATTGTGATTTCCTCAAATTATAAGATCTTGAGACGATTATTTATGCATATGGTTATAAATGATGTCGCTCACGAGTTTATCTTCAAAGATCGAAAAGAAGTTGTGTTTGGAAGACTTTGAAAGTTATCGAATCATTGCAAGTCATTTTGTTTGATTTCAAATGTTCTCAACCACAATTGTTTTGAAATCTGTTAATCTTACAAGATTGATGATTGTTCTTAAAAACATGTTTGTTTGGCAATGAAGTTCTATTTTAATCGAGCATGGTGCGCGAGTTCATTTTGAATGCAAATTTGGTTTGGACGAGAGTTGAAGATTAAGACTGTCATTTAGATGACCTTGGCTTTGGGTTTGAGTTAACCAAGTTGGAATTAAATTCTTAAACGTTTATTTTGTTTATAAATTTGATTGGAGCATAAGGCGCATTGGTTTATTTGGTCACTTTGTGATTTCTTGAAGTTCAAGCTACCAAACCAAGATGTTTTATTCAAAGCATTCAATTGAGAATTACAAAGATTAAATCAAAAACTCAAAGTTTTGTACAACAAATTTTATCATTCACAAATCTTCTCAAGGTTTTGTGTTCATTACATTGCAATTGAAAATAAATTACAAATTTTTTGTTTTGTTTACAAAGGATTACAAATCTATTGTTTACAAAGGAAGAAATTTTGTTCTTTTTTTTTTCAAGATCTTTGTTGCTTCATCTTCAAGTAATCAATCCAATCCTCGTTTTCCATCCACGCCTCATGTTCATGAAACAAAGAAAGGAAAGTTAGTAAGAATTCAAGCAAAAGAGTATTTGTTAAAAGAGAAACTTCATCACTAGGGTTTGTATATAGGAATCAGAATTTATGTTGTTTGTTTTATCATAATTCCTCTCCTCCCATTCTTGCAAATCACAAGGTTGGACCTTGGTTCACAAGACGGAAAAGAAAATGTGCAAGCAAACAAAACACAGCAGCAGCAGGGCATAAACTATGCAAGAAGCATAAATAGCAACACTGCAAAACAGCAGGCCCGCAACACAGCAAGAACAGGCTGCAAAACCAGCAAACTATGCAAGCAGCATAAACAAAATAGAAACAATGCAAAACAGTACGCCTGCAACACAAAAAGAATAAGGCAGCAGCAAGCTGCTATGCAAGCAGACAAAAAACAACAAAGCATTATTCATAAAAATAGCAAGCTAGTTAGCTCACATAGCCCTATATCATCATTTTCTTAAATATACAAACCCTTCAGAGATTATTGAGTAAAAAGCAAGTTTGCTTTGTATCATAGGAAGATGAAGAGGGAAAGAAAAAGTCAGAAAGATATCACCTGCACTGCTGCCCCAAATCTTCCCAAACCTGTTGCATAAACAACTAAACAAAACAGTCCAGAAACCTATAGCCCAGCATTTGCACACAAATAGTAATATGAAAACTGCACTCAAAAGGCAGCAAGTCAGCATTCCTAAATTGTTCAAAAATCTCTCATTTCCCCCTATTCTTTGGTTCTGATTCAACATAAGAGAGACATGAAGAGAGGGTAAGCATCGATTTTTTGGGGGCAGAGCCAAGAGAAAAATATAACAGCATCATCCATAAAGAAAAATAGAGCAACATTGTTATAAAACAGGGACAACAGCATCACAAGAAAGAAAAAGGAAAAAGATCCCCATTTTATCATCATTTTCCCCTTTCAACCCTTCAGAAACTAAAGAGAGAAAGAGATAAAGTTTACAGGAGGAGCTTCCCTGTCAAACGAAAAGCCGTGAAGCCATCAGCAACAAGGTAGACTTCCATTACTTCTCTGCATTCATCATAAAATATGTTATCTGCATGCATTATATTTTTCATTATAATCAAATAAAACAGAAAAATTATTACACAAAAAACTTAAAACAAAACAGAGAATGTACCCCCATTCCTCTGTCGAAACCCACCTCATGAAATCCCTTCTGAAGCCACAATAACATTCGTGACTATTAAATACCTCCGCCATTTTTCTTAACAGCCACCACCACCAACCAATCGGCATCACCATCAGTAACCATCACATTATATCTCCTCCAATCGCATATTCCCTTTTCATCGTCTCTCTCCATCTCAACTCGTCATAACACATCACCGCCGTTTCAAAACCCTCTGATCCATTTACAGTTTCCCGGATCCCCTCAAAAAGAAATCACAAGCAGAGCTCATGGAGCTTTTCCACTTTCAATCTTCGGCAAGGAAGAGGATGATGAATATGTTTTTGATCCCAGTTCCAATAATTTGTGTTCTCTCCAACAGTGGTGGTGCTGCGAAACGGTTGGTGAGATGAAATAATAGAATGGACAGAGAAAGTAGATTGAAGGGAAGAAAGAGAATCTGTGATTAAGGAAGAGAAACCCTTGATTTTTTGTTTCACGATAAAAACCATAGAAAACATAGTTTATTGATAGCAATACTGTTTAATCTACTTTTTGCCTTCCCAATGACTAAACAATAGACAAAACCAGCGGCGCCTTCTGTCTCTTTAGGGTTACTAAAACTTCTTTCTTTTCCTATTACAAACCGGGTTTGGGCCTATCTTCTTGGCCCATCCCATTTAATAAATTTTGCTTTTTTATATCAATAAATGCATAGAAGTAAATGAATGAACAAGCTAGTGCAGTGGTTAAGGCGATGAGGTTTGGAGGTGAAGTCCTGGGTTCGAGACCCCCTGGGGACGTTTTATTTTTCATTTTTCTGTTTTCTTCTTTTCTTTTCTTTTTTAAAAACAAAAAAAACTTCTTGGGCTCTAAAGCCCATTCGAAAAAACAGTACACCCCCCTATAAATTGTTTCACACCTTTTATTAATGCCAAGTTGAATTTTATGTCTTTTATTGATTTTTCTTAGCTCTTTTTATTTTAGTTTAAAGTTAATTAAATGATTTTGTAGTCTTTTAGTTAGATGATTCTAATATTTAGTTTCAACTTAGAATTACTGTAATAATTTTATAATTTAGTTGATAATTTTAGATTTTAACTTAGCTTTAGAATTAATCTAGTAACTTAGAATTTTTAATTTAGTTTTAGAATTAATTTAGTAACTTAGAATTTTAAGTTAGTTTAGATTTATTTTTGTTAATCTTTAGTTTCAATCCAAAAAAATACAATTTCGAATTATTTAATTTTCTTAAATTAGTTTAGGTTTTTTTGTGAAAATTAGTTAACTAACATTTTTTTTGTTTTGTTTAGTCAACATCCTTTTAAATTGTTTAAATTTCTCCACGATAAACGAAATTTCAAAAAATAATAGAATATAATTTTATTTTCCTTTTTTTTTTTAAATTTCTCACAAACAAAAATACCAAGAATTTTATTCCCATACTTTGTTAATTAATTTTTTCATAGATTGTTGTAGTTTTAATTAATTGTTCAATTTGATTTAGTTGTGTTGATTGCCTATTTGGATATTTAATTGCATTAATCCATCCCCATTTGTAAATTTGTACCCCCATTTCCACAAACTCTGTAACAGTGTAGAATTTCAATTTCCACAATTTACTAGTTTTCCTTATACTGTATAGTAATTAGGCGTGCATGGCAAGATTCAAAAATCAATCGCTAGATATCCTAATCAAAGAACAAAATAACTTGAATCAAACACACTTTTTCACACGCGCAGCCCTAGGGTAACCTCGCCCGTCGCCTCGGAAATACAGTCATGTCCCTCGAATATGGGACGCTTTAGCAAAGACCCTTCGATAAAAAAAGATCGTAGTCCCTCGATGACCCTTGATTTTGCCTTCGGTAAAACGGTCTAGTCCCTTATGAAAATTGCTAAAGTGTCTCACAAGTTGCCTTTTATGACTGTACAAATGTTTCGCGCCTGTCCCTTCACAACCAACAATGGGGCTTCTTACCAAATCAATGGTAAGATAGAAGAATCTAAAGGAGGAAAAGAATATTTAAGACCTTTCGAGTAGGTAGATTCTCTCTTAATCGCTCGCTTGCTCACGACAAAAACATTTTACACCAACAGTTTCATCTTGAAACATTTTCAAAAGACAAACACTTTTTGTATACGTTCTTATAGAGACGAGAACCATTACAAAAATATCTTTTCAAAATCACCTTCAAAAAATACAATACACAAACACCTCTTTGAACTATTTTTTTCGAAACAACACTTTGTAAGCGTTCTTATAGAGACGAGAACCATTGCAAAGATATTTTCAAAATACTTTCAAAAACCACACCACAAGCACATTCAAACAAAAGCAAGTGATCTAGAGAGTAACTAAGAGCCCATGGAAAACCATGGATGAAAATGGTGCTAAAACCTTCCTTTTTCATAATCTACCCCCCGAAATCAAGAAACCATCTCGAAAGGTCTTTCCTGTGCTTTTTTAACTTTCCTTTTGGATAAAATAAAAGTCGGTGGCGACTCTTGCTAACCGTACAATTGCGATCAAACACAAAAGACCCAAGTCAGTTCTCCTACCGTATCACAATGTCCAATTCCCCAAGTGATTCAGATGGAGATCTGCCCCTGGCTATTTGGCATTCTTGAGAGATTCCTTGAACCTTGACTTGACTGCCCCAGATCAGCTGGACACCATGTTATGCCCCTTGATTATGAAAGGCCTATTACTGGAATTTCTTTCCGTCTGAAGTGATTCTGTCCACTGAGAGGATTTCTGTTATCGAATATCCGTCGTGCGAATTTCTCTACTGTTGAACAAATAGTCATATGCAAACAATGGTATTTTAAGAATGCAAAGCTTATGTCTGTCTTGAAGTTTGAAAATTCATTTTTTAGTAAAATAAACAAATTTTGTAAAAGTGTGATATCATCTCAGGATTTATAGCGAAACCTACAGGAGTCAGGATACCTTTTATAACAATATGCTTTCAAACTAACCCATGCTTCAGCTAGGACTTTTAAGGGTTATAATGTGGTCTGATTCACGGTTTAAGAAACAAAGGATAAATACTCGAATTTTATTTGTACCCAACCCGTTCTTCGTGATGTTCTTCAGTCCTATGCTCATTTAATTATGTGTTTAAATCTCGATCGAGTCTGCAATCTTTGCTCTGATACTTGGTGATGGTTCAAGAATTGAACGTTCATTTGAGAAGGTAGTCATTTTCGTAACATTTTCTTCTTTTTTTTGTTGAGGATTTGTAGGACCTCTTTTTTTTGATTTTGTTATCCCTACTTTTGCCTGAACTGTTTCCTTTGCGATTACAGTCAGCGGGATGCCCCAGTTTTTTCTTAAGTCTCCTTCATAGGTTTTGACTTAACGGGCTTTTCTTTTGAGAGACAATGATTGTCTGCCTTGACGATTATGTGGACCCATCACCATCTTTTGGAGAGCATCTTCTACACAATTTGTCGTGCATGAAGGGGAAAGTTTGTGATTGAATGCAAATCTGAATTAACTGAGAAAATTACCCTGCCCCAGGTTATGATTAAGGGTTTTAATTTGTATGAAAAGAAAAACTCCTACTTCTTAGGCTCAAAGGGGTTGACTAGGGATTATCTTCCTTATAACTCCACTGTTTAGGATTTGAAACAACGCCTGTACATCGTCAGCGGGGTTTATTCAAAAGCATACTGTAGAGACTGTGGTATCGTTTTCATCATCCTCCCTTTAAAGGCTTAGAGCTTTTGATCGAGAGTTGAAAAAAGGAAGTAAAAATGCAGTTTGAATATAGTGAATAAGAATGAAATGATTCAAGACAAACATATGTAATGCATTGATAAAATAACAAAGTTTGACATGAAACAAATGTTCGAACAATCAAAAGAAATTACAAATTGAAAATTCTAGATGAATAAAAAGCCTCTTTGTCTTGGCTTGTCACTTCAGATGGTGTGCCTTTGAAGAATGGCAGAAGAATTCAGTCTGGCCATCTTGTGTGAACTCCAGCACACCTTTATTGACCAAGTCCTTAATCTAATTTTTCAATGCCCAACAGTCATTCGTATCATGTTTGGGACTATTGAAATGGTATGCGCACATTGTATCAGGATGATAGCTAATAGTGGAGACATTGGGATTTTGAGGAGGATCCCTTAACGTAATCAACTCCATCTTCAACATGTGTTGCAATACATGAGCCAAGGACATGTTGATTTTGGTGAATTTCCTTTTGGGATTGTCTTGCCTTTGTTTATTACCTCGTTGTGGTTGGCGAGGTCGTTATTGGACCCTTGGCGTAGCAGCCGTTTTGAAAGGTGTTTTTTCAATCAAATCCTCTTGTTTCAACTAATACTGATTAAAGACTCGATCCCCAATTCTCATTGTTTGCTCCATATGATTGCATCCATCTTGATGAAGCTTGCTGATGAGAAACCTCAACTCTTCTTGTTCCCAAGCTAAACTTTGGATAAGACGCATTTTCCCTAGCATTTGGATTCTCATTGCTTCCATCTCAGCTTGCAGTTGTTCTAACTGGTCATCCTTATTATTGTCAGGATGTTTCTTGGTCAAGTTTCCTGTTGAGGAGTGTTTTCAATTCTTCATGCCCCTTGGATAGGTTGAGGAACATTTCCATGAACTGAGACTCTTGAGTTTGGAGATCTCTGTTGTTCTGTTTGAAATCCATTTTCCTTGCTGAAATAAACAGTGAGAACATGAGAGACTTGTATTGGAAGACCTGTTATGTAATGACATGCATGATGTGTAAATGTTTCTAAAGATATCACGGGGTAAACACAAGAAAATGTTAGGAGTTAGCTGCAGCTTTGATTGAAGAACATCGTATCGTTGAAGGTCCTTATACGAAAGTCAAGCTCACCATGTCGAGTGGGTCATCGCCCGTGACTCAAGTTGTCGTGTTTTGATCTTTTGACGGCATTGGCTAGAGGAAAATAAATCCCCTTTCCCCTTGCTAGACGTGTGGTTTATCATAACCTACATCACAGACCCTTGAGATCCTTTAAATTGTTAAGGAAATGTTATGGTATGATGCTATGATGTGTATTCTATGCATCAAGCAAAAATGCAGGGGGATGAAGACAAGTATGTCTTGCAAGAAAACTAGTTTATTTGATAATGTATACAAACAAGGTCCTGCAAGGAATACCAACAAAAGCCCTGCAATGAGTTCAAGTTGTTAGGTAATGAAGGCAAACAAATCACACAAGCAGCCCTAGGTTCAAGCTTGCATGGGGTTTATAGGTAGGTACCCTCTTGAAGTTTAGTTGGTTCAACCTGTCTTAGAAAAGTAACCGGGTTCTAAGGAATCTCAATATCACTGATCTTTATTTGTCGAGCATTATTTCAGCTTAGAAATCTTTTCTTGCGGCCGAAACATCTCGAAAGTCCGATCTTAATGAGTGTAACATCGAGTATCAACCAATCCCCAACTTTACACCGAGACCGGCTATCTCACTACTTTATAATGGCCAAGTTTGTTCAACTAAGGTTCTAAGGTCCGTTAGTGCTTCAAGACACCACACGGCGGCCTCGTATTCTCTTCGATTCAACACAAGGGATACCAGTACCAACCAAAGTGTCGCACCCATATAACTATCACTTCAAACATATCGGTCTATGTCGTACAGTCTCCATGATCTATTGTTGTTTACCTAAAAATATGTCCCCAGATCCGAGTGTAGGATTTATAGTAACAACCCAAACAACCCTCCAAAGATAAAGCATACAAAGAAAGCAATTAAAACAGTTTTAAAATGAACTAACTCTTAAGGTAACCTCACTTTATAAGTATTTTCCCCATCAGAGTCGTCAGTTCTGTGATATGGTGGCAGAACCGATTGTTTATACTGGTTTTGCATTTGTGTTTGCAAATGTTACAGTAAGCAAGAGTCGCCACCGACTTTTCTTTTATCCAAATTAAGGAAAGGTTGAAAAGAACAAAAAAAGACCTTTTCGAGAATTTTCTGAGTAAGGGGGGTAGATTATGAAAAGGGAAGGTGTTAGCACCCTTTCCATCGTAGTTATATACGGGCTCTTAGATTCTAGCTCATGTTTTGAAAATTGCTTGTGCTTTGTATGTTTTGAAAAATGTTTTGAAATTCCTTAGTGCGGGGATTCGTTTTGTGATAACTCTTGTATCAGTCCTCAAGAGTGTTGACAAAGTAAATGTTTTTGAAAGTTGTTTTTGAAATGTGTAAGTGAAAATAGCTTGTTTTGAGCATAGCATCTAACAACTATCTACTTGTACTCGAAAAGGTTTGTTCTTTTCCTCCTATCCTTTAGACAATGCTATCCTACTATTAGTGAGTAGGTAGCCCTAGTTGTTGGATGTAAGAGGGACATTCGGAGGGACGTACAATCACTAAGGAAACTTGTGGAGACGCTTTAGCAATTTTATCTAGGGACTAGATCATTTACCAAAAGGCAATTGTAGGCTCATCGAGGGGCTATGATCTTTTTGATTTACGGGTCTTTTCTAAAGCGTCCCTATTTCGAGGGACATGGCTGTTTTTCTGAATGCAACCAAAGTGGGGTACCCTAGAGGTGTATATGTGCAATGTGTGTTATGTTCAGTTATTTTTGTCTTTTTTGTTAGGTTTGCTACCGTTTTGTTATTAGTCTTTCCATACAATCCTATTAGTCATACATCTAGTAGTTAATATGAAAAGTAGTAAAAATGAAGAAAGTAAGGGTCCTACGTTATTACAACCAAATCTAAAGACAAGAAAAATGTAAAAACAAAGAATAAAAATAAATAAGAGAAATGAATTCTTCGATCCTGGCCATGGACTCCTTCGATTCACCCTTCTTTTTCCTTCTTTCGGTTGGGCTTGAGAATTGACGTGAGCAAGCTTCGATTTGAACCTTTTCCTTCCTCCTTCGACTGAGTTTGGGAATGGTATGGGCAAACTTCAATTTGCACCTTCTCTATTTATTTCAATTGAGCCAGGGAGTGGGCATGAGAAATCTTTGACTGCAAACTCCTCTGCTTCTTTCGATTCAGAATATGAAGTAACATGGACCTGCGAAGTAGCATGAGTGCATATCCTTCGTTCACGCTCTTTTTGTCTTTCGTTTGAATCTGTACATGTTAGTTCCAACAATAAAAGCAAACAAAACAAGAGGGCATAAACGAAGAACACAACTAAGAAGCTATCTACATATTATGCTGAAACGAAAAGTAAGTACAGGGCTATTTACGTGTCATGCTGAAACGAAAGATGCAAGGTCAAGGGGACTTACCTTGCTTAAAATTGGAACTGGTGTGGGGACTAGAGTTGCTGGATGCTCTTGGATTCAAAAGGAGAGAGAACAAGTGTGATGTGATCTTGTTGAGTTTTGAGAGTTTTTGGTGTGCTTCTCTTAGGTTGTGTATGCGTGTAAAACAATATGTGTGTATGGTTCCCCTGGGCTTATGTATCTAGCGTGTGCGTGTACGTATGTGGTCTCCTTATATATAGGGGATGGAGGGGACAAGAGGACAAAGGAATAAACAACCATTAAGTTGGTGTTTTAAAGGCCATGAATGTCACTTTGCCAAAGACATAGTTTCTTGTCCCTTTTTGAATTTGCTATGAACCTGGACACCTTTGACTTTCGAATAACTTCAGTCCCTGCCCTTCAATTGGACCTCTTGTGTATCCTTCGAATGGGTCTTTTGAATGTTTCTTTGAATGGACCTTTTGTGTACTCTTCAAATGGGCCTTTAGTTTCCTCCTTCGAATGGACTTTTTGAGTGTCTTTCGAATAGTTCATATGTATACCTTGTGCCCTCTTCGAATGGGCCACCAATGTGTGTCCTTCGAATGGGTCAAGTCTCATCATTGGGGGCTTCTTCGATTGAGCCCCTACTCAGCTTGCCCCCAATAAAAACTCTTTCCAGGATAATCGAAGCTTCCTTCAGTATGAATGCTTGTGCGGGGAGCTTGATTATGGCAATATATGGGATTTTGGGCCAGCCAACATCTTTGCATATTTGTCTTTCGTTTTGGACAACTAGATCTAATCTTTGACCAAACCCCTTTCTTTCAGACAACACAAAGTGTCCTTCGAATGGTCCTTTAAATTTCTTCTTCAAATGGATCATTTAAGTGTCCTTTGAATGGCTTTAGATTGGACCCATCTATTTGCCTTAGCTGTTTGATTCATATACCCTCAAGTGAGAACTTCATTTTGTCAATCGAAGCCTCCTTCATCATTTCCTTCGAATGCCATTGCACAAAAAGCCTGGGCCTGGCCACATGTAGGACCAAGGCTCATCATAAGATAAACTTGCATTCAGTGATTATGTGTCTCTTTCTAATGGCCAGCAATATGTGTCCTTCGAATAGGCTTTTGGAGTTCTCTTTCAAACGGGTCATATTGTGTGTCATAGTGCAGAAGTAGTGTTGAGGGGTCTTGGCCTCGAGAGCAAGCGCAAAGGAAGTCTTAGCCTAATAGATTGAAGGCAATCATAGAAGAAACCTTTGTCCTTGTCAATCCAAAGCAAGCATGAAGGGGCTTTTGGCCTAGTGAATTGAAATGAACTTGTAGAAGTTGTTAGCCTTGTGAATCGAAGGCAAGCCTGAAGTAGCCAATGCACAGTCGAAGCCTTGTGACTTGAGCATGATCAAAGGGGGACCCAGTGCCCATTCGAAGATTATGAATCAGACCTGCAGCGAAGAGTGCCAAATGCCTAATTAAAGACTTTGAAACCAAGCTTGTTCGAAGGATCTAGATGCCTAATCGAAGCCTGTCAAAATTGTAAGTACGAAGTGCGCCTAAGAGGGGGGGGGGGGGGGGTGAATTAGGTACTTTAAAAAATTCTGGTTTTAGTGATGATGGATATTATTTTTCTGGATTATGGTGAGTTTATGAAAGAGTAAAGTGCAGAAAAATAAAGAGACACAAACGATATATCCTAGTTCCCCTCACAGTCCGAGAGTACTTCAGTCCCCTTTCAACATGAATGAGATTTCCTTATTGTGGCAAACTTAAACAAGAACTACCAAAAACCAAGAACAATCCTCTTGGACCAAGAACAATCCTCTTGGATTTTCACTATGTCAACAATGAGAACAATCCTCTCAAAGTGACTTTCACTTGTATCCAACAATACTGGAAAGACAAGATTTATAAAACCACATAAACTTATTTGCCAACAATCCTGAAAAATAAGTAAGTATCTATCAATATTTGATTTGAGTGAGTTTGAGTAGTAATGATCACTTTGAGTGATTTAATCAATGAATTGATCTTCTCTTCCAATGATAATAGTATACAATGACTCAAGATATATAATGCTCAAGGTTTTCTGGTTAACAATATGTGAAAGTGTGCAGAAAACTTATGTATGAAAGTGAAGAAAAGCTTGAGTTTGTATTTTGAAAATTCAGAAAATATATTTGGAAGAGGTATTAAGAAAGATATTGAAAATGAGTATTTATATGTTCATAGCACCTTTTTGAAACATCATAAAGTTTTGTAAATGAATCATGAACAATTGCCAAGATTGAGTGAAAGGTTTCCATGAAAAGGTGTCATGAACAGGCATGTGCAAAGCTGCTGTTTTTCAAAATCGTGCAGCATGCAATCAATTGCACCCTTTGTGTAAATCGATTGCACGGGGTTTCAACAGCTAAAATTTTCAAATATTTTTAGTGTGCAATCGATTGCATAAGAGTGTAAATTGATTGCATGTGAAGTCAGTAGCAAAAATTGATTGAGTGAAATCGATTGCACAAACAATGTAAATCGATTGAACTGAAAAACAGTAGCAAATGTTTTGAAAAATTTAAGCATGCAATCGATTGCACAACTATGCAAATCGATTGCACTCAAGTAAAAAAGTGATTTTTAGCTTAGAAAAACTTGAGTAAAGGTTTGGACAATATAAAATATTTTTTTTCACCATTGAGCATCTATGTCTTAAGTTCAAAGTAAGTATTATCATTATACCTTGAAATTTTCTAAGTGCTTGAACTGAAGACTTTATCCATAGATGCTTTTAGCTTGATCAATAATCTTTGCCTTCTTTGTCAATTATGGTTTGTCTTCATCAAAACAAAAGTTCATTTGAGAAGCTTGATTTTACATTCTCCCCCTTTTTTGATGATGACAAACGATCTTGCTTGATGCGTTGTAATTTCCGGAAAGAGCTTCTCCCACTAAGATGCATAACTCCCCCTTTGTATGAGAAGGTTGGAATCCTTTTAATTTGTTCATCTTGGTTGAAGAGTACCTTAAAAAATTAAGACAAGGAAATATACAAGCATAAAGTACCACATCCTTCCCCCCCTTTGACATTATCAAAAAGAAGGGAAAGATGCATAAAAAACAGTAATAAAGTAATATTTCGAGAAAAAATTTAATTAAACATGCATCACAAAAAGTCTAGCGATTACAAAGAAATTTAACAACAAACAAAACATAGAATAACAGAACAAGGACATAACAGAAAATAGTAGACATAATAAAGTTGGACATAACTTTATGGTTGATGCATGTCCCAGTTGTTGTAGGACCAAGATCCTTGATTCGGAAATTGTTGTTGTAGAGGAGGTTCTGTGTAGTGTTGTGGAGGTGCAGCTGGATTATTTGGGTCATATGGTGGAATGTGAAGATGAGAGTAAAGGTAAGAAAATTGTTGATTCACATTTGTGCGGAAGTCATTAATCCGGGTTGTTGTAGAATCATTGATAGCATTCCATTAGTTGTTGATGTTGGTGTTCATGGAAGCAAATTGTTGAGACATGAAATCCATAAGATCTTGATTGCTTGGACCAGAGGGAGCAGTAGGTGGAGGAGGTACAACTTCACCACCTTTGACTTCTTGATCGTTCCCTTCATCACCAACCACATCTTTACTAATGTAAGTGATAGTTTTTGTTTCCGGATTATAATGAACACCCATTCTCGAGTCAACATTCTTGATAGAGATCTTATGCAGATTTAGATCCATATTGACTTTCTCAAACCCAACAAAATCAACTCCAAATTCTTCCATAATTAATGTAACAAAATAAGCATATGGTAGAAATTTCGATTTTGCATCGACTCTCAGAATATGAACCATTATGAGCCTTGCCCAATTAACACTTATTCCTTTCTTTCTTGCATAAATCAGCTGCATTTCCAGGCCAGTCACAGTGCAGTGGTTTCCAGCCCATGAAAACATAATATAGACCATAAAGTAATGAAATAGTCGATCGTCTATATAAAAGTTACATGCACTCCATGAGTCTCTAGATGGAATCACTCCGCCTAGACCACAAACCCTTTTGGCACGAAATTCAGCTTCACTTAATCTCCCAATGCTGTAATAAAAATCCTTTTTCCTGTAGTCATCCCATGCCTCATTTTTAGGGTCGGACAAAGAGCTTCCAGTGTAGGGAATATGAAGAATCTCACCAACAATCTCAGGGGTTAGAGAGATTCGAGTACCCAACACACATGTCACCATCTTGCCTTTGTGGGGAGTTAAATTGCTAAAAAACACTCTTACCAGATCCGGATAATATGGACCAAATGATGAAATTAATGGTTCTAGTCCATAAGCAGTTAAATCATTTTGAAAATAAAAGCATTCCTGGGGAAAGGATGATAGCATACCATATTTGGGATTGGACACTATCTTTCTTTGAAAGTCCTTTGATAATCTTGCTTCTTATTCTTCGGTGAGAGATGAAAGTATTGGATTAGAGGATGAATCAACCTTTTTCTTCCCTTTCTCTGAAGCTGACACCTTTCTTTTTTGTCTTGAAGCCACGGGTAAGGTATTTGTAGGTTTTTGAGGGTTTTTAGGTTTTTGAGAGAGAAGGGTGTTTAATGAGCTGGAGTTTGGATATGATTTGAGTAGATAGAAATGAGTGGGTTGTATTATATGTAATGAATTTTCATTGGCTTGGGAATATGAGAGAGAGAGGAATTCTGACCAACAAATATTTCTGTCATAAAAGCATGTTACAGTGGATGCAATCGATTTGCATACAGGTGCAATCGATTTGCACATAAAACAGAAGCAAAATAAAACTGAAACGCACAGAGTGAAATCGATTTGCACTTGTGGTGCAATTAATTTTCACTGAAACAAAAAGGTCAAAATTAAAAACACTCAGTGAGCAATCGATTTACACTATTGTGCAAACGATTTGCATCAAACAAAAATGACCAAAAACATATTTTACTTAAATTTAAACACCACTTAACATATATATTCACATATATCATGGTTAAAAACATATATATAAAAACATAACAAGGATATAAAGCACCTTATATGTCGTGTTCGTCAAGAATGCCAAGCTCTCGTCGAATCTTGTAAAACGGTTCTCTTGCCAAAGGTTTAGTGAAGATATCGGCAAGTTGATTATGAGTATCTACAAATGTTACCTCGACATCTCCTTGAAGTACATGATCACGAAGAAAATGATGTCGTATATCTATGTGTTTGGTTCTTGAATGCATGACCGGATTCTTCGTAATGTTTATTGCACTTGTATTGTTGCACCGTAGAGGAATGCATCCTAGATCGAGTCCGTAGTCACGAAGTTGTTGTTTGAGCCACAAAATTTGAGCGCGACTACTACCCGCTGCAATATATTCTGCTTCGGCCATGCTAAGAGCAACGCATGCTTGTTTCTTGTAGGCCCATGATACTAATGCATTTCCAAGGATGTGACAAGTAGCACTTGTGCTTTTTCTATCAGTTTTACAGCCTGCATAATACGCGTCAGAATAACCAACTAAGTTGCAAACGCTACCTTTGGGATACCATAATCAGACATTTGTTATTCCTTTGAGATACTTCATGATCCTTTTCACCGCCGTGAGATGAGATTCCTTTGGATTTGCTTGAAAGCGAGCACATAGACAAACACTAAACATTATGTCAGGACGACTTGCCGTCAAATATAATAAGGAGCCAATCATACCTCGATACTTCTTGTTCTTGATGGACCAAATAAGTCCATATGTAACAGTTGTAGTGGCCTTGCAGTAGACACCCATTTTTAGATTTGAAAGTTGATTTTGTTTGTTTCCCTTTTTGACAAGAATCACAGAGTCTATCTTTGAAGAAATTTCTCTTAGGAAACCCAATACAAGATCATGCTTGATTAGTTTATTCAAGTGTTCCATGTGAATATGAGCATTTTTTTTGTGCCACAGCCATGAATCATCGTTGTTCACCATGAGACATTTTACCTTCAAAGATGGATCATCAAGGGAAATCATGAATATATTATTGATTCTTTTACCTTTAAGAATAACCTCGTGTGCGACTTCGTCTTCTATCAAGCATTCATCCTTGGTGAACTTGATCTTGAAGCCTTTGTCACAAAGTTGGCTAATACTAAGAAGATTGTGCTTTAGTCCTTCAACATAAAGAACATCTTCAATGGATGTGAAAGGTGGAGCACCAACTTTGCCTTTGCCAAGAATTCTTCCCTTATTGTTGTCTCCATAAGTGACAAAACCCTTGGCCTTTAGAACTAGATTTGAAAAATGGTTTATGTCTCCCGTCATATGCTTTGAACAACCACTATCAAGATACCAAAGATTGCACGTGGTCTTCAAGCATACCTGCAAAACAAATTAAGCTTTGTTAGGTACCCAAGTTTCTTTGGGTCCTTCGTAATTAGTTCCTTTCTTTACCCACACATAATACCCACTTTCCACACTAAAGGTTCTAACGTAGCAAGAATTAGGTGTATGTCCTTTAATACCACAATAAAAACAAGTAGGTTCAAAGTTACTTCTATATCTAGAAGGATAAGATTTCTTCTTAGGAAATGTTTTCTTTTTAGGATAGTGATGAACTATTTTAGGTTTGTTCATTTTCTCTTTGGATGATTGATCACTAGCCTTAACAAAGATAGTTTTATTAGAACTTGGTTTTGAAAAATTTGAATATCCAAGACCATTTTTATCATTGGAGTATCTTTGTTGGCTAAGAACACCTTCCAATCCAGTTTGTCCTTTTTCATATCTTTCAATGACTCTTTTTAATTGGACAATTTAGAAAGAGAGTGATTCACAATTTTTGCATACAAAATTCTATTTTTGTTCATCACTAAATTTTTGTTTTTCTTCTTTGAAATCTTTTTCCATAGATTCACATTTTTCTTCTAAGGATGAAATTTGTTTCTTTTGTGATGAAATAGTTTTATACAGAATTTTGCATTCATTCAATAGTTCATCTATAGCACCTTGTGCATCACTATCAAAAAGAGAAAATTCATTACTAACCTCATTGTCTTCATCATCGGAATGGTGTGAGGCCATCAATGCTAGATTTTCACTTTCATCACTATAGGAATCAGATGAGGAACTTATTTCATTATCCTCCCATGCAACATAGACCTTTTTGTTCTTGAATCCCTTTTTGCTTTTGTAGCCACCTTTCTTGGAGAGTTTCGGACAATCCGGCTTGATATGACCTTGCTTACCACATTCATAGCATGTGACTTCTTGTGTTGATGTGGAAGCTTCCTTTTTCTTAAATTGTTTCTTTCCTTTTGAATGAGAAAAGGGTTTGTCATTTCTACCAAAGAACTTACCAAGCATTTTAACAAGAAGAATGAAATTTTCATCTTCTTCCGGATTGTCTTTCTTTTCAACTTCCTTGGAATCTATCTTCAAAGCAATATTCTTGGATTTTTTCTCTTGATTTTCATGTTTTTCAAGTCTTCCGAGTTCCGTTTCATATTCTTGAAGTTTCCCAAACAATGTTGCTGACGTCATGGAGGAGAGACTTTTCTTTTCTGAAATTGTCGTTACCTTTGGTTGCCATTCCCTAGTTAAGGACCTAAGTACTTTCAGATTTAGTTCATCATTCGTCAAAGTCTTAACAAGAGGACTTAGATGATTTGTAAAGTGCACAAATCTCTTTTGTAGGTCAAGAATGGTTTCTCCGGGCTGCATTCAAAATAATTCATATTCTTGACTCAGGGTATTTAGTCTTGATCTTTTAACTTCAATAGTTCCTTCATGAGTTTGTACTAAGGTATTCCATATTTCTTTTGCTGTTTTGCATGCCGAGACACGGAAGAATTCATCCATGCTAAGTTCACCTTAAAGAAGGTTTATTGCCTTTTTATCATAGAGAACCTTCTTCTTATCATCTTCGTCCCATGCAGTTTTAGGCTTTGATGAGCCAGCACCATTGATTACCGTTATAGGGATAAATGGACCATTCTCGACGGCATCCCATATTTCTTCTCCTTGTGCTTCTAGATATGCCTTCATGTGTATTTTCCAAAAGTCAAAATATTCACCACAAAATAGAAGATGGCTTGTTGTTACTACCACCATATTTGAAAACGGGATTTTGATTTGCGGAAGCCATTCTGAATCTTTTAGGAACAGGTTACTTATAACCTGCTCTGATGCCAATTGTAAGTACGAAGTGCGCCTGAGAGGGGGGGTGAATTAGGTACTTTAAAAAATTCTGGTTTTAGTGATGATGGATATTATTTTTCTGGATTATGGTGAGTTTATGAAAGAGTAAAGTGCAGAAAAATAAAGAGACACAAGCGATATATCCTGGTTCCCCTCACAGTCCGAGAGTACTCCAGTCCCCTTTCAACATGAAAGAGATTTCCTTATTGTGACAAACTTAAACAAGAACTACTAAAAACCAAGAACAATCCTCTTGGACCAAGAATAATCATCTTGGATTTTCACTATGTCAACAATGAGAACAATCCTCTCAAAGTGACTTTCACTTGTATCCAACAATCCTGAAAAGACAAGATTTATAAAACCACTTAAACTTATTTCCAACAATCCTGAAAAATAAGTAAGTATCTATCAATAGTCTATTTGAGTAAGTTTAAGTAGTAATGATCACTTTGAGTGATTTAATCAATGAATTGATCTTCTCTTCCAATGATAATAGTATACAATGACTCAAGATATATAATGCTCAAAGTTTTATGGTTAACAATATGTGAAAGTGTGCAGAAAGCTTATGTATGAAAGTGAAGAAAAGCTTGAGTTTGTATTTTGAAAATTTAGAAAATATATTTGGAAGAGGTATTGAAAAATATTTTGAAAATTAGTATTTATATGTTCATATCACATTTTTGAAACATCATAAAGTTTTGTAAATGAATCATGAATAATTTCCAAGATTGAGTGAAAGGTTTCCATGAAAAGGTGTTATAAACATGCATGTGCAAAACTGCTGTTTTTCAAAATCATGCAGCATGCAATCGATTGCACCCTTTGTGTAAATCGATTGCACGGGGTTTCAACAGCTAAAAATTTCAAATATTTTTAGTGTGCAATCGATTGCATAAGAGTGTAAATCGATTGCATGTGAAGTCAGTAGCAAAAATTAATTAAGTGCAATCGATTGCACAAACAATGCAAATCGATTGCACTGAGAAACAGTAGCAAATGTTTTGAAAAATTTAAGCATGCAATCGATTGCACAACTATGCAAATCGATTGCACTCAAGTGAAAAAGTGATTTTTAGCTTAGAAAAACTTGAGTAAAGGTTTGGAAAATATAAAATATTTCTTTTCACCATTGAGCATCTATGTCTTAAGTTCAAAGTAAGTATTATCATTATACCTTGAAATTTGCTAAGTGCTTGAACTAAAGACTTTATCCATAGATGCTTTTATCTTGATCAATAATCTTTGCCTTCTTTTTCAATCATGGTTTGTCTTCATCAAAACAAAAGTTCATTTGAGAAGCTTGATTTTACAAAAATGCCAATCGAAAGACACCTCGTTCATCTTCAAAAATTTATTTTTCTTTAATCAAGTGTTTGTGACCCCCCATATAGGAAAAGATCTTGGAAAACATGAGAGGGCAAATTTTGGGGTACAACACCTGCGAAAGTGGTATGTCACCTACCAGTAATTTCTAGGTTCAAAAGACTATTCGCTAATGTAAACGATGCAAAGAACCTTAGATGTCATGCATAAGAAAGAAATTATGATGGATAAATTCGACATGTAGTTGATTCTTTGTAATGGAAGAAAATAGATTCTTTGTTTCCAAATTTTGGCAAAGAGTCGAGAAACCTTAGAATTGGACTTGCTACTGATGGAATGAATCTATTTGGTAATCTAAGTACTAACCATACTTCTTGGCATGTTCTCATGATGATTTACAATCTATCTAATAGGTTGTGCATGAAGCATAAATATATTATACTATTGATGATGATTTCGGGCCCAAAGCAACCAGGAAATGACATAAATGTTTATCTAAGTCCACTGGTTGAAAATTTAAGAGTGTTGTGGGAGGAAGGGGTGGATATTTTTTATGTGTATTCTAGCGAGCAGTTCAATATGCGCGCCATTTTTTTTTTGCACCATCAACGATTTTCTGGCATATGGAAATTTGTCTTGGTATAAAGTTAAAAGGCATAAAGCGTGTCCTATATGTGAACAAGACACATGTTACCATCATCTCATAAAAGAAAAGAAGACTGTTTATCTCGGGCATCGAAAATTTCTAAATTATTATAAATCATATCATAGATTACGAAAATCTTTCACTGGGAAACAAGAGCATGGTGTGGCTCCAAAGCCCTTAATTGGAGAGGAAGTTTATCAACTGCAATAGGGCATTAATGTTGTCTTTGGAAAATACCAATAGGGATCTACTGTGAAAAATACATGGAAAAAAGGTCGATTTTCTTCGATCTTCCATATTGGTCTAGTCTTGATGTAAGACGTTGTATTGATGTGATACACGTGGAGAAAAATGTATGTGATAGTGTAATCAGAACACTTCTCAACATTCAAGGCAAGACAAAATATGGTATTAATGCTCGTCTAGATTTGGGTTTGATGGGTATACGAGAAGAGTTAACTCCATAATATATAGGTAACAAGACATATTTGCCTCCTGCCTACTACACTTTGTCTAAAAAAGAGAAAAAAAAGGTTTTTGTGAGTGTTTACAAAGTATCAAAGTGCTGCATGGTTATTCATCAAATGTCAAGAGGCTTGTATTAGTTAAAGATCTGAAATTAGTTGGCTTAAAATCTCACGACTGTCATATCTTAATGCAATAGCTACTACCAGTGGATATTCGTAGGATATTGCCTAATAATATTAGGAAGAATATAACTAGGTTGTGCTTATTTTTCAATGCAATTTGTTGTAAATCCATTGATTCATTAAAGTTAGACAATTTGGAAAATGAGGCTGCAGTTATCTTGTGCCAATTAGAGATGTATTTCCCTCCTTCATTTTTTGACATTATGGTTCACTTGATTGTTCATCTAGTAAGGGAGAATACACATCAAAGTCCACACAAGTTGTTGTTGAGAAAATTATAAGTAAAATTTGGAAAATTATTCAAGTATCATTATATTTGTGATTGATAAAAACTATTAAAATTAGTTGTGGTTATTTCATTTTGTAGGATTCTCTAGTTGAAGAAGCTGAAAAAGATACCTTTGTTCCGGATGGACGTAACGATATCTTAACAGCAGCCGTTGGAACATCTGAGCATGGCGGTCGTGTTGGAAAACACCATAAACAAAGCACTTACTTTGGAAGGTCTTATTCATGTCAAGGACAACATATATAAATGAACAATTTACACAAATTTCATCTGAACTGGAAGCAAGAATTAGAGCTGATTTTGATCAAAAGTTGGTTGAAGAGCGTAAGGAGTTGCAATAATCTTTAATGGAGACACTTAGGTCTATCAATTTATCGCAAAACATAAATAATAATAAATGCATTGAAAAATGGAAGTTGTCGATGGAAGCGGAAAAGGAAGTTGTTCAGTTGCAAAAGGAATCACAAAAGACGTGGAAGTTGACGATGTTCAGAGATTGTTACTCATGATTCTGAAAATAGCTGACACACATTTGGAAATGAAATTAAGTCATTGTGTGAGTGTCACTAATTTCTACATGTCAGCTAAATGTATCAGAGAGTTATTGGTGGGTTTTTATTGGCTTGATGTGTCTATTCTGCAAGTTTAGTGCACGTAAGTATATTTTCTTTTTTTATTATTGTCATTATCTATTAATATGTTACATCTCTCATCACTTTGATTCTAATGTTTATTTTAAAATTATTCAGGTATATTCATCGTGTATGTATTGATAATTCCACATCAGAAGTATATGAATTTATGGATCCTGCTAGGTGTATATAAGTTTATAATGTGCTGAAATCTGAAGCTGATGTTAAAAAATACATACTAGATATGTTACGTGACGGAAAAAAAGTGTGTCACTTACTACCATTAGTTCATAGGTAACTTTTTATGAAATTATGTTTTCTATTTTTAATTTTGATAACATAGATATTTTATGTGACTTTTGTGTTTCCACACACACATACATATCTCATTGGCAATTAATAGTCATTTGCCCAAGAGGCAATATTATGGTCGTCTTTTATTCACTTCATCGGGAAATTGATCAAATCATGAAGAAAACTATTACAAAGTAAGTTTGTCTTTTATGTGACTTTTGTTATAATTTATTATATATCCTATATACATAAATTGTTACAGAAGTAATTTAATATTTTATGTGGCTTTATATGTATTTTTTTTCTTCTGAATTAGTGCTTTTGGGGTTAATCAAATGGCAACTTGAAATAGAAAAAAAGACTACATGGCTTCATCCCAATGTAAGTGTGATGTAAATTATAATTCTATATTTAATTTTATAATAAGTATTCACTAATTATGTCACTAATTTGTAGACAAGACTACAACATAACTCTAATGATTATAGATACTATGTGATGAAAAATATGTTGGATATTGTCTCTGTCAATATAACTGATTCTTAGATGCATGTAATAAAAAAAACTTTATTTTGTTATTTACTTTGCGTTTTGTAACTTAATGTGAATTTTCAAAGAATAACTCTATATTGTTATTTACATATTGTAGGTATTTGATGATTCGACAGAATTAACACAAGATAATTTGTATGGTTTACGACTCCGTTGGGCAAAATGTTTCTTTGAGTTATATAAAAATTAAGCTTTATCTGGTGAGTTATATAGAATTATCTATACATACCTGATTTGAGTTTCTTGATTTTGGTGTTGTTTCCTGATATTAATTGGTGTTATTATTTATTATCAGCAAATGTAATTTTGGTGTTGTCTACTGAAGCTACAACTCATCTTCTTGTGGATTACATGCTGGTATTTCAAGTGTGAGAAAGTACTTATAAATGGTTGGATATTTTTGTATAATTTCACTGGTTTTGTTGTTGTAGTAGTCCACCGTGTGTAAGCTTCTTTATAATTTTGTATACTTGTGAGTATCCTAGATTAGTACTTTTCTAATTCAATTTTTCATTTTGAAGAGTATATATATATGTGCATCATAGCTATTTGATGCAATGAAATTACCCTTTACTGGTTAGAAAAATATGAAAATAGCGACCTAAATATGGTCTATGTGATGTGGTAAAAATATCTTAAATAGCGACCTAAATATGGTCTTGTGATGTTGGAAAAATATGAAAAATTAGGTATCAAAAAAATTACAGGGAATCCACCTCGATTCCGTTAAAAAAACAAAATATATTACATATGGCCTTTGAGGCAACCGATGTTAAAACCTATATATTACATTAGGTCATTGAGGCAACCGATGTTAAAAACCATATATTACATCGGGCCAGTTAGGCAACCGATGTGAAATATTACACACACACACACACACACACACACACACACACACACACACACACACACACACACACACACACACACACACACACAGATATATATATATATATATATATATATATATATATATATATATATATATATATATATATATATATATATATATATATATATATATATATATATATATATATATATATATATATATATATATATATATATATTAACTGTGTATTATCTATAAATAGATAAAATGCCAAATCGAAATGCCATGAGTATTTGTTTTAAATATATTTTTAAATTATATTTTTTTCACATCAGACCTAACATCCAATTGATGTGGTAGGTGGATTTTTCACATCGGGTTGTTGTCCGATATAAAATGTCTTTGATTTATTACGTCACTTGAATTTATATCGGACCCGGACCCGATGTAAAATGTATTTTTCACCCGATGTAAAAAGTCTTTTCTGCACTAGTGAAAGAGCTCCAATTGTTGTTGGGAAAGATAAATTTCTTGAGACGATTCATATAAAAAATGAGTGGGAAGACTTTGGAATTCTCTTCTTTGTTAAAACTAACCAAAAACTCTGAGTTCATGTGGGAAAGAGAACACCAAGAAGCATTCAACCGATTAAAAGACTACTTGGTGAAGCCTCCAATGTTGGAACCCCCAAACAAAAACAAAGGCATGAAACTTTACATTGGAGCGTCAAAGTCTTCAGAGTTAGTGGTGAAACAGTTGACCAAAGAATACAAATGTGTTAAGAACCATCTGGTGATTTATGTGGCCAAAGAATTATCGTTACTTTAGAAATTTGATAACGTGTTGATTAGTCATGTGAAGCGTATTGACAATCAAGAGGCGGACGACATGGCCCAATTAGCGTCTGGATATAAAGTACCTAAAGAGAGCATATACGACTTCATTGATGTTAGATATAAATTGGTGTGTGAGAACACGCAAATGACAAAAACTTGGGGGCAGAGCCTGAAGTGATCTCTGATCTCCTAAATTATGATTATTTTGGAAATTTTGAAGTGGTAGGGGAAATTTTTGCCAGTGATGCGTTAACTGAGAATGACTGGAAGAAACCTATAGTCGACTACTTGAAAAATCCAGTTAGGACGATAGAGCGTAAAATTAAGTACAAGGCGTTAAGTTACAGATTGATGGGAAACAAATTGTTCAGGAAAACGCTTGAGGAGTGTTGTTAAAATGCTTAGGGGAAAACGAAGCACATTTAGCGACATCTGAAGTACATAGTGGAGCTTGTAGTACACATTAGGCAGGACAAAAAATGAAATGGTTGTTATGTGTAATAGGAGTATATTGGCCGACCATGTTAAAAAATTGCATTAAGTTTTCCAAAAGCTACCAAGAATGCCAAAAACATTATGGAATTTAACATGTACCAGCTAGCAAATTACATAATGTTGTCGAACCTTGGCCTTTCAGGGGACGGGCTTTGGATATTGTAGGAGAAATAAAAACTGCCTCATCGAAAGGCCATAAGCATATCTTAGTGGGTATTGATTAGTTTTCAAAATGGGTAGAGGTCGTCGCTTTGGTTAAAGTTGATCAAGAGGAAGTAATGGCCTTCATTCAAAACTAAATCATACATAGGTTTGGAGTCCCAGAAACTATAACAGCAGATTAAGAGACTGTGTTCGTAGGTCGAAAGGTAACTGAGTTCGCTGTAAATATGGGGTTCAAACTGTTAACATCAACGCTGTATTACACCCAGGAGAATGGGCAAGTGGAGTAGCAAACAAAGTCATTATAAGTTTAATCAAAAAACATGTTGGCCAAAAACCTAGAAGTTGGCATATACCTCTGGGTCATGCATTGTGGGCATGTCGAAACTCGACAAAAGAGTCAACTAACACAACGCCTTTCAACTTAGTATATGGACACGAGGCAGTGCTGCCTCTAGAGATTCAGCTGCAATCAGTTAGAGTGAAAAGGAAAACAAATATTCCTATTGAATATTACTGGGGAATGATGTATGATACATTGGTAGATGTTGAAGAACGCAGGCTAGCAGTATTAGATACTTTGTTAAGACAGAAGGAACAAGTAGCAAGGGCCTATAACAAAAGGGGGGATGCAAAGGCGTTCGTCTTTGGAGATATGGTATGGAAAGTGATCCTGCCTATGGATAGGAGTGATAAAGTCCTTGGAAAATGGCCACCAAGCAAGGAAGGACCATTTCGAGTAGTACAAGGTTTTTTCAACAATTCTTATGAGATTTAGGAGCTTACGCCAGAAGGTCGAATACTACAAGTAAATGGAAAATACTTAAAGAGGTATAGGCCTATGTTGCAAGAAATTATGATAAAGAAAGGATAAAATCCATTGCATAATAAGGAGGCCACCAAAGGGCCTGAAATGTGAATCAAGCTAAGCATTACAAAGAAGTATGGAGAGAACAAATTCATATTACATGTAAAATCAAAAGGCTAAAAAGGCACATTATTCTTGAGGGTTACATAGCATTCTTGAGCGAGCTCCAGATGAGATCGGTTAACGAGATAGAGGTGTCAAGATCAGCTAGCTCAATATCCAACATACCAACATGCTCCAGATGAGTGACCCCAACCACATCATCATTATTCAACGCCTATTAAGTTGTGTGAAACCCAACAGCTTGCAAAGTCTTTGCCTCGTCAATTTGTTTCTCCAACCCTTCTATTTGTTGCTTCAATACTACGATATGTTGTTGCCATTAGGAAATATTTGTGGCTCTAGTGTTAAAGTTTGCTCTCTCTTTGTCAAGAGTTTCCTTCATTTCTTCACTAGATGCCATGGAAGAATTCATGAAAGCCAATTCAACAGTGTGTTCTTTCTCCTTGGGATGGTGTTTTTCCTGGATCTTTTTCTTTTCAGCCAAGTCGACCAAAAGGTGATCAAGGAAGGTAGACGCTTCAGCCACGAATTTTAGGACTAAATGAGAAGTAGCTCGAACGTCAAATTTTTTCAGCATTTCTTTAATCTTAATACAATCAGAGGGATACGCCTCCAAATGGGTGATTAAATCAACATGAAAGAGAATGGTTTTAAGAGGATTAAGAAATTCTTCTTGAGTCTTAAGAGAAGAGATACCTCCAGATGCAGTAGAAGTACTAGAGCCTCTATAAGTTGAACGGTTCTTGGCGTTCACCGAAAATTTGAAGTACTCAAAGGGGCTGGATTGCCTTAGAGCAGCAAATTGTTGAGGCGACATGATGTTGGTCATAAAAATTACGTCGGGAGGGGTCGAGATGGTGCTAAAAAAGTTTGGTGCCTGAAGAGTCACTTTTTCCATTTATAAGGGATTTTGGTTTGCAGTTATGGTGACATCAACAACAACAGCATGTTCTGGATCCTTTAAGCCATCGCCTTCAATACCCTCCCTCAGGATGTCATTGTCGGCATCTTCCTCTAATCCCTCACTGATGGGATAATACTTAGAAGTACCCGGGGTGACGGGAGAATTGAGGTCACTCCCAGAAGGCTCGCTATCAGTCAAGACCACGTTGGGTTTCCTTTTGGTCTTGGGAGATTTCAAGACAATCTTAGTGGGGCATTTTTTAGTTTTAACTGCCAATCGCTAAAACAATAAAAGCAAGTGAGAACAGAACCATCAAAAGGACAAACGATTTATAAGATAAATAGTCTTTGAAGAAGAAGGTATCTAATGGTCTCCTTTAGGACTAGAGTTAATGCTCTCTGGTCGAGTTGACATAGGCTGTAAAACTCGTTCTCTTGCCACCACCGAAGCAGCCACAGTGGCAGAAATGGCCTTCTTTATGGAGACCTAGGATCGGGTCAACTGGTTTTTTTTTGGATTTTTTAGAGATGGCAGGCAAAGACGCGTCGTCAGCTAGTTTCTCTTGATTTGAAGAGTGTTTTTATCTCTTTAAGGATGGCTCAGGAGGGACGATGGTGTTAGCTTCAGGATCCTATGAACGTGTCAACACAATTAGTGGGTTAGAAAAGAACGCAAACAGCTAGTGAACTATCAAGGTAGTAGGTTACCTAAGAAGATGTTCCAAAGGCCTCATTATTTAAAGGAGAAACATTCGCACCATTGATAGCTTCCCTGAGAGTTTCTTGTGCTCGACCGCTGAATAAGACAATAACATAAGACAAAGTGTTAGAAGTCAAAACATAAACAAGAAGGAGAATGACAATTACAATAGTAATCCATACCTTTCCTAAACTTTTGTTGCATGGCTTCAAAAGCATGGTTCAGTCGAGCTTTGAAGAACTTGAGAGTCCCATTACTTTTCACAAAGTGCATAGTCCACTAGTCATAGAACTCCTTACTAGTGTAGAAGAGGGGCTTGAAGGCGACATGAGTTAACTTGGGGACATCAGCGGAAAAATGTTCAAGTTATTGAGCATATTCTCCCTCATTGTAGTTGGTGAATGAAAGACACAGTTTGTCTGATGGCTTATAAAAGTTGCGAGGAAAAGGTTGGCACAAGCCAAACTATCTAGCCACCAGATTAGGCTGATAACACAATAGTGTCACGCTATCATTAGCTCCTAACCTAGAGGCTATGAGCCTAGGGGTTAAAAAATCTTGCCATATGGCTTTGGATTCAGGGACCTACGTAAGATCGGCAGGAGGAAATGGTCGAGTGAACCACTAAGGACCATGTGGTCTAGAGGTAAAGGGTGTCATGCTTGGCTGAAAAGAAGTTGTTATACCCCAATTTTTGCCCATAAGATCCTCTCATCATCTCATAACATCCATACATCTGGATCACACTTTCAGGTTGGTTATCTCTTTGGATTCGTTCCCTTATCTTTAAGTTTGCTCTCAAGGTATCTCCAAGCAACTTAGTTGTTTATTTCGTATATTTGTTGTTGACTAACTTCTAATTAAAATACCAAAAATATTTGATTTTTTTTTGTACATTTGTGTTTTGTAGGTATCAAGCCAAAGCATCAAACAAGCAAACTTTTCTAGTGATTTTTCTCTGAGAAAATCAATTTCCACAATTTCCTTTTCTTTTTGCACTAAAATTTCATTTTTTTTCTGTGCAAATCGATTTGTACAGACATGCAAATTGATTTACATACGCGAAATTTTAAAAAAAAACCAGTCTGCAAGTTTGTTAATTTTTTGCTCCAATTTTCTTTTATTTTAAAAAAAATATATCCTAGATTCAATTTTTTGCTCCAAAAATCAATTACCAAGTCTAATTTTGGTTCCAAAGCACCACTAATCCCAAGTCTAAACTTTATAAATAGAACCTTCATTTCATTTAATTTTCAAGCTTTTGATAACTAAATTTTTTCTCAATTCTCTCTATCTATCAAATTCACTCAAAGCTCCATTTTCAAATAAAGTTAGTAAGATTTTTATTGAAGCTTACTAATCTTTGAGCTAAACCTTCATCCAAACACTTTTCTTCATCAATTCTCTATATCCAAGCTTGGGAGGTTTATTCTTGGGGCTGAATTGAAGCAAGTTCTTGAAGTTGTTTTGATAATTTTCTAGATCTACCTTTGGTAAGTTGAATCTTCATCTTTCTCAATATGATCTCTTAATGATCTTTGTGATTTAATTTTTTGAGCTACTTTTTTATTCCATTGGTCCTAATTTCTTACATTTGATGGAATTTCCGTGCTCAATTAAATCTAAGATCATAAGGTGATTGATGAAAAGTTTGAGCAAGAATTTTTCCTTTTAAGATGTTGATTTTCTGTTTTCGCAGTGAGCAATCAATTTCTCCAAGTGTGCAATCAATTTGCACATTGTTGTTTTATGCAGATTATTGAAAATTTTGTTGTGCAAATCAATTTGCACAGACATGCAAATCAATTTGCACTAAAACATAAGTACTTTTTGCCTTGTTTTAGGGCTATTTTGATTCCTTTCTATTTTTCTATCACTTCTTTTGATTGTTGATTTGGATTGTAATTTTAAATGTCCAATTTCTCTTTAAATTCAGTGGACTTTGGATGTAGATGAAGTTGGATAAATGTTCATTAAGTCAAATCTACCTAAGAGTGAATTATTTAATTCATCGTTGGTGCTTTGAATTAAGTGACATGTTTAGTACTTTAATCCACCAAGATGAGTGATTGAATTTAAAGATGAAATAATTTTGAATTGGTGATCCAAATTAGCTTATCATTCCCCTCCCTCTTGATCTTATCCCTTTCTTTTTTTACTTGTGCTACATATTGTTGGAGAATGATCTACATATTATTTCTCTAAACATATGGTACATAGATTGCTATTGACCGGCCTCAAAATAGGTGTAACTTCTACATAAGTTCATTTATGATTGCTTAATATAGCACTAAATTTGTCCCGATTCGAGAATTGATCATTCGTGGCCTAAACCTATGTTTGCAAGCCCAAGTATATTTAATTTGAAACCTTTAATCCAATAACCTTGAGGTTCATTGCTAGGAGGATTTGGTCTTATCAATCCTCTAATGAACCATCATAAACTTTGGTCTAAGTGAATCACTTAAACATCGTTGATCATATGTTGTTGTCTCGAGAACTTGAAATGGATGATATACTTGACAAAAAGCAAATGAAACTTGTTGTTGAGAAGCTTTGATTTTATTAATCTTCTAATGAGTTTTCAAATACAAGTTTCAATATGGTCATTCAACTAACTTCTAATTCACTAACAATGGACTTTTACTTTGTGTTTTTACTTTGTGCCTTTATTTTATGCCTTTACTTTTACGCACCATTTATTTTAGCATTTTACATTTCATGTTATTTTCATCTTTGTTCACTTGAGCATTTATATTTATGTCATTTTTATTTTGTTCACTTGAGCTTTTCATTTTCTTTTTAAAGACGCTTAATAACCAACTTGAACAATAAAAAACTTTAAGGTTACTTGGACTATTTAGTTACTATCCTTGGTATTATGGAGTTGCGGACCTCTTGGATTTAGGATTAGAAGCCTTGATACCCTTGGGACCTTGTGACATTGTTGATATTTTGTCTGGAGTTCTTGGGGTTTACCCTAGGATATTAGGTTGATTTTCGTTGTGTGTAGGTTATTCTGATTACGTGCTTTGTCTGCTATTGAGAATTCCCCTATATACAGTCGTTACTCTGCCCAACTTTTTTTGTGAAGACTTAATGCATATGAAACTTGGTATTCTTAAGAGGTTTAGTATCTTTGCTCGCTTGGTTTCAATCTAAAGGATGAGAATTCTACATTGACTCTTTGTGTCAATTATTGACTTCTTGTTGGTTAGACGGTTCTTTTCCCTAGCTTTTACCTTATTCTTTAGGATAGTCCCTTCATCTCCTCCCATCTTATTTAATTTCAAAAATTTTCTCCCTCTTTTTCAAAACTCTTATTGTTTTCTAACTTGAATCGCTTTTACAATACTCTTGGACTTAGGTCCATGCATTTTCAAAAATATTTTTTTAATCAAACTTTAACCAACTTAATCATAATTTGACATTTTTGTGAGAAGACTAAAATTCAATCAATCTCATTCAAATCATTTTTCCACTTTGGCTCTTTACTTTAAAATTTTCTCAAAAGATTAGACTCTTGTCAATCCTTGTAATGATGCGAGCTAATATACTTCAATGATTGTAGTGAAGTGAAATATTTTTTACTTGGGTGTTGAGTGAGGCTTTGTTGATTTTAAAAATCAAAGCTATATCCTCCACTTTGAGATGATGCAAGTTCTCTTTTCTCATAATCGTGGGTAGTAAGTATGTCTTCCACTCGAATATGACGATGATGTCTCGTCTCTTAAAATTAACCAACACACTTTTTCTAAAAATTTTAAAGGAGAACTACGAGTACCATGATCCCCTATTGCATATAAGGTGGTACATAGGCACTAAAGTTTCACAATCGCGGAGGGTGAAAAAATTGTAAAAAATACTTCTTTTCTCATCTCCGCCATCTATTGTTCTATACAACATTTATAGCCAAAATACACAAATTTTCAAAGAGGTTCATGCGCAGTATTGTAGATGTTTAGGGTGATAATACCTTTCATTTGCATAACCAACCCCCGTACCTAGATTCTCTTCCCCCTTTTTTTGGGTTATTCGCTCTTTTCCTATTCCTCTGAAAACAATAAAGCACGGTGGCGATTTTTATTTGATTTGTGCGAGTTAATTCAATCCAATGGCTTAGTCTCAACATTTCTACCACTATAAAAGTGCACCTAAAGAAAAACTTCAAGTATTTCTCAAGCTACTCCTCTCGAGTCATGTCATTGTTAGAAGGTGTCATTACAGCAAGATGAAGGCTTTCGTTGGCCCATTGGGCGAATGCATTCTCCTGTGCTTCAGAGAGGTGCAGTTTGAGCTGGCTCACAAAAGTTGCATTTAACCATAATTAAAGCAGCTAGAAAGGCCCAGCAAGCAGATAGCTTGCAGTATATGAAAGTGAGGTCATATAATTGACCCTCATGCTGAGTGATTCATAGAGCGATACCAAAATAAGTTCGCTCAAGCATATCTGTCGACCCAGATGGAGATGATGAGCTAATGC
This sequence comes from Vicia faba, assembly GCA_948472305.1. NCBI lineage: Eukaryota > Viridiplantae > Streptophyta > Magnoliopsida > Fabales > Fabaceae > Vicia > Vicia faba. The sequence goes on from CATIWC010001684.1 coordinate 257,650, forward strand.
AATGAATCGTTTATCTACCTTTAGAGATCGACTGCATAAAATATACTTGGAGAGCCACAAGGCCAAGAAGTCAATGTGTTCTTCATCAGACACAGTGTTGACACCTTTGGTGTGAAAAATCTCCATATATTTGGTGAAGCCAACAATGTCCTTTTCAAAAGGAATGTCGTTTTCGTCTGCTTCAATGGGAAGAAACGCTTCACCTGTAGGGCGGAGACCAGTGATGAACGCAATGTCAAACAGGGTGGGAGTAAGCATCCCATTTGCAAAATGGAAGGTGTTTGTAGAGCCTTCCCAGAAGTAAAATGCGGAAATCAGCATGTGATTGCAATAACTAGGGCCAACCCTAGAAAGCTGAATCAAGTTAAATAAGCCTCGAGCCTTCCAAACGTCACCCTTCACTTTTTCTACTTTATTTAACCATGAAATGTAATCTTGGTTGGTAGCTGGTGTTGTACCCCAATTTTTCCCCTAAGACCCCTTTATCATACCATATTGTTTCAATCATAACAAGATCACATCAGGGTTTTTGGTTCTCCTCCCTATCTTTAACTTTGCTCTTTGAGGAATCACCAAGCACCTTGACTTGTTTTTATTTTGTGGTCATTCATTTTTTGTTTTTACTTTCCTTTTAATTAATAAAATGCAATGTTGGTTTGTCTCACTTGTTAATAATGTAGGTAAAGGCAATGTGGCTTAGCAAGTTGATCCATGGGTTCATGAGTTTATTTCCATGCCCTAGTCAATAAAGCTTGAGAAGTTCAAACCTCACCATTGAAGTTATTTTGTAATAAATGGCATAGCAAGGTTTATCTTGGTTCACCACATTTCAAAGTTATCAATATTGATTCAAAGGTACAAGGGGTTGATTGAAGAAGTTGTCATGTTTGGACAAGGCTTTGTTCTCATTGGTCACAAGTGTATATTTCTCTCAATTATCAAGATATTTAAGTGGTTTTGGTGGCTATGAGTTCTTATTATCATCCTCAATAACTTCTATTTACAAAGAAAAAGTGTTGGTACAAGAAGGTTGTTCAAAATTGTCAAAGTTCCTCAAAGCATTTTCTTAATCTATGAGCTAGGGTTTTGAACTTCAAAGAAGTATATCTTGCTCATATTTTGGTATTTTTGTGTGATTCCAAAGAAATATTTCTCTTTAAAGGGTTATTAACAAATCACTTCAAAAGTTTCAAGGTGTTTTCATGTGGAAGAAGCTTGATGATGAAGAAAGATTACAAATCCTCCAAATGAACCCCCAATTTCTCAGGTGTGACTTCAAATAATCATAACTTGGTCAATTTTTATCACCTTGAGCCCAATATTTTTCTACAATGATCTTGAGTATGTGAAATTTATTCTTTCTTTTTTGTGCAAAGTGAGAAAATGGATGGAAGATGCCCTAAGGACATAAAAGATTATAGGTCATTTCATGATTTTTTTTCCAACTTCAACAATTCATAACTCTCTAAATTTTTGGATATTTTGAATGGTTCAAGTCTCAAGATGTCATTAAAGAGGTCTATTTCATGCCATCTTATTTGGTCAAGAGAAAATTCCAAGTGGAAGGCCATGTTTGGATGCAAAATATTATAGGTCACTTTTGAAGAAAAACTTGAAATATTTCTAAGTATGGAAAGTCAACTTTTTTTTCCCAACTTTGACTCATTGCAACTTTCAGCTCAAACATCCATTTGATTCCATTCTTTTTCCATTGCAAAACTTGTAACCTCATCTTTCTAAAGCATCAAGAATCATTCTCTAAGACCCCTTGAGCTGAGAATGCCATTATTTTGAAATTGGTAACTTGAAACTGAAGTTTCTTCAAAAGTCAGAATTTGAAATCCTTGATTTAGCTTCTAAACACACTGTTCCTGCGCGTTTTTGCTTCTAAACATGTTTAGTGAACTTCCAGAAGTGATTAGCATAGCAAAACGCGCGTTTTGGATGAGTTTTGATCAATATAGAAGTCACACTTTTCTTGTTTGCAACTTCACATGATTTCCCTCCAAACTTCATAATTTCACACGCTTGAACATTCCATTTGATTCCCTATAAATAGAGGGTCATTCCTCATTCATTTCCTCAAGCTTGAATAGCCAAAATCACTCTGCCAAACTTGCTCCATAACTCATTTTTCTGCAACTTCGAAATCAGTATTCAAGCCTTTTCAATCCAAATTTTCTCTCAATTCACCTTTCTTGATCTTCCCTGAAGCTAACCATACAATTACCTTCAAGAATCGTGACCTATATTGATCCATAGAAGTCTAGTTTCAGAGCTCTGCAACTCAACTTCAATAGGTAGATTTCTCCATCAATTCTTCAAAACTTTGATATCATTGTGAAGCTCTCATTGCCCTGATTCTAGTCGCAACACTTGCTTTTATCTGGAAACATGTTTTGACCATGAAATTTCAAATCTCTTTTCAAAACTTTTCTTCCAAATTGCTTGAGCTACCGTTTATATAAATTTGTCGCGAGGGTGTGGTTGTCTTCATCTTGAAGAGACGAAGCAAATGGCATAGGTCTGAGCTTCTGATTTTACAGTTTGAGAGACCTGCAATTCATGTTGGCTGGAGGTTGAAGATGATCAACGTGTCATCTTCCAACCAATGATGACGTGCCACTTTTTTTTTTAAATCTGATTTTATATTTGTTTATATGCTTTATTCACTAATGACCATGATATGCACAACACGCCAGATCCCTTGAATTTAATTACTAACGCGTTTTAACTCTCATCCAATGGTCCACATATTTTTTACTTTACTTTTCTTTTCTGATTTTTATATTTAATTGTTTTAAATTTAAAAAAAGTCATAGAAAATTCATTTTTAGTCCAAAAAATCTGAAAAAATTATGAAAAATATTTTTGATTTTTCTCTTTCTGATTTTTATTTTTTCACAATTTTATTTTGTATTTTGATATTTTTTTATAAATTTTCACTTTATTTGATTTATTTTAAATGTTTAAAAATACTTTTATGCATTTTTAAATTCTGACAAAATTATGAAATGATCCAATGATATTGTGACAAATATTAGTGACCGCACTTATTTTTTATTTCTGACTTTGTTATTTTTTTATTATTTTTGGTTAATTTTACTCATTTCTTTTAATTTTAAAAATAGTTTCTGACTTTAAAAAATCACCAAATTTTTTACAAAAATACTTGAGTTCATTTTTTATTTTTCTATGATCTTACTTAATATTTCTTGATTAGTTTGAACGTAGTTGGTATTTTTCTCCTTTATTTCTATTTTAAAATATTTTAAAAACCTTTTTAATATATATATTAAATGCAATATTATTTTGTGATTATTTTCTGGTTGATCTTGGGTTGAATTTTTGATCATGAACTTTATTAACATTATTGGATCCATGGTGTTGAGTCTAACTCCACAAAAAATGGATGAATGATTTTAATAATAGTTTGATTAAATTTTAATTCAAATGTGGTTTGTATATTCTTTCTCACTCTTCTTCATCTTATCCCTTTCTTATTGCACTAAGTATTATTGGAGCATGATCTTTGTATCATGTCTCAAAACAAATAGTACATAGATTTCTATTGACCAGCCTCAAAATAGGTGCGACTTTTATATAAGTCCACTTACGATTGCTTAACATAGTGCTAAATTTTGTATCGATTCGAATAAATGATCATTCGTGGTCCAAACCTATGTTTGCAAGCCCAAGTATGTCGATTTGATCTCTTTGATCCAATAACCTTGAGATTCATTGTGTGGAGGCTTTGGTTCTACCAATCCTCTAATGGATCTACAACACTTTTGGTCAACACGGATCATTTAAACATCGTTGATCATTAAATGGTACTTTTGAGGATTCCAAATGGATGATATACTTGACAAAAAGAAAATGCAACTTGTTGTGTGAAGGCTTTGGTTCTACCAATCCTCTAATGAGTTCCAAATACAAGTTTCAAGATGGTCATCCAACTAACCACTAATCATTAAATTGTTTTTACTTTATGCTTTTATTTTTATGTTTTATGTACCACTTACTTTAAGTATTACATTTCATGCCATTTTTATTTTGCTCACTTGAGCATTTATATTCTTGTTATTTTTATTTTGCTCACTTGAGTTTTTTTTTAAGACACCTAATAATCAACATGGACCATAAAAAGCTTTAATGATATTGGGACTATTTGGTTACTATCCTTGGTATTATGGAGTATTGGACTTCTTGGACTTAGGATTAGAAACCTTGTCCTATGTTGGAGACCTTGTGATCTTAACTGATATTTTGTTTGGAGTTCTTGAGGTTCACTTCAAGACATTGGGTTGTTTGTTTATTTTGTATTCAGGTTATTGTGATTACATACTTTGTTTGTAATCTAGAATTCACCCGTATACAGCCGTTACTCTGCCCAATTTTTTGTGAAGACTTAATACATTTGAAGTTTGGTTCTCTCAAGAGATTTAGTATCTTTGCTTGCTTGGTTTCAATCCAAAAAATAGAAATTCTATCTTGACTCATAATGCCAAGTATTGGCTTCTTGTTAGTTAGATAGTTCTTATCCATAGCTTTTACCTTATGCTTTAGGATAGTCTCTTCTTCTCCTTCCATCTTCTTTAATTTCAAAAATCTTCTCCCTCCTTTTGAAAACTCTTATTGTTTTTAAACTTAAACCATTTTCATAATAAACTTGGACTTAGGTCCATGCATTTTCAAAACTTTTTTTTTATAAATAAACTCCAATCAACTTAATAATACCTAGACATTTTTGTGATAAGACTAAAAGTCAACTAATCTCATTTCAAACCATTTTTCCACTTTGGCTTTTTACTTTAAAACTTTTCTCAAAAGATTGGACTCTTGTCAATCCTTGTAGTGATACAAACAACTATACTTCTACAATATATAGTGAAGAGATATATTTTCCACTTGGGTGTTGAGTGAGACATTGTTGATTTTAAGATCCAAGCCATATCCTCCACTTTAAGATGATGCAAATCCCCTTTTCTCATGATTGTGGGTAGTAAGTATGTTTTCCACACGGACAATAACGATGATGTCTTATCTCATAAAATCAACCAACACACTTGTGTTTTAAAATTTTTAAAGGTGAACTACGTGTACCCTGATCCCCTATTGCACAGAAAGTGGTACGTAGGCACTAAAGATTCGCAACCGCGGAGGATGCAAAAATCATAAAAAATATTTCTTTTCTCACCTCCACCAGCTATTTTACATACAACATTTTATAGCTAAAATATACAAATTTTTCAAAGAGGTTCCTGTGGAGTACCGTAGATGTTTAGGGTGCTAATACCTTCCCTTTACATAACCAACCCCCTTACCTTGAATCTTTCCCCCTCTTTTTGGGTTATTCTCTCTTTTCCCGTTCCTTTGGAAATAATAAAGCGTGGTGGAGATTTTTATTTTGATCTTTGTAAGTCTAGTCAATCCAATGGCTTAGTCTTAAACATTTCTATCGCTACAGTTGGGTGGAACGAAAGACTTTAGACGTACGATAGATGTGTGGAAAATCTATAGGGAAATCTCTGTTGACAGGGGGTTTGGTGGTTTTATGAGTAGGGAAGCAGCCTTCCAATTGTTTAGGTACCCTAACCTCATTAGGTATAGGCCCCAATAGAGCATAACTAGTGTCGTTGCAGATGAAGGGAAGCAACAGTTGGGAGCAAAAAGTTTGGAGATTGCGTGTTGGTGTTGATTCTAAGACAAAAGTGTTTTCATCATGAACAAATAACTCATTCATGTTGGAAACCAGTTCAATTTTCTGAGGAGTATGAACGTGTTCAGAGACTTGGCTCGAAGCGGCCATGGAGATGATGGAAGGTTTTTTTTTCTTGGTAAAAATGAGGATGAAAAGTTTTATGGTGTACGAAGACAAATATCTTGAGTATGCGAAAAAATGTAAAGATGAAATTGGAGAGATGAATGGGTGTTTATACCACCAAAGAGACCAAACATTGGGGAGAAAGTGGCTACACGACCAGCACGTGTCAAACGGGTGGCAACGAAGTTGAAGAAGTTCGTGAGTTTGGAGCCACGATTATCCTAGGAAGTTGAAACTAGAAAATAGGGAAGTGGTTGTGTGATTGATGATATAACGTTTGAGGGAAAATATCATGATTATAATGACGTCATTTCACACTAAGAGAAAAGGATTAAAATGTCCATTTCTGTTCTTTCAGTCGAAAAGGACATTTTGGGGGGTAATTTGTTGGCTAGGATTTTTACAAAGGGGTCAAAATCTAACCAAAAGTAAAAAGGGTTCTTTGAAGATTTTTGATTATAGGAAGTCTACCACAAAAGCTGTCGACTGAAAGAGGTTTCATAAAAGTCCAATTTGGGCTTGTAGACGCGGTCGACCAGAAGAGAGGCCTCATGAGGAATGGATTGGGTCTAAGAGTGTTAAAAATCCCAAAAGAGGGAATAACTAGCAAAGCAAAGCCTTGTGAATAGAGAACGTGTGTTCGATAGCAAGAATATAGAGCGTGGATTCATGAAGGGAAGTTACAATAGAGAACGTGTGTTCGATAGCAAGAATGGAGAACATGGGTTCATGAACGGAAGTTACACGGGACACGTGGCTCATAAGGAAGAGAAACCCGTCAAAAAGTAGTTATTTTTATGTATTATAAATAAAGCACTTAGTGCATAGTTTAAGGGGTTCAAACTTTCACATTCCTACACGCTAGTCACTTAGAGTACCCAAGGGAACGAGCGAAATGAGTCAAGCACGGGCGATGTATGTTTGAATCAACCCATTTTCAATTGTTTTGATGTTATGTCATTTATTTTTACAGTTTAAACGTGTTTGTTTTATTTTTGCGTTTCCTGCTTTATTGTTTTTAGATCTGTTTCGCTTTAGTCGAACGAACCCATTTAAACATACTTTATGAAAACAGATGAGAACTGAGGAATTGTACTGAAATTCTCAGATCGATCTTGTTAGTAAATTTCCGTTAAAAGACCAGCGTTGTTTACTAAAACCAGAGATATACACCACTTTAATATAATTCTTTACTAGATCAAGATTCATAAATAAATTTATTTTCAATATTATAATTAAATCATAATTTCTTTACTAATTATTAAACAATAAGCATACCTAACAATCACTGATATCAACTTGTATTTGGGCCACTTGTTTTCGGTATTTTATTTTATTTTTTCTTGATATTTTTTTTAAATGATTTTTATGAAATCTTTTTTTAAATACTAAATTTTTTTTTTATAAATATAAATTTAATTTTAACATCCAAAAACATGGTATACATTATTATAAAAATTAAAACATAGTCAAAATTGCATAGTTTTTCAAAGAAATATATGTCAATTTTATGGAAAAACTATTTAAAATAACTTTAAATTTAAGTGATTTTTAAATAATATTTAAATATTATAGTAAAAGAATAAAATATTTAAAATAATATTTCAAAAATAATTTTACAAAACAGTTTTTCATGTAAAATAATTTTAAGACAATTCTTTGTATATTTTTTAAACAAAAATATTTAACACTATAAAAAAATACATTTTTAAAAATGATAAAACGAACACCCCGATTATTTAACATTCAAAGTATAAGTAAAATAGTCCAAATTTTTACATAACATATACCTTAGCTTATTATCAATAAAATATATCTCTATATTAAATATTTATTCATCATTTCATTCTAAAAATGGTCAAATTACCTTAATATTCAGTTACTCTATAGTTACAAGACATTCGTACACAATGTATGCTTTAAAATCATCAACCACCTTGTGTACATGCACTTATTTTATGAAAATGATCCTAAAGTTTTATTTTTTATTAGTCAAACTTTATTTAGTTAATTAATAGCTGAAGTTTGACTAATAAAAAATAAAATTTTGAAATTATTTTTATATGATTTCTCACTAATTCCATATGAGTTCTTCATTTTAAGGTCTTATAGAATCATTAATCTTTCTTAAACATTCAACGCATATACAATTTCTAAATCACGTTATACACATTAACTCTATCTTTAATCCTTTAAAAACATCAAAAATGTAATGTGCATATTAGTCATCCAAGAAATATCTTTCTAGCACTACTATTAGGGGTGTGCATTTTAACCGGTTCATCCAATCCATAATCATAAAATTGGTTTCCAAATATAAAAAATCCAAACCATTTGGTTATTAACTAACCCACTCCATTTAAAGAAAAACCAATAACATTGGATACCCATTTTATTGAAATTCAGTTCTTGTTCCTGATCCAATTTACTAATTTACTCAAATGTTAAAAAGTATTTCTCTAAATTTCCAACATAGCAAAAACCAAACCATTACAAATTGAATAACTGGAATGACAGTTAATTTTTTCTTGGATCCCAACATTAAATATATTACAATAAATATTATTTTTTTAGTTTTAAAAATACACTATAATATATTTTACCTGCAAATGTGTTTGAATGACAACACAGTAATGGAAGTTGAGTTTCATCAATCTAAGACATGAATCTCCATTTTGAAATTCAACTTTCATAATACTATAATCAAATTTCAATTAGATATACAAGACCAAACACCAAACTTACTTAAAAAAAACTCTTCACATATCGAATATTATTAGAAAATAAATAACACAGTAAAATAAAATATGTTGGTTGAATCTTCCAATGTTGTCCATCACAGTATGCATAAAAGTTTCAAACTGGTTAAGCAAAAAAATTGATTAAAACAAAAAATTGATGTAATTAGTTTTAAGAAAAACTAATCTTAACTGAATCAAATAAAAAACAGGTTGTTAATAGGAACCCGTTTTAAACCGAATCAATCCAAATATAAACCAGTTTTAAAAAAATAATCTGGTTTTACAAAAACAGTTTTGAAGAATTAAACCAAACCATATATTTGGTTCAATTCGGGTTGGTTTGAGAACTATGCACACCCCTACCATCCAACATCCAAGTTTCAACCATATTGTTTTCTATATATGTTCTTCAATTTCTCGCACAGCTCCTTTCTAAGGTTTTCATAAGGACTCATATAAGTTGCTGTAAAAAAGCACTCTTTGCTGCCATGATAGTTTACTGGTAGTTAACCAAGCAACAATGATACCTCCCGAAAAACATAATTTTTATATGCTATAAATCCATCGAAACCTAACAAGTGAAAAGTTTTCTTCAGTTTATCAAGTTTACATCTCGTTTCCATAATCACAATTAACACAAGTCTCCAAGTTGTTACATATTCTTTGTAAATTATTTTTGATATAAAACTTTATTTTTTTAAATTGATTTTAAAACTGGTTTTTTTTATAAAATTGATTTTGAAACTGGTTTTTTATAAAAATTGGTTTTGAAATCGATTTTTTAAAGAAAATTAAAAACTGGTTTTTAGAAAAATCGGTTTAAAATTGGTTTCTTTTTAAAAGCTGGTTTTTGTGAGAAACCGGTTCAAAACCGAACCGATCTACATGTAAACCGATTTTAGAAATATAAACTGGTTTTAATGAAGTAGTTTTAAGATCCAAACCAAATCATATATATGGTTCAATTTGGTTTGGTTATTGATCCATGTACACCCCTAACTACTATACATACATCATAATTGGTTTATAATAAATAAATAAAAAACGATTTTATTATTATAGTCTTTAATCTCAAAATAATGAGGAATGAGTTAGGGGAATCCATCTTAGATACAAATATGATGATAATGATTATGCTTACTCCATATTTCTTGCTCCTTCATCTCAATTTCATCTGTATCTACCCTTTGAAACCATCAAACATTGGCAATTTTTGAAATATTAAAGAATTTCTCTAATCAATAAGAGTTTCGTATTTCATGCAACTAAGGATAGTGGTTAAAGGGATAACAAGATGAACAAATGATAGTTGAAGTTGGAGAAAGACAAAGCTTGCTCTAAGATCTATTTGCACTTAAAGTTGGTGTTATGTTGAACTTGAAATGCTGAAATAATTGTCTTGCTTCTCAATTTCGTGTGTCAAACACCATATAGTAAAATGGTGTTGATTTCTCCGGTAAATCCATTTTATACATACCGAGTGATTTGACCAAAATTTTCATATTTCATAAACAAATTTTTTTCAATGATAGAGATGTTTGCAGTTTTGAAATAAAAAATCACTTGAACCATAAGAGAAGAAAACATGCGATTCAGTTTGGTTCGATTAACACATTTCGACGTGTAAGGTGGGGATTGTTCCCACTTATAAACACAACACATGTCATATCTCTAATCAACGTGAAACTAAATCCACCTCTTCAAAGCCAACACGATAAATGTGTTGGGGGATGCAATGAGGCAAGCCAAAGTGTTGCAATTAAGGCGACTAAGAACGGACCGTAATTAAGGCATAAAGTCCAACACACACCCTCACGCTTGGGCCTCAATGAGTTCGAAGCGTGGACGATGCGGGAAGCCAAACAATGGATCTAAGATAGGCTCTAATACCATCTTAGAATTTGGGTTGGGTCTAACTCATCCCTACAAAACCGATTTGTAGGGTGAAGATTTCCCCATATATAACTGTATATTTTGGTTGTATGTTGTCCAATGTGTGATTCTTAACATATCTCAACTTGTAAGATGAGAATTGTCCTCACTTATAAACACAACACATGTCATATCTCTAAGCAATGTGAGACTAAATTCACCCCTTCAAAGTCAACACGATAAAAGTGTCAGGGGCTGCAATGAGACAAGTCAGAGTGTCACAATTAAGACGACTAAAGATAAACCGCAATTAAGACAGAAATTTGACCATTTTACCCTTCACTTGAATTAATAAAATTCCACATATATCCTTTTTGCCTCATTCTTCATTTAAATGAAGTAGAGAATTGTAAAACTAAGGTAACTTTGATGATACACTAGTTCTTGTGAAATGACTCAATTTCACTTATATAATAAAAAGTTCATTTTTACCATTTATCCATCTAATTTATGAGATATGAAATAACTGAAAATTCAATAATGTGATGCAGGATGTCACACTATTTATTCATACCCTCTAGAAAATCAGTTTATCAGAAGGGAAATATTTTATTAGCTAGCTCTTCCTTTAAAACTATTCCGATTAGCATCGATCTATATTTTCTCGTTATTTCACTTTCGCGTGATTTCTATTGCTTTTCATGACAAATTAGGAGAAAATATATTGAGTAAATTTGTTTTTAAGGGATACATTCTTTAGAAAATCTTTTGAACATGTGTAAAATTCAAAACAAAAGAAATTTGAGCATTGCTCATATATATGCATTCTCACATTCATTTAGATTTTGATGATGTAAATATATTTTAGCCATAACGACCTGGCTAGCAACTATTAAGGTTGATCATCCACCACCCTAAACTTGAGGAGGGAGTATTACAAGTATTAATTTGGAGAAGTTGTTAAGAATTAATTTTCTGTTCTTAAGAAGTTAGTTAGAAGTGATTGTGGCTAGAGTTTTTAAAATGGGCCCGACTCATTGGATCGGTTTATAATTCCAATAATTTAGTGTAGGTCGGACGGTAAAATATCTTTAATAATATGATTTTATCTTTTTGATCAAGTTTACTGAGCTTATGTTTTTCATGGACCGGGCCAAGCGGACTTCGGGCTGATCCATTAAAAAAAAATTTTAGTAAATTTTGAAGAAAAAAAATTGAAATAAGAATGATTGCATAAGTCTGTTTTCAAGTGATAAAGAAAAGTTAAAGAGAATGAAGATATATTTTCAAGATGATATGATCATGGAAATGATCGTAAGAGAAAATTGATAACTATTGGTGATAATATTAAGTTACTTTGTACATTTACATGAATGTTTTTGTGGTATATATATATATATATATATATATATATATATATATATATATATATATATATATATATATATATATATATATATATATATATATATTGATTTGATGAATATTTTAAACATTACTTAACTAAGTTTATGATAATTCTCTACTTATGTTATGTAACTTCTATTCATTACATCCTTTTTATAAAATTAAAACTATAATATTGAAATATAGACCGAATTGATTCATCGGACTGCACGAACCTTTAAAAAATGAACGAGTTCATTTTATGTAGTCTATTAAACAATTGGGCCGGACCAATTCATTTATGTTAAATTGTAATTCAGTGTGTCGAAAAGATTTGATTTGTTTTAGATTTAGATAGATTTGATTTAAGTCTAGAATAGATTAGATTTGATTTAGTAACAAAATAGATATTTTGGGCTTTGGGCTTAGGGTGTAAACTCAGTTATAAATAGAGGGAGTAACCCCCTATTTTTGTAAGCAAGTCAAGCAAGTCATTCACAGTATTTTGCAGTTGCAAAGTGAATAATAAAGTTTTCACAGTTTGTGAGCAGAGAGAAACTCTGCAGAAATTATTTGTCTTGTCTTCTTTTCTTTGTTTATCTCATAATTAAATTGTCATTGTGGTAGAAATTCATCATAGACTTTGGTGAATTTCCAACATCTAATATCAAGAACTTTGTTTCGATTCGAGGGAAGTGTCAATCAAGAACGATTGAAGAATTCACGATGACAAGTTATGAGAATGCAAATTATCCAGCAACGCTACCAATTCTGAAAGTTGACAACTATGAGAATTGGTACAAACAGGTGAAAGTCTTATTCAGGTGTCAAGGTCTTTGGGACCTTGTAAAAGATGGAGTCGAAGCGCTTGGAGAAAACGCTTTAGAAGAAGAAAAGAAGAAATACACATAATCTAAGAAGTTGAGTTATAAAGCATTATTTATAATTCATCAATGTGTCAGCCCAGACAATTTCGAAAAGGTTAGTGATTCAGAATCTGCAAAAGAAGTTTGGGAAATCCTTGAGAAGTCTTTTGGAGGCGCTTAAAAGGTGAAAGAAGTGAGGTTACAAACTCACAAAAGGACGTATGAACTGCTTCAGATGGAAGAAAGTGAAAGCATATCTGATTTCTTCACTAGAGTTACAAAACTAGTAAATCAAATCAAGATATGTGGAGAAACGTTAACAACAAGAGCTGTTGTTTCGAAGATCTTGAGATCTTTAGCTCCTAAGTTCGACCACATAGTTATGGCGATAGAAGAGGGGAAAGACTTGTCGAAATTGACAAAGGAAGAGCTTCAAGGGACGCTTGAATCTCATGAACAAAGAATGAATGAAAGAGCTGCAGGCAAATTGAAGAGTGATGTGGCCTTACAGGCACATCCAGCAAAAGAAACCAAAGGCAAAGGAAAGTGTTTCGACAGAGGTAGAGGTGGCTACAACAAATCGAATGGTAGAGGAAACCAAATTGAAGGAAACGTGTTGAATCAAAGAAAACCATATCAAGGCAACCAAAGAGGTGGTGTTGCAAATAGAGGAAGACAAAGTGGTCGAAAGCTCAAAGTTTTGAGAACTGATGGTGTTGGAGAATATGTGTCGAAAGACTTTAACATGCTATGTGAAAAGGAAGGGATTATGCATGAGGTGGTGTCACCCTATACTCCACAACAAAATGGAATTGCAGAAAGGAAGAATCACACCATCATGAATATGGTGAGAAGTATGTTGAAAGACAAGAATTTACCTAAAGAGTTTTGGGGTGAAGCTGTTTCGACTGCAACATAAATTTTGAACAGATGTCCTACAAAGAAGCTAGAAGGAATTACTCCAGAAGAATGTTGGTCTGGTGTGAAGCCTAGCTTGAGTCATCTGAAGGTATTTGAATCTATTGCACATAGACATGTGTCAGATCAGTTGAGAAGAAAACTTGATGACAAGTCAAGTCAAATGATTCTAGTTGAATATCATTCGACAGGAGGCTACAAGTTGTTCGATCTAGTGAAAAAACAGATTGTGATCAGCAGGGACGCAATCATAGATGAGTTTAAAGAATGGTATTTGACTGATAATGTCAAGAAAGATTCAGTGAGAATCCTTCTTGAAGAGCCAAAAATTCAAGTCGAAAGAGAAGTTCGACAAGAGAAAACAACAGATATACCAAGTACAAGCAGGCCTCAAAGAACAAGACGCATGCCTGCAAGATTGCAAGATTGTGTGATTACATCATATGATGTGATAGATGATGAAGGTGAGCTAGTACATTATGCTTTCTATGCAGATGTCGAACCTTTTAATGCAGTTGAAGCATTGAAGGATTCGAAGTGGGTGAAAGCAATGAACGAAGAAGTAAAGTCTATCGAAGACAACAACACTTGGTCACTTGTCTAATTGCCTCAAGGCAAGAAGGCAATTGATCTCAAGTGGGTATACAAAGTGAAAACGAATTTGAAAAGGGAAGTAACTCGACACAAAGCAAGGCTTTTGGCGAAAGTATTTCTATAGAAAGAAGGAATAGACTTCGATGAAGCTTTTGCACCTGTTGCTAGGATCGAAACAATCAGGTTGATTGTTGGTCTAGCAGAAATAAACAGTTGGCACATATGTCAGATGGACGTGAAGTGTGCATTCCTGAATGGACCCTTAGAAGAAGAAGTTTTTGTTAAAAAACCAGTTAGGTTTGTGAAACATGATGAAGAAAGAAAGGTGTACAGGCTGCATAAAGCCCTGTATGGATTGAAACAAGCTCCAAGAGCTTGGAATAAGAAAATTGATAGTTTCCTAAGGGAGAAGGAATTTGTGAAGTGCACAACTGAACATAGAGTATATGTAAGAAGAAGCAATAGTGAATTGCTTATACTATGTCTCTATGTAGATGATTTGTTGATAATAGGTAGCTGCAAGAGTGAGATCGAAGACTTCGAAGGTGACCTCAGCAAGGAATTCAAAATGTCTGATTTGGGTGAGATTTCATATTTCCTTGGTATCGAATTCTACAAGAGCAGTAGAGGTTTGATGATGCATCAAAGAAGATACACAGGATAAATTCTCAAGAGGTTTGAGATGGAAGAATGCAACTCAACTTCGACACCTGCAGAACCAAGACTGCAACTGTCGAAAGATGCAGATGAAGATGATGTTGATCCAACCCAATACAGAAGACTTATTGGATCATTAAGCTATCTTTGTCATACAAGGCCTGACTTAACATACAATGTAGGTATGGTAAGTAGATTCATGCAGAAGCCAAATGTATCACATCTAGCAGCAGTGAAGAGGATACTAAGGTATCTCAAAGAAACTTTCGATTATGGCATTTTGTTTCCTGCAGCTGATAAAAGAAAAGAATACAAGTTAGTGGGATACACTGATTCGAGTTGGTGTAGTGATGTTGAAGATCGAAAGTCAATAGTAGGATATGTGTTTATGCTAGGTGGTGCACCAGTTGCTTGGAATTCAAGAAAGGAACCAGTAGTGAAATTATCATCATACGAAGCAGAATACATAGCTGCTTCTCTTTGTGCATGTCAAGCAACTTGGATGGTGAGCTTAGTCGAAGAGATAACATGGAAAGGTCATGGAACAATTACCATGAAGATAGACAGCATGTCAGCTATTAATCTGGCAAAGAACCCAATAGCACATGGTCGAAGCAAGCATATCGAAATGAGGTTCCATTATCTTCGAGAGCAGGTAGTAGATAGGAAGATGAATTTGAAACACTGCAGAACTGAGAATCAGATTGCAGACATCATGACGAAGGGAGTGCAAGTCAAAGTATTCAGAATGCTAAGAGCCATGATGAACATAGATAGTTTAGACACAATGAATTGGGTGGTGTGTTAAATTGTAATTCAGTGTGTCGAAAAGATTTGATTTATTTTAGATTTAAATAGATTTGATTTAAGTGTAGAATAGATTAGATTTGATTTAGTAACAAAATAGATATTTTGGGCATTGGGTTTAGGGTGTAAACTCAGTTATAAATAGAGGGAGTAACCCATATTTTTGTAAGTAAGTCAAGCAAGTCATTCACAGTATTTTGCAGTTGCGAAGTGAATAATAAAGTTTTTCACAGTTTGTGAGCAGAGAGAAATTCTGCAGAAATTATTTGTCTTGTCTTCTTTTCTTTGTTTGTCTCATAATTAAATTGTCATTGTGGTAGAAATTCATCATAGACTTTGGTGAGTTTTCAACAATTTAAACATTTTAGTCTATCAGACTAAAGTGTGTTAAGCTGGACCGACCCATATAACAACTCTAATTGTGGCTGTTAGAATTTGTTAGAGCTCAACCTAGTTCAACTAACTCTATTCATAGTTCTTCCCTCTCCATGTGAAAATTTGACCTTTTGAATGAATTAGCAATGTGAATGAATTAGAAATTCAACTCATCAAGGCTACCTAATAATTCTTACACTATTTAGATCGATAGTGAACCAATATATATCTTTGAAGAGACTGAACAATCTATCTTCGAGATTGAGTAAAAAAAAAACTATATGTAAAATATAATTGAGAAAATTCAAAATTAGACGGATAAACACCTATTAAAAGCAAGGAGGAGAATTCTTATGAAATTTTTGGCCTAATCAAATTATTATAATCTATTGCATGAGCACTTTTCTTCTTCCATCCACTCTTATAACAAAAATCCAAAGAATGGTCAATTCATCTTGGTGGGGCTCAAATAGTAGATCTGTTAGGAGAATTAATTGATTGAGTTGGAAAAAGTTATCTATGAGAAACGAGATTTGAGATATGATTTATATTCATATGTATAGATATTAATTTGTCTATACTATGAAAGTAACTTTGGAGAGTTGCAACAACTAATATACTATAGTTGCTAGTTTCTTTTAAAGCTATATTATTTTGTGTGAAATAGTATATCTATACTTCACAAGTTTGATTCTAGCCTATTTTGCTCATGAGTTAATTTTGAGAGAGGAATCACGTACGTATCATATACTTCACACAACTTGTTGATAAGGAATATATAGCTGGAAAGGAAAATAAACTAATTTGAGGGATAGATTCCACAATGAAAAGTAAGTTGAATCTCATATTCTTTTTCTCTTTATTCTTTATAAATTATTTAAAAATTCAAAAGAATAGTCCCAAAGTTGAAAGATCGATCCGGGAGGTAAATATTCTCTTACGAGAAAGAATTTAATATAACTTGTATTTAAAGATTTAGTAGGCTTGGATAATGAGTAGTTAGTTTTTTTAGAACATTGTCAACCATTCTAATCTCAATTAACAATTAGATTCCTTATGAAACGTGCATGTTATAAAAGGGAAGATTGAACACTTATATATGAGAGAACCCACTCATCTATCATCTTAAATTTTTAGATGAACAAGTGGTGTGTCTCTCACAAAGGTGTGTCTTAAATAAAATACTCTCTCCTCGAAATTGAAATGAGATTTTGGATACTGCGTGCGAATAGAAAGAATGATATTATATGTTGTAAGTCACAAACTATATAAAAATATTATCTGAGAACCATATGTATAATGTTTCCACCTGGGTTGGAGGGCAATCTTAACGGCTCAACAAAAACTATACGGGTCCATAATGGATAAAGTTGGGATCTTCTCTATCACTTGGTGTAGACTAAGGACCACATAATCTAAGTAGCGAAATGATATTTTTACATTCAATTTTTATATTACACTTTATTTCACTGTTTATAAATACGGTGAATAGTAGCATACATAATTTTAAATTTTTCTTTATATTTTTATTTTCTTTTTTCAAAACAATTTTGGTTGATAGTATCTAAAAATTTGATTAATATAGTTTGTAGTTTGATTAATATGTATCTTAACATTAAAAAGTAGTCTTATGTGGAAAATTAAAGTTTGTTAATTGAGTGTTATAAGTTGGTTAATATAGTTTATAGTTTGATTATTATTGTTCTGACATTAAAAACTATGTTTACATGATAAATAAACTTTGGTTAATGTTATATATAAAATAGTTAATACAGTTCATAAATATTGAAAGTACGTAATAATTCAAATGTATGGTATAAGTTTCAGGAAATATTTTGGAGGTTTCGACTTTAAAAAAAGCACTTATGGAAACTGGAAATTGGATTTTACGGGTTGGTAATCGGTTATGAGATTTTGCGTAACCAATTACAGCAGGTCAATCCAGTTTTGTTTTGTGGTTATCGTAGGCGTAATCGGTTATAATATTTTGCATAACCGGTTACGAGCCCGAGTTTTGGACTTTTTGGCTTATTTTTTAAGTTGTTTGTTTTCCTAATTGTTTTGTATTGTCTTGTATAAATAGCCTCATATACTATAATGTTTGGTTAATGCCAATTTTTTTCCTCAACCTTAATTACTCTCTCTCTCTCTCTCTCTCTCTCTCTCTCTCTCTCTCTCTCTCTCTCTCTCTCTCTCTCTCTCTCTCTCTCTCTCTCATCTTTTCATTTCATCTTCTCCAATTAACACAAATTCTTCGTTGATTCACCACAAAGTTTATGTATGTTATAACATTTGGCATCAAGAGCTATGGTTATGATCCATAATCCGCTACAAAGATGAATACTGTTTCCAATGATAGAGTTCTCATCAACCTACCGATTCTTAATTCGAAGAACTATGACAACTGGTCAAAACAAATGAAGATTTTGTTTAGGTATCAAGACGTTCTTGAGGTGATCAAGAATGGAGTTACTCCACTTGGGGAAGAAGCTACAGATGCTCAGAAGCTTCCTTTCATTGAAGAGAAGAAGAAAGATTACAAGGCATTATTCTTGATTCATTCTTGTGTCGATGGTGACAACTTTAAAAAAGTTGGTGATTGCATTCGGCGAAGCAAGCTTGAGCGATCTTAGAAAAAACTCATGAAGGGGCTGATAAAGCAAAGGTGGTGAGGTTACAAACTGGCAAGAGGTAGTTCAAGTTGACTCAAATGGAAGAGAAGGAAACAATAAACGATTATGTAACGCGAATTACGCGTTTGGTGAACCAAATTAAGTCTCGCGGAGAAATATTTTTGGAGAAGAATATTGTGTCAAAGATCTTGTGTTCTTTAACATCAAAATTCAATAAAATTGTAGTGAAAATCGAAGAATCGAATGACCTTTCTACGTTGAGTAAAGACGAGCTTCAAAGCTCTCTTGAGGCTCATTGTTGTACCCAAAAATTTGCCCTCTCGTGTCTCAAGGACTTTTAGAATCACTTCAGTCAAGTTTCAAGCCTCAGATCATAATTTTCTAAGAAGAACCATTCAAATTGTCAAAAGGGGAAAAAATGAGCAAAATCGAAGTTTCAGCTGGAAAAAGTCATTCGGACGCTAAAAAGTCAAACTTTGACTTTTTGACCAAATTTGAGTCCCAAAAATCACATTATGTCAAGACATCCAAAATATGAAATTTGATCATCAAAAATCAAGAGAATCAAAAATCCAACTTTGCAAGACTTTGAAATTTTTCTAAGTATTTTTTATACTTGGTTAATTTCATTTGCTTCATGACATTTTTTACTACAATTCCAAATAATTCAAAATGATGCAAGTAATTCAAGTTATTACAAAGTGGCATTTTTGCAAGTTTACAAATCCTAAACTTTGTATTGCTTGGACTTTTTTCCTTTGATTCAAAACCTTGCCACAATGCTTTGTCCTTGATACAATATGCATAAATTGCTCCACAAACCAAATTTGTTTCATACTACAAACTATGTTGCCCAAGTTATTGCTGAACAAAAAATGATATGTTACTTCTATACATTACCACAACACTCCAAACCCTTGCTCATTTGCTGTCTTACAAAACCTTGTGCCATGCTGCACCATAAACCTGTCACAAAACCTGCATTGCTGTCCTATACAATCCAAAATATGTCCGTAAAACCAGTCAAAAACTGCTCTATGCAGCCTGTCCCAAGCCTGCATCATAACAGTCCCAAAATTGCACCAAAATCGCAAAGGAAATTTGTGTGCAGAAAATATCAAAACAGTAGGCAAAAATAATTCAAAAGAAATTATTTGATTTCCCCCCTAAATCACAGTAAAAGGTCTACAAAAGGGGACTATCTCATAAGACATAGAGGTTGGATTTTTGGAGAGAAAAAAGAGAGAAGAGTAAAACAGAACTTTTGTTAAACTTTGCTCATTCATAAAACCCAACTCATTTCATAAAACTCAGTTCATCCATAAAAACTTTGCTCATCTTCAACTCTGTTTTCACTCACAAAAATAGAAAAATCCTCAATCCATTGTTGTACAACCTTGCAAACTTTCCCCTAAACCAACTACCCAAACACCTCATATACATCACATGGAGATTGTTCTAACATAAGAACAGTTTCTGTAACACCTTTATCATCACCTTCCAAGCATAAAAAAAACAGTACTTTACACCTTTGATTGGGTTGGAGCGATTCTGGAACTTGGTCACACAGAGAAAGGATTGGAGTAACTCTAAAGAGGAGTTCGGTCATTCATCACTTTGCATCCGAAGATATCCATACGTATTCTAAAGTTTCACTTCAAGAGGTATATCTTTCTTCAAACTGTAATATCTTTTTCCATACATCATTTTTTGTTCGTGTCCTAAAGATATGTAAAAGATAAGTCAAAAAAAGGGAAAACTCAATAAAAAAGAGCATGACAGGGGCTGACATGGGTGCCCGTGTAACCTGACATGGCCGTGTCAGCTCCTTTGTTGAAAAAAATCATGCAAAAATGTAGGTCAGGGGCTAACACGGGTGCCCGTGTCACAGGACACGGCCGTGTCAGCCATACTGGAATTTTACGCTAACAAAAATGCAGGTCAGGAGCCGACACGGGTGCTCGTGTCATTGGACACAGCCCGTGTCATTTTAGCTGGTACAGAAAAGGAAAAGAGGTACATGAACCATTACAGAAGCTGACACGGGTACCCGTGTCATAGGACACGGTCCATGTCAGACCATACAACATAAATTTTGATTTTTCTTTTAATTTTTTGCTTTTATTTTCATTCGATTTGGTTGTAATAATTAGGAATTTTATTTTTTGCAACCCCCACTTGTACACTTGTATACCTCATCCCTCAAAAAGCATGTAATAGCGTAGGACCTTTATTTTCAGCATTTTTGCTTTCATAAATGTTAGTAATTAGAGTGTATGGCAAGATAAAACCAACAAGTAGACCACCCTAATCGAAAACTAAACGCATGCAATCAAACACACGATTCACACATGCACCTCTAGGGTAATCTCGCTTTGTTTCCTATCGAAAAAATAGTCATGTCCCTCGAACATGGGCGTTTTAGAAAAAGACCCTCGATAAAAGATCGTAGTCCCTCGATGACCCTCAATGTTGCCTTCGGTAAATGATCTAGTCCCTAAAACGACATTGCTAAAACGTCACATAAGTTGCCTTCTATGACTATTCAAACATTCCGTGTCCGTCCCTTCACATCCAACGATGAGGCTTCTTACCAAATCAATGGTAAGATAGCCATATCTAAAGGAGAAGGAAAAGCATATTTAAGACCTTTCGAGTAGGTAGATTCGCTCCTAGTTACTCGCTTGCTCACGACAAAAACATTTTACACATCAACACTTCCATTTCTAAAACATTTTCAAAAAGATAAAAAATTTGGTATACGTTCTTATAGAGACGAGAACCATTGCAAAATATATTTCCGAAAACCACTTTCCAATCCACAAACACGTCTTTGAACTATCTTTTGAAACAAAACTTTGTACGCGTTCTTATAGAAACGAGAACCATTACAAAGATATTTTCAAAACACTTTCAAAGCCCACATCACAAGCAAATTGTCAAAGCAAAAGCAAGTTGATCTAGCAAGTAACTAAGAGCCCATGGAAAACCATGGATGAAAAGGATGCTAACACCTTACCTTTTCATAACCTACCCCCCGAACTCAAAAACATCTCTAAAGGTCTTTCTTGTGCTTTTTCACCTTTCCTTTTGGATAAAAGAAAAGTCGGTGGCGACTCTTGCTAAATCGCAATATTTGCAAACACAAACGCAAAACCTCAAGTCAGTTCTCCTACCGTATCATAGAACTGGAGACTCTGCTAGGGATTCCTTAAAGTGGGGTTACCTTAGGGATAGATCACATTTACTTTCTTACATTGTTTGATTTTTTTGCTTTACATTTTGGTTCCTTGTTTGGGTTTGTTTTAAATCCTACACCCAGATTTGGGGACACCTTTTAGGTAAGTAGCAATAAACTGTGAGGGAACTGTGCGGCGTATACCAACATGGTTGGAGCAGTAGCTACGTTGATGTGACACTTTGGTTGGTATCGGTAACCCTTGAGTCAGTCAAGGAGAGTACGGTGCCGCCGCGTGGTGTCGTGAAGCATCAACTGACCTTAGAACCTTACTTGACCAACTTGGCCATTAGGAAGTAGTGAGATAGTCGGTTTCGGTGTAAAGCTGAAAATTGGTTGATACTCGATGCTACACTCATTAAGGTTTGACTCTTGAGTTTTGTTTGGTTGCGAGTCAATCGCCTATTGAACGAAGCTTGGGGGAAAGATCAGTGATATTGAGACTCCTTAGAACCCGGTTACTATTAACTAGGACAGGTTGATCCAACTAAAATTCAAGAGGGTACTTACCTACAAATTGCATGCAAGCCTAAAACTAAGGTTTTTTGTTTGCTTTGTGTGAATTTGATTATTTGTATATAAATTTGCTTACCTCACATATCTGTACATAACATTATAACATCATACCATAGCATTTTCAATAGCCATTTCAAGGATCTCGAGGGTCTTTGATACAGGTTATGATGAACCAAACGTCTAGCAAGGGGCAGGGGGATTTATTTTCCTCTGACCAAACACCGTCAAAGATAAAGTATAGAAAACTTGAGTCAAGGGCTACAACCCACTTGACATGGTGAGCTTGATTCCCGTGGAAGGACATCCATTAATACAAAGTTCTCCAATCAAAGTTGTTGATCAAAGTTCAATCTCTAAATTTTTCTTGTGTTTACCCTGCGAGATCCTTGAAAACATGCATCCCCATATCATGCATCATATCATGACAGGTTTCTCCCATACAAGTCTCCTTATCTTCCTACTGTTTATTTCAGTAAGATGGATATGTAACAAACGGTGAAAGATCCCCAAGCTCAAAACGCTCAATTCCAACAAATGTTCCTGGCTATGGCTAAGGGGCAAGAAGACCTGAAAACTCTCCTTCTCAAAGACAAGGGGAAGAAGTCCAAGAAGTAAGTAGGCGTCCTGAACTTGAGAAGAATACCTAGAGGACCAGTCAAAAGAGCTCTAGATCTTTCAACTCCATCCAACATGGGAGATAGTCATGAAGAAGACAACAGTCTAGAGATTGATGAAGCTGAAGCTGACTACTCTGAAGAACAATATCCTCCCACTGATGACAAGTACAAACAGTTGGAGGATTGCCTCAGTGCTATGGAGATTCAACAGAAACCTGGCTTGGATTTAGGAGACATGGGTTTGGTTTCTGGAGTGGTCATCCCGCCAAAGTTCAAATTCCCTACCTTTTCCCTGTACGATGGAGTCTCTTGCCCTAAGATGCATTTAAAGTCTTATGTCCGCAAGATTCAACCATACACAACTGATCCAAAGCTTTGGATCCATTTCTTCCAAGAAAGCCTGGTAGGGACTCAACTTGAGTGGTTCTATCAATTGGAGAGTTCTCGCATCCACACCTGGGAGGATTTAGCTGTTGCTTTTTATAAACAGTATCAGTATAATGCTGATCTTGCACCAACTCGTGTGCAATTGCAAAACATGACCATGGGTTCCAACAAGAGCTTCAAAGAATACGCCCAAAAGTGGAGAGATCTGGCTGGTAGGGTGCAATCCCCTTTAATTGACAGAGAGTTGATTTACATCTTCATGGGAACTTTGACAGGGCCTTTCTTCAAACACTTGATTGGAAGCTCCTCAGTCGGGTTCACCGAGCTAATACTGACCGGAGAAAGGGTCGAAGCTGGCATAAAAAGTGGAAAGATTCAAGAAGCTACACCTTCTGATGCTCAAAAAAATCCATACAGTGGGAAGAAAGAGTCCAATGTTGTGTATAGTCAAAAGAGTCGTCGTGACCAACACGTAGGGGCAGTCCTGATCTCTGTTTCTGCGTCACACCGACAACAGCAAAGGGGAAATCAACGAAGGCCAGACGAGCCTAATAGACAGTTTACCAACATCAATATGCCGCTGTCTTAAGCGCTACAACACTTGTTGAGGATGAATCTGATTGCATTGATAGGACCTCATCCAAACCCCAAAACTTTTTCTCCTAACTACAATCCTAATGCGACATGTGCTTATCATTCTGACAGTTCCGAGCATGACACTAACAATTGCTAGGCATTGAAGTACAAGATTCAGAATTTGATTGACGCCAAGGAGATCGAGTTCGACCCTCCGGAGACTCCAAAAGTGATCACTACTCCCTTGCCAAATCATTGAGAGAAACTTGTTTCATTTTGAATTTTCAATTGTAATTTCTTTTGTTATTCAAACAATTATCTATTAATGTCAAACTTTGTTTCATTAATGCACTGCATATGTTTGTCTTGATTTGATCCACTCATTTAAACTATGCTTTCTACTTTCTTTATGATATTTAACTCTTGCTAAAAGTTACAAGCCTTTAGAGGGAGGATGACGAAAACAATGCCATAATCTCATACAATATGCTTTTGAACAGGCCTTGCTGATGATGTACACGCATTCTTTCAAATCCTAAACACTGGATTTATAAGGAAGATAATCCCTAGTCAACCCCTTCGAGCCAAAGAAGTAGAAGTTTTCCTTTTTCACAAAAATTGAAACCTTTAATCAAAACCTGGGGGAGGGTAGTCTCTCAGTTAATTCAAATGCGCGTTAAGCCGCAAACTCTCATCTCGTAATACAACGAATGACATCAAAAAACATTCTTATGAAATCAAAAGATGGTGATGTTTCCCTATCACATAGGCAGTCATTATAGAGAAAAGCCCACTAAGTCAAAACCTACAAAGGAGACTTAAAGAAAACTTGGGCATCCCGTTGACTATAATCTTAAAACAAGAACAATCAGGAAAAAATTAGGGATAGCAAATCAAAAGAAAGAGGTCACTACAAATCCTCAACAACATGAAAAAAATGTTGCAAAAATGACTGCCTTCTAATAAACTTAACTTGTGTGAACCATCACCAAAACGTTATTCCAGACTCAATTGGAGTTCAAACGTACAATTAACTGAGCTTAGGACTGAAGAACATCATGAAGAACGGGTGGATACAAATACACTTTGAGCCTTTATCCTTTGTTTCTTAAACCGTGAACCAAGCCATGTTACAACCCTTCAAAAGTCCTAATTGAAGCATGGGTTAGTTCGAAAGCATACTGTTACAAAAGGTATCCTGACTCCTGTAAGGCTTTATTCAAAATCCAAAGTTGAATTACAAACTTATTTACTTTCTAAAAACGTATTTTTCAAAACTTTAAGACAAGCATAAACTTTGCATTACTTGAATATCTCTGTTTGCATATGGCTATTTGTTCGACAACAGAGAAATTCACACAATGGATATCCAGTGAACTAAAGCTCTCTCAGTGAACAAAATCAATTCAAGAAGGATGACACTTCCATTGACAAAACTCCTATCAACAGGGGGATATGACATGTCACTATTCAGCACACCTGGGGCAATCCAGTCAAGATTTCAAGAAATCTCTCAACAATTGTAGAGTAACCAGGGGCAAGTCTCCATCTCCGTCACTTGGGGGCATTGAACGTCAATCCCGACAAAGGGTTACGTACAGTCAAACATTTCCTGGTAGTGCCACAAACACTTGCTTCTAGGGGCAGTTGACAAATCTCCCCAACAACCCTTCTCATAGGATGATTCCCCAGCCAGATTTTCAATCTCTGAAAACCTTTCCCCAGCTGAGACAACCTCAAGAATCCTCGAAGACTTTCCCCAACGAAGTCGTCACCTCTCAAGAAGACCGGCAATAAGGTTTATTTCCCCAACAAACGGTAGGATTCTCCAACTTGAGTTTGCCTCTCCGACTACTACAAATCAAAGGACCACAACTCCTCTTCCCCAGTAGACTACTGTACAATCCCCGACAAGTTACTGTGAAACCTGGACCCGACCAGATATCAGTTCAACTTCGACTCCCTGGTAGAGCAACGGACAATCGAGACTCCTGAACTCTTTTCCCAAGCAGGAATAAACATTCTCCCCACAGAGTTTTCAATATTCCCCAGCGGAGTTCTCCTCACACAACAAAACAGGAGTCCCCAGTGGAAATATTCTAAGCAAAGTTTAAAGACACACCAACTCTTCAACAGCAGTCCAGAATTTAACAACTCCCCAACATTTGTCAAGGATTTATTTTCCCAGACAAAAGTACATTCATAAACATTTCACATTTCATACATCTTATTTACATACATGATAAGTGCATACAACACAATCTCATTTATTTTGAGAACATCATGACATCATGTATTTCATACATCATGACATTGCATACAACTAACATTTTACCTTTTCAGGAGAAGGTCAATCAACAGATGGCTACCATCAACCTTTTCAAGTCCCAGATTAATACCTGTAACAAGCCAGAAAAACTATTTGTGGACGACTAATTGTAGATTAATACTTGTAACAAGCCAGGAAAACTATCTACATGAAGAGATTGAAGATTAGCACTTGTAACAAGCCAGGAAAACTATCTTTCTTTCTCAGGTCAAAGATTAACACCTAAAATGAGACAGGACAACTATCTACTCAATCATCATGAAGCAACCCTACATCGGTTCCTTCTTTCCAAGATGGAGTTTTACACAGACTCATCATCAGGAAACCCTACACAGGTTCCTCCTTTCAAGATGAAGTTTTACACGGACTCATCATGAAGCAACCCTACACAGGTTCCTTCTTTCCAAGATGAAGTTTTACACGGACTCATCATGAAGCAACCCTACACAGGTTCCTTCTTTCCAAGATGAAGTTTTACACGGACTCATCATCAAGCAACCCTACACAGGTTCCTCCTTTCCAAATGAAGTTTTACACAGACTCATCATTGAAGCAACCCTACACAGGTTCCTTCTCACTTCCAGATGCAGTTTTACACTTACTCATCATGAAGAAACCCTACACCGGTTCCTTCTTTCCAAGATTAAGTTTTACACGAACTCATCATGAAGCAACCCTACACCGGTTCCTTCTTTCCAAGATTAAGTTTTACACGGACTCATCATGAAGCAACCCTACACAGGTTCCTTCTTTCCAAGATGAAGTTTTACACTGACTCATCATGAAGCAACCCTACACCGGTTCCTTCTTTCCAAGATGGAGTTTTATACAGACTCATCATCGGGCAACCCTACATAGGTTCCTCCTTTCAAGATGAAGTTTTACACGGACTCATCATGTAGCAAGCCTACAACAATCATTTCTGGATGGCATCTTTAAGCCCATCTCCAACAACTATCCATTATCTCTCCAAATGGCATCTTTAAGCCCATTCCCTACATAACCAACTAACACATCTTCGAGTGCAAATTTTCTGGGCACTCTAGTGTTCAATTATCTTCCACCTTCAAGTCACAAATTGTAGAATTATCAATCTAACTCTTCAGGTGTAAGAAGATTGAACAGGGGCAGTTGTTGTATCCCAAAATTTGCCCTCTCATGTCTCAAGGACTTTTAGAATCACTTCAGTCAAGTTTCAAGCCTCAGATCATAATTTTCTAAGAAGAACCATTCAAATTGTCAAAAGGGGGGAAAATGAGCAAAATAGGATTTTCAGCTGGAAAAAGTCAATTGGACGCTAAAAAGTCAAACTTTGACTTTTTGACCAAATTTGAGTCCCAAAAATCACATTATGTCAAGACATCCAAAATATGAAATTTGATCATCAAAAATCAAGAGAATCAAAAATCCAACTTTGCAAGACTTTGAAATTTTTCTAAGTATTTTTTATACTTGGTTAATTTCATTTGCTTCATGACATTTTTTACTACAATTCCAAATAATTCAAAATGATGCAAGTAATTCAAGTTATTACAAAGTGGCATTTTTGCAAGTTTACAAATCCTAAACTTTGTATTCCTTGGACTTTTTTTCCTTTAATTCAAAACCTTGCCACAATGCTTTGTCCTTGATACAATATGCATAAATTGCTCCACAAACCAAACTTGTTTCATACTACAAACTATGCTGCCCAAGTTATTGCTGAACAAAAAATGATAAGTTACTTCTATACATTACCACAACACTCCAAACCATTGCTCATTTGTTGTCTTACAAAACCTTGTGCCATGTTGCACCATAAACCTGTCACAAAACCTGCATTGTTGTCCTATACAGTCCAAAATATGTCCACAAAACCAGTCAAAAACTGCTCTATGCAGTCTGCCCCAAGCCTGCATCATAACAGTTCCAAAATTGCACCAAAATCGCAAAGGAAATTTGTGTGCAGAAAGTATCAAAACAGTAGGCAAAAATAATTCAAAAGAAATTATTTGATTTCCACCCTAAATCACAGTAAAATGTCTACAAAAGGGGACTATCTCATAAGACATAGAGGTTGGATTTTTGGAGAGAAAAACAGAACTTTTGTTAAACTTTTCTCATTCATAAAACCCAACTCATTTCATAAAACTCAGTTCATCCATAAAAACTTTGCTCATCTTCAACTCTGTTTTCACTCACAAAAACAGAAAAATCCTCAATCCATTGTTGTACAACCTTGCAAACTTTCCCCTAAACCAACTACCCAAACACCTCATATATATCACATGGAGATTGTTCAAACATAAGAACAGTTTCTGTAACACCTTTATCATCACCTTCCAAGCATAAATAAAAACAGTACTTTACACCTTTGACTGGGTTAGAGTGATTCTGGAACTTGGTCACACAGAGCAAGGATTGGAGTAGCTCTAAAGAGGAGTTCGGTCATTCATCACTTTGCATCCGAAGATATCCATACGTATTCTAAAGTTTCACTTCAAGAGGTATATCTTTCTTCAAACTGTAATATCTTTTTCCATACATCATTTTTTGTTCGCGTCCAAAAGATATGTAAAAGATAAGTCAAAAAAAGGAACAACTCAGTAAAAAAGAGCATGACAGGGGCTGACACGGGTGCCCGTGTCACCTGACACGGCCGTGTCAGCTCCTCTGTTGAAAAAATCGTGCAAATATGCAGGTCAGGGGCTGACACGGGTGCCCGTGTCACAGGACACGACCGTGTCAGCCATACTGGAATTTTACGCTAACAAAAATGCAGGTCAAGAGCCGACATGGGTGCCCGTGTCACTGGACACGGTCCGTGTCATTTTAGCTGGTACAGAAAAGGAAAAGAGGCACATGAACCATTACAGAAGCTGACACGGGTACCCGTGTCATAGGACACGGCCCGTGTTAGACCATACAACATAAATTTTGATTTTTATTTTGATTTTTTGCTTTTATTTTCATTCAATTTGGTTGTAATAATTAGGAATTTTATTTTTTACAACCCTCACTTGTACACTTGTATACCCCATCCCTCAAAAAGCATGTAATAGCGTAGGACCTTTATTTTCTGCATTTTTGCTTTCATAAATGTTAGTAATTAGAATGTATGGTAAGATAAAACCAACAAGTAGACCACCTTAATCAATGACTAAACGCATGCAATCAAACACATGATTCACACATGCACCTCTAGGGTAATCTCGCTTTGTTTCCTATCAGAAAAATAGTCATGTCCCTCGAACATGGGTGTTTTAGAAAAAGACCCTCGATAAAAGATCGTAGTCCCTCGATGACCCTCGATGTTGCCTTCGGTAAATGATCTAGTCCCTAAAACGACATTGCTAAAACGTCCCATAAGTTGCCTTCTATGACTATTCAAACATCCCGCATCCGTCCCTTCACATCCAACGATGAGGCTTCTTACCAAATCAATGGTAATATAGCCATATCTAAAGGAGAAGAAAAAGCACGTTTAAGACCTTTCGAGTAGGTAGATTCTCTCCTAGTTACTCGCTTGCTCACGACAAAAACATTTTACACATCAACACTTCCATTTCTAAAACATTTTCAAAAAGATAAAACATTTTGTATACGTTCTTATAGAGACGAGAACCATTGCAAAATATCTTCCCGAAAACCACTTTCCAATCCACAAACACGTCTTTGAACTATCTTTTGAAACAAAACTTTGTACGCGTTCTTATAGAAACGAGAACCATTACAAAGATATTTTCAAAACACTTTCAAAGCCCACATCACAAGCAAATTGTCAAAGCAAAAGAAAGTTGATCTAGCAAGTAACTAAGATCCCATGGAAAACCGTGGATGAAAAGGGTGCTAACACCTTACCTTTTCATAACCTACCCCCCGAACTCAAAAACATCTCTAAAGGTCTTTCCTGTGCTTTTTCACCTTTCCTTTTGGATAAAAGAAAAGTCGGTGGCGACTCTTACTATACCGCAACATTTGCAAACACAAACGCAAAACCTCAAGTCATTTCTCACACCGTATCACACTCATGAACAAAGGATGGAGGAAATGGGAAATGACGAGGCATAAAGTAGAGATTATGTTGCAAGAACGATTCAATGAGAAAATTAAAAAATAGAAAGCAAAATAAATTTTGAAAGGAAAGGAGAATTTCCAGAATTTTGGTGCAAAAGATTCATAAAATTTGAAGGTTCGATGGGGAAAAGAGGTGAGAGCAACTCCAAAGGTAGTGGTCAAAGCAACTACATCGAAAAGATTGACAAGAGTAGTGTGAAGTGTTGCAATTGTCAAAAACTTGGTCATTTTGCAAGAGATTGCAATGCGAAATCAAGGGAAAATCAAAGCGATGAGGCTAAGGTTGCTCGACAGGAGGTGGATGACGAAAATACACTTCAGGTCATGATCATAGAGGATAATTACAATAGTAATAATCTGTTGGACTGCATCATTTCGAGGAATGTTGTAGAAATGTGTTTGAAGCAAAACGTAATGATAACATTTTGAGATGGAGTTTAACCCAATAATGAGTGTAATGCCCGTAATTTAATTAATTATTTAATTAAATTATTTTTGGAATATTTATGAAGATATGTTATTATTAAATTGGATTTATTTTATTAAGTGGAGAAATAATAATATTAGAGGTATAATATTATTATGTGGTGAAATAATAATAGAAGTGTAATATTATCAAGGTGGGCTTAATTTGAGATAGTAGATGTAATAAGGGGGTGTAGGTTTTGAGACCATTAAGAAATAAGAATCATATAATGATATTAGGTTATTTTATTATTTGTGAGAAAGAATAGAAGGAGGAAGCAGTAGAGGAAATAAGGATTTGAGGAGAACGTGAAGCTGTTGGAAATAGAAGGAGACGACAAGAACAAGGATTCAACCCAGAAAATTGTAGAGCGACCTTCAATCCAAGGTAAGGGTGTGGTTCTGGCTTTATAATTGGATTCATGATGTTTGATATGTGGGGTTAGAGGATTGTTGTTTTTGTTCTTGAATTGGATGACGTATGATGAAGATTTAATGAATTTGAATGAATAATGACGTTATGCTGTTGTTTAATCGATGCAGTATTATAGGTTAATGATTAGGTGATGAATTACCATGATTATAAGGAGGTTTGTAGGACTATAACATAATTGCCGTAGTGAAATTACAGAAGAAAACGCAAAAATTATGCAGACTGTAGCAGGATGCGTCGACCCCAAACTGGATGTGTCGATACATGAAGGGTGTTAGACTCAGGATGAGTCGATACAAGGAGGGCTTGCATCGATGCATGATAGTTATGAGACTCAATATGAGTCGACATGAAGAGAGGATGTGTCGATACATGAGTGTGTGAGACTCAGGATGAGTCGACCGGTGAGATGGATGTGTCGATACATGCTGTGTTTTGAAGCCAGGATGAGTCGATCCATAGGGTTTTGCATCGACCCATGTTGTACAGATGAAGCAGGATGAGTCGATCCATAAGGTTTTGTGTCGATACATATTGTCTGGTTTTTGAAAGAATTGGGTTTTAAATTGCTGTAACTTGAGTTTTAGGATGCTGTTTGAGATACCGTTCGAAGCGTTGATTAGCTAACGCGATGAATATTATTCTAGATGATTTAGATGATGGATAAGAAGTGTAATCCTAGTAACTAATTTAGGATTTAGGATTAATTCCTGTGATTGGTCGTTGTGTTGATGTTTTGGACGGAATGATGAACATGAGATGTTCAGAGGTTGCTGTTAGGATTATGACAATATGATTAGTGATAGTAAAACTGTAAAAATTCAGAATAATAGTATGGATTACTGTACTATTGATATACAACTAAGTTATTAGTGAGATGTGGTTATTAAAGTTGTGTTTGATAGTTATGATGAACCAATGACGTTTGATAAATAAATGAGGTTTAATAAATTATTTTGAGATGTTTATGAGACGCTGTAATTGAGATGTTTTGAGATGATTGAGATGTTGTTATTCTGATATGTTTATGAGATGTTGTTGTTCTGAGATGTTTATGAGATGTTGTTGTTCTGAGATGTTTATGAGATGTTGTTGTTTTGAGATGTTTATGAGATGTTGTTGTTTTGAGATGTTTATGAGATGTTGTTGTTTTGAGATAATTGAGATGTGGTTGATTGAGTGTTGACATTACATTCATGTTGAGTCGCATACATTGCATTTTTGAGATGGAGCTTATGCTCGTTGAGATGGCCTGGATTGGCAAATTTTGAGATGAAGGCTATGCCTTGTTGATGCCTCTATTAATTGGCAGATTTTTGAGATGGGAGTTCTGCTCCAATGGTACCACATGCATTTGCATAGTTTTGAGTCGCATTATATGATTGAATAATGAAATGTATTTGATGTTGATGAATGAGTATATATGCTGTGATTATTGTTGATTATGAGATGAGAAGTGGTGATATTATTGATCTAATTTAATATATTAATTATCATACGCTTTATTATATTGTTAGATATCTCACTCTTTCTGTTTGAATGTTGTCCTTATGTTGGTAACGTGCAGGTAATCGAGAGTGAAGGTCGTATACCTTCAATAGATTGAGTCGGTGTCATTTCTCTGATATGTAACACTCGGGGGGATGAACGCTTGCTGATTTTTGATTGCCGGTTTTTAGTTGTTGAACTTTAAATTATTTATTTACTAAATATGAGATGTTTGAATTGGTAAACAACCGCTGATCTTCCAAAAAGTTACTTATTTTGTGACTCGCAGGATCGATCAGATTGATCCTAAGACATGGTTGATTTTGGGGTTTTGACTAAGTTTGATAATGGTTAAATGACAAGAAAATAAAGAAGTTTTATGTAAATTGCATGAAGAAGAAAACTTTATAGAATAAAGGAAGGCTTGAAATGAAGGCTTCGACTGGAAAAGTAAATGAAGAGCAATAAAGTTCTGGAAAATAAATGAATTTGATTAATTAAAGTGGTGTTTCACACATACATTCTCAACAATTCTTTCGCTCACACTGGGTACTTGAATCTATATGAGTGACTTGTATATAATTGTGAACACACGCGAAAAACTGCGTGAACTACTAATATTTATACTAAACACATCCCAAGTAACCGTCGGGCAGTTACGCTGCTTCAAGATGACTCCACTTGGCACGTTCACAGCGTTCGACGCTCCAGATCTTGGCACGTTGCACTTGGTAACCGCTGGGAACCGTTTTCTCTCCAAATGTTTGAATCTCAAACCGTTCCACTCTGAGCAATCGAACACCTTCGTCGAGAAGCACCTTCGACGTCGAAGGCAACAAGATTCTTCCTTGGAAGAAATTCTCTAAGTACATTGCCATCTTCTGATGAGCATTTCGACAGAACCAGCTGGTCGAAACCATTCTTCAGCTTTAATGGCTTATATTAATAAAACAAGGGTGTCGGATTTAGGAGCCAACAAATTGCCCCCCAAGAATGCCTTATTTCGACGCTGAAAAGAAAAAGGCATTCTTTGAGATTCCATTCGACACATGTCTTTCATCCTTAGCCACAAATTAACATGCGCACTTTTTGTCTTCTACCAACCACTGACAATCCCAAGAAAAAGCCATCATTCCATCTGTACCTAAGACGTCACCTCAGTATGGCGTTCAGCGTGCCCAATGTCTTTTCACAAATTGTCATCATGACAATTTCCCAAAAACGAGGGCGCACGCTGCACCTTTTCATTTCTGCAGAACGGCTATGTCAGCGAGGGGACGCCACGTGTCCCACTATCTTCTGCAACATTAAATGGCCTCGAATTTGGGGATTTCCCAACCACTATAAATAGCGCTAAGTACCCATTGTGGGACTTTTTCACGCTATCCTGCATTCAAACTTCCTTGTTGAACACAAAATCTCTGCAAACTTGCAAACACTTTGTTCTTCACTCCACCTTCAACCTTAACTCAACAATGGCTTCAGGTTCCTCTAACGCTCCTAGTTCTAACATCCCTTCCAGAAATGTTAAACCCAATATCTTCTCAACTGTTCCAACAGTTACCCCTACAGGCCAGCGAAGGGTTCCTGAACCCTTGGAAACTGCTGATCGTGAAGCTTATTCACATCAACTAATGATTCCGGTTGGATACTCCAACCAAATCTTCGCCATGTCTGGCCCGTTATCCACATGCATTGATGAATCCATGAAGATCAAGAACTTTTTCCAGTACTTGAGGCGCTCAAACCTGTTGGATGCTCTAAAAAAGCCGCAGATGACAACGAAGATCCCGCTAAGGAGAAGATAGATCTTCGCTTCTTCAATAGGGGTGTTAGGGCTTTTAGGTCTAGCCCTAGCCTCACTCCTGACTACAGCGCTTGGCTAGAGAAGATGGAAAAAAGCCAGACTTCGATCTGGAAGAACCTGGGGATATACGACCTAGTTATGTTGTCGAAGACGGGTCTCAACTACTCCCCTGAGATGCTGATAGCCTCTTTGCTTTTCTGGGATTACACTCATTTCACTTTCCACCTTCCTTGTGGAATGATAACACCCACGCTTTTCGACGTGGCTGCCATCACCGGCCTTCGACCCACTGGGGATTATTTCGACCCAGAGGAAATGTCGGAGGATCAGATTGGATTCTCAGCTACGAAACCCACCTATACAACCTATATCAACCATTACCATGATAGGTCGACAGCCACTGTGACGGATGTAGAGCATATTGCGTTTCTAGCCCTTTGGCTGTCACGCTTTGTGTTCTGTACAAAGTCTTTACAGGTGACAAAGAAGATGGTCACCCTCGCCACCCAGCTTCACCATGGCCAAAATATTTGTTTGGCAGAATTAATCTTGGCGAATCTGTATGAGTCGATCAGCAGCGGAGCGACTCTGTTGAAGGTCATCGAGAATAGAGCCAGTCTGTTGCTTGCAAGACCCTTTTGGCTACTTCAACTGTGGCTCAATGCCACTTTTGAGTCTTTCTTACCTCAGAAAACTCAAATAAATGAGCAAGCCCCTGAGATAGCAAATAGGCGAATTGAAGGCACCAGATTAGCTCTACTGACCCCGACTGAAGATGGGCTGGAGCTTCAACAGACTTTTGCAAACTTCGTCTTGATGTTTGCAAAAAGAAAAGAATTCACTTCGACCATGGCTCCCTTCGCTCGATGAAAGGTTGGTCCAGAATGGTTCACCAGGCCCCATCCTAAGTCGTCAGGTGACCCTCATGTCGAAGAACACACAATAATGTGGGAAGCATTTCTCACACCTAGAATAATTCCCCTGCGCTTCAAGAGCTCCAAGACCCACCTGAGCTTGATCGCTTACCAACCAAACTTGGTCTCTCGACAGTTTGGTATCATTCAATCACTTCCTTCTCCTATTTTTCCTAAGGAGAAGTCCATGTTATATTTTTGCAACGACTATACTGAAGATGCTGCCACCAAGCATATTGGCAGGTATGCTGGTCGAACAGTCCTTTCACTGTTCGACTATCAACTTAACTTTCTCTGTTCACCATCCTTCGAAGACTGGTGGAAGAGTTACTATGCTGAAGAGTTCCTCGACGAGAAAGATTTTATGGACGAACTGCAGAAGTCTTTCGTTCTAGTCCTTGACAAAATAAAGAAATGTACGTTCACTCTTCAAATTATTTTGTCTTTCCATTTCGACTGGTAACCTGTTAATTATAGCTTATCTTCTTTCAGTTGTTCGAAAGCCTGCAACAAAGAAAGCCGCAGAAGGCCAACAGGGAGGAGGTCCCTTGACAAAACCTCCAGCACCGGCGAAAACTACAACAAGCCATCAGGGGGAAGGTCCTTCGAAAAAATCTTCAGCACCGGTAACCAAACTTTTATTATTTCCTTCTTGTTTTAACATTCTGATTTTCGATGTAGCGTTCTAAATCGAACTCCAATTGGTTTTCAGGCACCTTCACCCAAGAAACGACCTGCACTGACAGTCGAATCTGGGAGTAACGAAGAGGACGAATCTCCCCCCGCTCCTCTTAAACGGCGAAAACTGAAGAAAGATGTTCCTTCTCCTGAGACTCGACCCACAATCAGAATAAAGGTTGCTGGGAGGAGACCCAGGCCACCTCCAATAATTATCGAAGAGCCAACGGAGGAGGAGCTAAATGTTTTGCTCAATAAACCCGTCGAAAGTGATAATTCCAGCCCTGGGGCTGTAATTCCTCTGCAGGTAGTTCTTTGACCTTTTTTAACTCAGGTGTCGATGCTCACGTTCGATTATGTCTCTTTCTAAACCAGAAGATTCTTCTTCTTCTATTTTCAGGAGACCACTGAAAGTTCAGCACCAAAGACTTCTGAAACACTGGACTCTGCTGAAAACAGTAGGCCACAAGAGAAGGAACTGGCGAACGATGAAACCAATGCCGAAACAGAGGAACAACAACCAAAATAAATTCAAGTGGTCGATCTGTCAGAGGAACAACATGACGAAGGGGATCACGCTGATGCTGGCATTGCTGAACTTCAGGTCGAAGATAGTCATGTCGATGCAAACGCTACTCAACAGCTTCAACCCCAAGACAACGCTTCTGTAAGGGTTACTACCTCGACAAAGCATAAGTCTAAATAAGACTTAGCACTCTTGAAGCAAACTGATCCCATTGGCTACTTGAATTCCATTATCGAGAGTAGGGGAAGTTCATCTGACCTTAGTCAGGATGCTTCTACTCAATCGGGGAAGTCCACTTCGACTTCTCCTCTCGATGAGGCTTTGATGAAGGTCAAGGCTCAGTTCTTCAAGAAAGATTTGATGAAAGCTTTGGAGGGGGACCCTACTGCTCTGTCGTGTTTGGGAGCTGTTTTGAATGCAGTCGACTTGCTCGCTGTGACTCCAGAGGTTTCGAGCTTTATCATGGAGTTATACTCCATTGTTGATCAAGTCTCAGCAGACTATCGACGTTAGAGGGGCTTCAACAGCCAGCTCGAAGCGTTACATGGCAAAAGTTCTTCTGCCTGGACTGCAGTAGCTGAGACGACTTCTCGAATTGCAGAGTTGTCGAAGCAAAAGGCATCCAAGCAAGAAGAAATAGACGCCCTAGATCGAGACAACGCCTCCATAAAGGCGCAAATCGAAGAGCTGGAAGCCAAGATGAATGCCAATACTAAGCGCAAGGAGGAGCTTCTCTCGACTGTTTCAGACACCGAGAGTCAAGCTGAAGTTACGCGAGGCCTAGAGTTTGCCGAGAAAGCCCAAGCCTTCGATGACCAAATTGCCAAGCTTGCCCAGGCGAATGCCTTGTGCAACAAAAGACTGGAGTTGCAGCAGGCCAAGTACCTTCGACTCAGAGATTCTATCCCCTTCTAAATTACTCAGCTATTTAACCATGTATTGTAATATGTATTTGACAATGTCGCCATTTTGGCTAATTATAAAATTTTCCATCTTGGCTATTTATGGTTAATTTAGTCATTACTTGCTATTTATTTTGATCTCTTGGAGCATGAGTTTATACTTTTTCAAATATTTCCCGTTTACTCTCAAGAGCCTTTTATCTTCACCTAACTCTTCGACTTCATAAGCTCCACCAGAAAAAGTTTGGATAATTCTGAATGGTCCTTCCCATTTGGGTGACCATTTTCCCATGCTTCGATCCCTTCGATCCATGGGAAGAATCACCTTCCAAACTAATTCTCCAGGCGAGAATGCCTTAGGTTTCACTTTTTTATTGTAAGAGTCTTCTACTCTCTTCTTCTGAATCCTTAGTAGGTCGAGAGCGTGCAGTCTTTCTTCGTCTAAATCTACTAGTTCGTCTAACATCATATCCCAATAAACTTCAGAGGGGATATCATGGTGTCTCTGAACCCTTGCAGATTGAAGACAAATTTCCGCTGGCAACACTGCGTCATGACCAAAAGTTAGCCTATATGGTGTTGTACCTATGGCTTCTTTTGGGGACGTTCGACAGGCCCACAAAATCTGGTCTAACGTCTTATGCCAATTTTTTGGCTTCTTCCCAACATGCTTTTTTATCAAGCCAATCACTATTTTATTCGCTGCTTCGACTTGACCGTTTTCCTGTGCATAATAAGGCGTTGATGTTAGGAGTCTAAATCCTGTTTCTTGAGCGAATTCCTGCATCTTTCGGCCGGTGAAAACTGATCCTTGATCAGTGGTTATAGTTTCAGGGATTCCAAATCTAAAGATAATGTTCTTTTGAATAAATTCAATGACATTTTCTTGGTCTACATTGACTAAAGGAATAGCTTCGATCCACTTAGTGAAATAATCAATGCCTACCAATATATACTTCTGGCTCTTTGATGATGCTGGTCAAATCTCTCCAATAAGGTCCAACGCCCATCCTCTAAAGGGCCAAGGTTTCACTATTGAGTGAAGTTCGCTTGCTGGTACATGCTGGATGCCTGTATGGACTTGACATTCTTGGCAACCCTTGGCGAACTCAACACAATCTTTCAAGATGGTGGGCCAGTATAGTCCTTGTCGAAACAACAACCATTTCATCTTATGGCCTACTTGGTGAGCCCCACATGCTCCAGCGTGCGTAGTCGAAAGGGCTATGTATGCTTCAGTTTCACTTAAACACTTTAGCAATACCCCTTCAGGTGTCTTTTTAAATAACTCATTACCCATGAGTACGTAACTCAACGCCCTATATTTTATTTTTCGTTCTGTCGAAGCTGCTGGATTTTGTAGATAATCCACAATGGGTTTCCTCCAATCTTGCTCTGACAAATTGTCTATGAACGAAATTTCGAAGTTGCTTTGATCAGCATACCCTAGTCTTGTCGATTTCAAATCTGTTGGTGACAGACAAGTTGCTTTTATCTTTTCTCGAACTTCGATTGCTCTTTGTAATCTCGTTTTTGAAATTTTGTACCCAGATGCAATTTGTGCCAAATCGTTGGCTATTTGATTTTCCAATCTGGGTATGTGTCGAATGTTGACCATTTCGAATTTTTTCAATAAACGATTTGCTATCACAAAGTACATAATGAGATTTTCTCTTATGCACTTATATTCTTTTGTGACTTGCTTAATGACTAACTCTGAGTCTCCCATTATTTCGACTCGAGTTGCCCCCAATTCCAACAATATCTCAAGGCCAGTAATTAGAGCTTCATACTCAGCCTCATTGTTCGAACAAGTACCTGGTATCTTGTACTTGAATGTTGTTGGAATTTTTTCTGGAGAAATAATCAAGACTCCTACTCCTGTTCCATCTTTATGGCTGGAACCATCGAAGTAGAATTTCCAAGGCTCTATCTCCACATAATTAATACTCTCAACTTGAATTGAGTGGTCGACTATAAAGTCTGCCACCACTTGTCCTTTCACTGCCTTAAGAGGCATAAAGGTCAAGGAGTATTCAGTTAATGCTAGTGCCCACTTGCCAATTCGACTGTGCAGGATGGGTTTCGATAACATG
This sequence comes from Vicia faba, assembly GCA_948472305.1. NCBI lineage: Eukaryota > Viridiplantae > Streptophyta > Magnoliopsida > Fabales > Fabaceae > Vicia > Vicia faba. Next base: position 297,354 of record CATIWC010001684.1, read on the forward strand.
TACTTGAAAACATCAAAATGAGACGAAACATACACATCAACTGGTTTTATATATTGTTTGAGCTTTGTACAAGAGAAATACAGACATAGACACAATTTTTCAACTTCGCTATATCTAGTTTCTGCATCGTTCAAAACTCTACTAAGATAGTAAATGGGTCTTTCGACTCCATTTTCATCTTCTTGGGCTAACATGCTTCCCAAAGTTTTGTCGGATGCAGCTATGTACAATCTCATACTCCTGTTGCTGCAAGGAGGCACCAAAATAGGTGGCCTTGTGAGATACCCTTTGATTTTGTCGAAGGCTTCTTGTTGCTCTTGCCCCCATTCGAATCTTTCTTTATTCAATCGAAGTAAAGGTGAAAAGGCTTGAGCTTTCCCACTTAGGTTAGATATGAATCTCCTTAGGAAATTTATCTTGCCTAGCAGAGATTGCAGTTCCTTTTTGTTCGCTGGCGCTTTCGCTTCCAGAATTGCCTTCGTCTTGTTCTGGTTGATTTTGATTCCTTTCTTGTGGACGACAAAGCCCAAGAAATCTCCAGCTTTTACACAGAATGCACACTTCAAAGGGTTCATCTTCAGACCATGTTCTCTCATTCTTTTGAATGATTGTCGAAGGTGGTCTATATGGTTCTTCCTGGAAACAGATTTTACAACAATGTCATCAATATATACTTGCATAAAAGTGTTAATAAAATCATGGAAGATAGAATTCATTGCTCGCTGATATGTTTCCCCAGCATTCTTTAGGCCAAAAGGCATCACTACCCATTCGTAAGTGCCTAAAGCCCCAGGGCATCGAAAAGCTGTTTTCGACACATCTTCTTCAGCAATGAATATTTGATTATATCCTGAATAACCATCGAGCATACTCAGGTACTCATAGCCAGCGGCAGAATCGACTAGCATTTCCGCCACAGGCATAGGATATTCGTCTTTGGGTGTAGCAGCATTCAAATCTCTGAAATCTATGCACACCCTCAATGTACCATTTTTCTTAATCACTGGCACAATGTTTGCAATCCATTCGACATACCTCGTAACGCGTATGAATTTGCACTTCAGCAGTCTTTCGACTTCCGTTTTGATCTTCGACAGTATTTCTGGAGCAAAGCGTCTTGGACTTTGCTTGACTGGCTTCTTCCCAGGTTTGATTGGCAACTGAAGTTCTACCAATCCTCTGTCAAGACCAGGCATTTCGTCGTAATCCCATGCAAAGTAGTCCTTGAACTCCTTTAACAAATGGATCACTTCCAACCTGAGTTCTAGGTCTATTTTTACGCTAATGTAAGTTGGCTTTTTCTCTAACCCTTCGCCTAAGTTGATTTCTTATAAAGGATCCTGCGCTAACATTTTGATGTTGTTCGCTAAGGGGTCCTTTTCGAATCCCAAAGGCTCATCGTCGTAGATAGCGTCGAGCCTTTGTTCCTGCATTCCTTCTGGCATGATATCAGGAGGTTCTGGATCGAAATCTTTTCCAGGACCTGCAGAAGGTAACTCTTGATCATTGGCCTGTGTGGCCATATATTTTACTTCGGCTTCGAGAGCCGTTATCATCCTTGTTTCGGCTACGTAAGCCGAAATTCGCTGCAATGATTGTGACTCAGTCATTGTCACTGAATTCACTTCCCCAACCAGTTGTTTGGATATCAGTTAGCCCACTAAAGTCAATGTGGGACAAGTCTTCTCTGTCCCATTGAAAACCATGCTCAGGGTGCAGGTATAGGGAACAAAAAGTATTTGGCGCTGGCGCCAAGTCGAAGTCCAGTGTTGGGCATGGCCCAATGTGAGCCAAGTTCTTGTCGAAGTCTGCCAGCCCTAGGTGATTTACTTCTCCCAGGTAATAGCTTTGGTCCGCTTCTATGTTTTCGACCATTCCATCAGAATGCCATAGTAGCAACCTCTGGTGCATTGATGATGGTATAGCTCCAACACCATGAATCCATTCACGGCCCAACAAAAGATTATAGTTTGGTTTGGCCGATATGACCATAAACATAGTTGGTCGAAGGATAGATCCCACCTTGATATCCAGTTGGATCACACCCATAGTGGTCCCTATGCCGCCTTCATAATTCGACAGGACCATGTTGTGAGGCTTGATGTTTTCATCACTCTTGCCTATTTTTCTCAGCATAAAGTGAGGGATGATGTTGATGGTTGCCCCACAATCTACCAAGATCTTATTTACTGTGGTTTCTTCGAGTTTAGCCCTTATAAATAAAGGCTTAAGGTGATTTTTCATCGCCTCTGTAGGAGGTTCGAAGAACCCATTCGGATCTTCAATAACGCCATTATCCATGACGAAATAGCACACTGGCCTATGCTTGGCCATTTCTTGCTCAACTTCCCAATCGCTTGTTTCGACCTCCACCTGGCGGTTGAACTCTCTTGGAAAAACTAAGACTATGTTCACCATGATATCTAAGGTGTCATCAGACTCAGAGCCATCTTCGTTATCAACTTCACCCTGGTTAGGCCAAACTAGCCTATTGGTTACTGGTTGTCTTTCCAGAGGCTTCCTCTGCTTTCTCTGAGGAACATTTGAACTCGATTCCGCCTTTGGTTCATTAGCAGCTTCCCTCTCAGCTTTTCGTCGCCTCTGGTATCTCCTCCATTGAGATCGAGACATGGGATTTTTCCCTTTGTAGTTGCTTGACACCTGGGTCACTTTCGGAGTAGCAACCTGAGGTTCTTTCTTATGTGTGAAAGATGAACCTCTTGGCACTTCGAAGGAGTGCCATCTTTCCTCGCTTGGTCTCTTTCGACCAGATGTTTTGTACCAAGTATCAACTGGCACATTGGTTGGAGGCCTGAAAGTCAGTGGCCTCTTTTCTTGATTTGAACCTTTTTGGTAGGTTCTTCTGGGGTCATGTCGAGTATCAACACTTTCCCTTTTTCTGTTCGCTGCTCTTACACCTTGAATATGTTCAGCAGCTTTTTTGTCGAAGATCTAACTGCATCGAGGACACAACATCACTTCTGACTTCTTTTTCTGGCATCTTTGCAGGAAATCTGCCAGATTTTCATTTTCCCGAGGGAAAGCAGTTTTGTTGGCTTGTTCTTGCCTCATGGCCTCCTCTGATGCTTTTGGTTCAGAGACTTCGACCATGTTGACATTCATGGTGTCTTTGGTGGCAAGGGTCAACTGCTTCATCTGAATCTCCAAATCCTCTGTCTGGCCTTGAACTGCAGCCAAGTAAGAACTGGGTTTTGTTCCAGATTTTTGGGCTCCAACTGTCTCCAGCTTTGGGATTTCGACCGCCTTTTGGACCGCTTCAATTGTCTTTCTGGATAGATTCCCAGAAAAACTGCCAAAGATTGGCATGTTGACATGGTCCTTTGTGACTTCGACCATTGTGATTCCTGGCCTCTTCGCCTGGCTTCTGGATGCCTCGATCATGTTCACCTCTGAAGGTTCAGCATAATGGGCTTCAGCCTGCAACGGGTTAGAGTCCACAGTCATGGGGGTCTTGTCAGCAAACTTCAACCTCCCTTCTTCGATAGCGTCTTGCATAAGATTCCTGAAAAGAAAACATTGAGATGTTTTATGGCCCAAAAAATTATGATATTTACAAAAGCCTCTTTTCTTTCTTTGATCAAGAGGAGGCACTTTTACCCCTGGGGGTACTACCATTTGGCCATCTTTTACAAGTAAGTCAAATATTTCATCACATTTTGTAATATCAAAACTATAAGTCTTTTTGGGGAACCTATCGTTGGTCCTTTCTGGACCAGTGGGATTTTTTCCACTTGAGGGGACTAACAGTTTGCAAGAGTATGGTGGCCCTTGTTTCAGTTCCGCTAAATCGACCTCGCTTTCCTCGACGGTTATAGTTTCGTCGAAGGTTTCTGGATCTTCATCATCCATTTCGACATACGCTATCCTCTCTCTTTTGTGAGTTTTTGTCGCCTTGGCTTTTTCAGCCTTAAGGCATTCTACTTGTCGAACTCTATCGGCCAATTGGGCCATGTCTCTCAGGTATTGAGTGTCTAATTTCTTCCTAATGGAATAATCTAAACCGCCTGCGGCTATTTCGACTAACTCATGTTCTGGCACTTGTGTAAAGCATCTTGCTTTGAGCAACCTAAACCTATTTAGATATTCGTCTATAGGTTCAGTGAAACGTCTCTTTACACTGGCCAATTCTTTCAGGCTTATCTTGGTTTGTCCCATGTAGAATTGCTCATGGAACAATCTCTCCAACTGGGTCCAATGATGGATCGAATTGGGGGGAAGAGTTGTGAACCAAGTAAACGCGTTCTTTGTTAAAGAACTTGGGAAGTACTTAATCCTCAGGTTTTCGTTGTTTAAAATATCTCCTGCTTCGATCAAGTATCTCGCCACATGTTCGACAGTAGATTCTGTCATGTCCCCTGAGAATTTAGTGAACTTGGGGACTTTACATCTAGGAGGTAAGTCTGTTTGCAACACATACTCTGACAGTGGGGATGTGAAGTTGGGCCTACGAAAGCCCATATTCATCCCATTTTGAGTCATGATTCTTTCGATCATGGCTGCCAGATTATTTTCCAAACCCATATTCTGGTATTGGATATGCTGAACTACTTCGTCAGCATTTTGGTTTCTGTTGACTATCCTTACCTCTGGGGCTATGACCCTAGGTTCTTCGACAGGCTGCTCCAATCGTGCCCTAAGGTTTTCTTCGACAGGCTGCTGGACTTGGTTAATAGTGGTTTCTTCCTCTAAGAGTATACCTTGGTTTCCTCTTATTTGCGCCCTTTGGGGCTGTCGAATAGGTTGGGGTACCCCAAAGAAATCAGCCAAACGCGTCATTTGCGCTGTCATCTGCTGATTCGACTGGGTGGTGTTTTGTATTAGAGGATTCAACATCGTACTTAAAGTTTGGGCCAACATTTGAACCATATCATGGTTGCTTTCGTCCATTTGTTGCCTCAAGACTGCTGTCGAGGCATTTGTAAGGCCATGCGCTACTTGGGACGTTCCTCCTAAGAGTTGGGTCCTATTTCTGTTCGCCATACCTACTCCTGAACCTTGGAGTGGCGAAGAGGCACTCACTAAAGGGTCTGAAAAAGTGGACGCAGCGTTCGTCAGGCTAGCCAATTCAGAAGTTGGCATGCCATAGAGTGGTTCTCGATTTTGACCGCCTGTCATAAATCCTGGGGGAACATAAGGCCTGGTGCCTTGATTTCCCCTTGGTGGGGGAGTTCCCAAAGGCACTCTAGGGCCAGTGAACGGAGGTAATGGCCCCGTTGTTGTGACCGTTACTGCTGGTGTTGAACCAGCGATTAGCGCTTCACTTACGGTTGGGATAACCATTGTTCCCACATTCGTTTGTGGGATTTCGTTATTGTTTGGCGGATTCGCCATCGCTTCTCTTCTTCTGGCAGTATTGGTATTGTTAGTGTATATTCTACCACTTCTCAATAACATGCAATACTTCTCGGAAAAGATGATATTCTGTATAAAAAGGTTAAACTTCAAAATCAACACAAGGTCCCACCGGGTGTGCCAATTTGTTTACCCTGGGAATTGGTAAACAACCACTGATCTTCCAAAAGGTTACTTATTTGGTGACTCGCAGGATCGATCAGATTGATCCTAAGACATGGTTGATTTTGGGGTTTTGACTAAGTTTGATAATGGTTAAATGACAAGAAAATAAAGAAGTTTTATGTAAATTGCATGAAGAAGAAAACTTTATAGAATAAAGGAAGGCTTGAAATGAAGGCTTCGACTGGAAAAGTAAATGAAGAGCAATAAAGTTCTGGAAAATAAATGACTTTGATTAATTAAAGTGGTGTTTCACACATACATTCTCAACAATTCTTTCGCTCACACTGGGTACTTGAATCTATATGAGTGACTTGTATATAATTGTGAACACACGCGAAAAACTGTGTGAACTACTAATATTTATACTAAACATATCCCAAGTAACCGTCGGGCAGTTACGCTGCTTCGAGATGACTCCACTTGGCACGTTCACAGCGTTCGACGCTCCAGATCTTGGCACGTTGCACTTGGTAACCGCTGGGAACCGTTTTCCCTTCAAACGTTTGAATCTCAAACCGTTCCACTCTGAGCAATCGAACACCTTCGTCGAGAAGCACCTTCGACGTCGAAGGCAACAGGATTCTTCCTTGGAAGAAATTCTCTAAGTACATTGCCATCTTCTGATGAGCATTTCGACAGAACTAGCTGGTCGAAACCATTCTTCAGCTTTAATGGCTTATATTAATAAAACAAGGGTGTCGAATTTAGGAGCCAACACGAAGTTGCTGTTTTATTTAAAGATGTTATTGAAGAATTCCATTGCGTAGTTGTTGAATTATCTAATGAAAGATGTTATGTTGATGGTTCATCCGATGTTTTGAAAAAGTGTTATATATCCATGATGAATGCAATGAATTTATTAGAAGAATTTGTGATGTCCCGATTCATTTGTATGATTGAAATTTCATAACTCTGATTTATTTTGCATAATTTGCTTGGGGTATAATTGGGGTGTTACAAAGTTGGTATCAGAGCAAAAGGTTGGTCCGACCTTGTCGTTGAGTCTTAGTTGTCTAACAATCGAGTATTGTTATTTTGATGTTCTAATCGTTGTTTATGTTGTACTAAGAAGTTGAGATGGCTTGAAGGAATGATGCTGCTCTTGCTGCTGCTTTAGAAGCAATGGCTCATGCAATGGAAAATCAGCCGAATGCTGACGAGAATGCTGGATCTCGTAGCTTGGCGACTTTCCAGAGAGAGAATCCACCTACGTTCAATGGAAAGTATGATCCTGACAGAGCATTAGAGTGGTTGAAAGAGATTGAGAGAATCTTTCGCGTGATGGATTGCACTCCAGCGCAGAAGGTTCGTTATGGGACTCATATGCTAGCAGTTGAGGATGATGACTGGTGGCTAGAGACTTGCCAGAAGTTAGAAGCTGCAGGTGAGAATGTCACTTGGGCTGTGTTCCGTAGGGAGTTTTTGAGAAAGATTTTCCTAAAGATGTTCGTGGTAAGAAGGAAATCGAGTTCCTTGAGTTGAAGCAAGGAAGTATGTCTGTTGTTGAGTATGCTGCCAAGTTTGCTGAGTTAGCTAAGTTTTATCTGCATTACACTGAGGAAAATGCTGAGTTTTCGAAGTGTATTAAGTTTGAGAACGGGTTGCGCCCGGAGATTAAGAAAGCAGTTGGATATCAGAAAATTCGTGTCTTCGCTGATTTGGTTGATAGCTGCAGGATTTATGAGGAGGATAATAATGCTCATTACAAGATTATTAGTGAGAAGAGGGGTAAGCACCCACAGAATCGTGGTAAACCTTATGATGCCCCAGCTGGTAAAGGTAAACAGAGAGTTGCTCATGGTCAGAGGACTAGTGGGGGAGATGCTTCTGCTGGTGTGATTTGTTTTAAGTGTGGGAAACCTGGACACAAGAGTAATGTGTGCACTACTGAAGTGAAGAGGTCTTTCCGTTGTGGCAAGAACGAACATGTTGTATCTGAGTGTGAGCATAAGAATGTGGTTTGTTTCAACTGTAAAGAAGAAGGGCACATTGGTAGTCAGTATCCGAAATCGAAGAAGGCTCAGTCAAGTGGTAAAGTGTTTGCTCTGGTTGAGGATCAGACAGCTGCTGAGGACGGGCTTATTAGAGGTACATGTTTCATTAATAGTACTCTTTTAATTACTATTATTGATACTGGTGCTACACATTGTTTTATTGCTGCTGATTATGTTGAGAGATTGGGTCTTGTGTTATCTTCTTTGAATGGAGAAATGGTCATCGATACTCCAGCCAAGGGGTCGGTGACTACTTCTTTTGTGTGTGCTAAGTGTCCCTTGTCGATCTTCGACAGAGACTTTGTTGTTGATTTGATTTGTTTGCCGTTAAGAGGTTTGGATGTGATTTTGGGTATGAATTGGTTTGAGCATAATTGCGTTCATATTAATTGTTATGACAAGTCAGTGAAGTTTTCTACTCCTGAGGAAGAGGAAGATGGTTTGTTGTCTGCTAGACAGTTGAGAAAGTTGATGCAAGAAGAGGCACAAATGTTTTCGTTGATGGCGTCGCTATCTGTAGAGACTCAAGCTATAATTGAGGAATTGCAGGTGGTGTGTGAATTTCCTGAAGTTTTCCCTGATGAGATTCCTGATGTACCGCCAGAGAGAGAAGTTGAATTTGCAATTGATCTTATACCTGGTACCAGACCTGTGTCTATGGCACCATACAGGATGTCTGCATCTGAATTGTCAGAGTTGAAGAAGCAATTGGAAGAGTTACTTGAGAAGAGGTTTGTAAGACCAAGTGTATCGCCGTGGGGAGCTCCAGTGTTGTTAGTGAAGAAGAAATATGGAAGTATGAGGCTTTGTGTTGACTATAGACAGTTGAACAAAGTGACGATTAAGAACAAGTATCCGCTTCCAAGAATAAATGACTTGATGGACCAATTGGTGGATGCTCGTATGTTTAGCAAGATTGATTTGAGGTCGGGTTACCATCAGAATAAAGTGAAGGATGAAGATATTCAGAAGACAGCTTTCAGAATGCATTATGGACATTACGAGTATTCGGTGATGCCTTTCGGTGTTACTAATGCGCCGAGAGTATTCATGGAATATATGAATCGTATCTTTCATACTTATTTGGATCGGTTCGTAGTGGTGTTCATTGACGATATTTTGATTTACTCTAAGTCGGAAGAAGAGCATGCTGAACATTTAAGAGTAGTATTGTAGATTTTGAAAGAGAAGAAGTTATATGCAAAGCTGTCCAAGTGTGAATTCTGGCTGAAAGAGGTTAGTTTTCTTGGTTATGTGATTTCAGGAAGTGGCATTGCTGTAGACCCATTGAAGGTTGATGTTGTGTTGCAATGGGAAACTCCAAAGTCAGCTACAGAGATTAGAAGCTTCTTGGGATTAGCTGGTTATTATAGAAGGTTTATTGAAGGGTTTTCTAAGTTGTCACTTCCGTTGACTAAGTTGACTTGTAAAGGTAGGGCTTTTGTATGGGATGTTCAGTGCGAAGAAAGTTTTACGAAATTGAAGAAGAGGTCGACGTCGGCTCCGATTTTGACGTTGCCTAATCCAGAAGAGCCTTTTGTGGTGTATTGTGATGCTTCTAAGATGGGTTTTGGAGGTGTGCTTATGCAGAATAGTAAGGTAGTTTCTTATGCATCGAGGCAGTTGAGGACTCATGAGAAGAACTATCCTACGCATGATTTAGAGCTTACTGCAGTTGTTTTTGTGTTGAAGATTTGGAGGCATAATCTTTATGGTTCTAGATTTGAAGTGTTTAGTAACTATAAGAGCTTGAAGTATTTGTTTGATCAGAAGGAATTGAATATGAGGCAACGAAGATGGTTGGAATTTTTAAAGGATTGTGATTTTTGTTTGAATTATCATCCAGGAAAGGCGAATGTGGTAGCTGATGCGTTGAGTCGAAAGACTTTACATATATCAGCAATGATGATTAAAGAGTTAGAATTGATTGAGAAGTTCAGAGATATGAGCTTAGTTTGTGAGGTTACTCCGCAGATTGTTATGTTGGGTATGTTGAAGATTAATAATGAATTTCTATACAGTATCAGAGAAGCTCAGAAGTTAGATGTGAAACTGGTAGATTTGATGGTGGGGATTGATCAAGCTGAGAATAGTGATTTTAAGCTAGATGAGCAAGGTGTGTTGAGATTTCGTAATCGGATTTGTATTCCTGATGATGTTGAGATGAAGAAAGTGATACTTGAGGAGAGTCATAGAAGTAAGTTGAGTATTCATCCAGGAGCTACAAAGATGTACCAAGATTTGAAAGGTTTGTTTTGGTGGCCTGGGATGAAGAGTGACGTAGCTCTATTTGTGTATGCATGTTTGACTTGTCAGAACTCGAAAGTTGAACATCAAAAGCCTGCAGGATTGATGCAACCGTTGGAAGTTCCAGAATGGAAATGGGATAGCATTTCAATGGACTTTGTGATGGGGTTGCCTAGTACTTTAAGAGGACATGATTCGATTTGGGTGATTGTTGATAGGCTTACGAAGTCAGCTCATTTTATTCCTATTAACATCAGTTTTCCAGTGCCGAAGTTGGCCGAGATTTATATTAGTGTGATTGTGAAGCTGCATGGTGTTCCTTTGTGCATTGTGTCAGATAGAGATCCAAGATTTACTTCTGCTTTTTGGAAGAGTTTGCAAGAAGCGTTGGGTTCTAAGTTGAGGTTGAGTTCAGCGTATCATCCTCAGAAAGATGGTCAGACTGAACGGACGATTCAATCGTTGGAAGACTTGTTAAGAGCATGTGTTCTTGAGCAGGGAGGTTCGTGGGATGCTTATCTTCCATTGATAGAGTTCACATATAATAACAGTTACCATTCTAGTATTGGGATGGCACCTTTTGAAGCGTTGTATGGCCGGAGATGTAGAACTCCGTTATGTTGGCATGAATCTGGTGAAAGTGTAGTGCTTGGACCTGAACTTTTTCGTGAGACTACTGAGAAGGTGAAGTTGATTCGAGAAAAGATGAAAGCTTCACAAAGTAGATAGAAGAGTTATCATGACAAGCGAAGGAAGGATTTAAAATTTTAAGTCGGTGATCATGTGTTTTTGAGAGTTACACCTGTGATTGGTGTTGGGCGAGCATTGAAGTCTAAGAAGCTCACTTCTCGTTTTATTGGACCGTATCAGATTTCAGAGAGAGTGGGTAATATTGCTTATAGAGTGGCTTTACCGCCTAATCTTTTGAATTTGCATAATGTGTTTCATGTGTCGCAACTTCAGAAGTATATTTCAGATCCATCTCATGTGATTCATATGGATGATGTGCAAGTACGTGATAATCTTACGGTGGAGACGATGCCTGTACGGATTGCGGATTGTGAAATGAGGACTCTGAGGGGAAAAGAGATTGCTTTGGTTAAAGTGGTTTGGATAGGAGCTGTTGGTGAAAGCATGACTTGGGAATTGGAGAGCAAGATGCGAGACTCCTATCCTGAATTGTTTGATTGAGGTAAATTTTCGAGGACGAAAATATTCTAAGTGGGGGAGAGTTGTAACGCCCGTAATTTAATTAATTATTTAATTAAATTATTTTTGGAATATTTATGAAGATATATTATTATTAAATTGGATTTATTTTATTAAGTGGAGAAATAATAATATTAGAGGTATAATATTATTATGTGGTGAAATAATATTAGAAGTGTAATATTATCAAGGTGGGCTTAATTTGAGATAGTAGATGTAATAAGGGGGTGTAGGTTTTGAGCCCATTAAGAAATAAGAATAATATAATGATATTAGGTTATTTTATTATTTGTGAGAAAGAATAGAAGGAGGAAGCAGTAGAGGAAATAAGGATTTGAGGAAAACGTGAAGCTGCTGGAAATAGAAGGAGACAGCAAGAACAAGGATTCAACCCGGAAAATTGTAGAGCGACCTTCAATCCAAGGTAAGGGTGTGGTTCTGGCTTTATAATTGGATTCATGATGTTTGATATGTGGGGTTAGAGGATTGTTGTTTTTGTTCTTGAATTGGATGACGTATGATGAAGATTTAATGAATTTGAATGAATAATGACGTTATGCTGTTGTTTAATCGATGCAGTATTATAGGTTAATGATTAGGTGATGAATTACCATGATTATAAGGAGGTTTGTAGGACTATAACATAATTCCCGTAGTGAAATTACAGAAGAAAATGCAGAAATTATGCAGACTGTAGCAGGATGCGTCAACCCCAAACTGGATGTGTCGATACATGAATGGTGTTAGACTCAGGATGAGTCGATACAAGGAGGACTTGCATCGATGCATGATAGTTACGAGACTCAGTATGAGTCGACATGAAGAGAGGATGTATCGATACATGAGTGTGTGAGACTCAGGATGAGTCGAACAGTGAGATGCATGTGTCGATACATGCTGTGTTTTGAAGCCAGGATGAGTCGATCCATAGGGTTTTGCATCGACCCGTGTTATACAGATGAAGCAGGATGATTCGATCCATAAGGTTTTGTGTCGATACATAATGTCTGGTTTTTGACAGAATTGGCTTTTAAATTGCTATAACTTGAGTTTTAGGATGTTGTTTGAGATGTCGTTCAAAGTGTTGATTAGCTAACGCGATGAATATTATTCTAGATGATTTAGATGATGGATAAGAAGTGTAATCCTAGTAACTAATTTAGGATTTAGGATTAATTCCCGTGATTGGTCGTTGTGCTGATGTTTTGGACGGAATGATGAACATGAGATGTTTAGAGGTTGCTGTTAGGATTATGACAGTATGATTAGTGATAGTAAAACTGTAAAAATTCAGAATAACAGTATGGATTACTGTACTATTGATATACAACTGAGTTATTAGTGAGATGTGGTTATTAAAGTTGTGTTTGATAGGTATGATGAACCAATGACGTTTGATAAATAAATAAGGTTTAATAAATTATTTGAGATGTTTATGAGACACTGTAATTGAGATGTTTTGAGATGATTGAGATGTTGTTGTTCTGAGATGTTTATGAGATGTTGTTGTTCTGAGATGTTTATGAGATGTTTTTGTTCTGAGATGTTTATGAGATGTTGTTGTTTTGAGATGTTTATGAGATGTTATTATTTTGAGATGTTTATGAGATGTTGTTGTTTTGAGATAATTGAGATGTGGTTGATTAAGTGTTGACATTATATTCATGTTGAGTCGCATACATTGCATTTTTGAGATGGAGCTTATGCTCGTTGAGATGGCCTGGATTGGCAAATTTTGAGATGAAGGCTATGCCTTGTTGATGCCTCTATTAATTGGCAGATTTTTGAGATGAGAGTTCTGCTCCAATGGTACCACATGCATTTGCATAGTTTTGAGTCGCATTATATGATTGAATATTGAAATGTATTTGATGTTGATGAATGAGTATATATGCTATGATTATTGTTGATTATGGGATAAGCAGTGGTGATCTTATTGATCTAATTTAATATATTAATTATCATGCGCTTTATTATATTGTTAGATATCTCACCCCTTTTGTTTGAATGTTGCCCTTATGTTGGTAACGTGCAGGTAATCGAGAGTGAAGGTCGTATACCTTCAATAGATCAATTCAGTGTCATTACTCTGATATGTAACACTCGGGGGGATGAAAGCTTGCTGATTTTTGATTGCCGATTTTTAGTTGTTGAACTTTAAATTGTTTATTTACTAAATATGAGATGTTTTGAAGTTGCTGTTTTATTTAAAGATGTTATTGAAGAATTCCGCTGCGTAGTTGTTGAATTATCTAATGAAAGATGTTATGTTGATGGTTCATCCGATGTTTTGAAAAAGTGTTATATATCCATGATGAGTGTAATGAATTTATTAGAAGAATTTGTGACGTCCCGATTCATTTGTATGATTGAAATTTCATAACTCTGATTTATTTTGCATAATTTTCTTGGGGTAGAATTGGGGTGTTACAATGAGTGGTATTTTGATTCTGGTTGTTCAATGCATATGACGTGTAGAAAGGATTGGTTTGTCAAAATCAATCAAGCCACGAAGAATAAGGTGAAATTCACAAACCATACCACTTTAGCAGTCGACGGGGTCAGTGATGTTTTGCTCATGAGAAGGGATGGTGGTCATTCCTTGATCAAAGATGTGATATACATTCCTAGAATTAAATGTAATATCTTAACCATTGGCCAATTACTTGAGAAGAATTACACGATTCACATGGAAAACAAGATTTTTCGTGTTTTAGATCGAAACATGGTTTAATTTTTAAAGCGTATATGGATGCCAATAGGACTTTCAAGATAAAGTTGAAAGTGGTGGAGAATAGGTGTCGCCTACAACAGTAAGTCGTGATAAGTGTTTGTGGCACTACCGTCTTGGACATCTCAATTTTTGAGACCTCGAAGCATTACAAAGGGATGGTATGGTAACAGGTTTCCAAAAGTAATTTTCTATCTGAGATGTGTGAAGAGTGTGTGCAAGGGAAGTAGCACAAGAGTAATTTCAACAAGGATGCAAGTCATAGGACCAAACATCGTCTTGAGGTGGTATACTCCGGTGTCTGCGGGCCAATGGAAGTCGACTCTTATCGTGGAAATAGGTACTTTGTCACTTTTATCGATGATTTTAGAAGGAAACTATGGACATACCTAACCAAGAGAAAATATGAGGTATTTAATGTGTTTAAAAGATTCAAGTCCATGGTTGAGCGGCAAAGTGGTTACAAACTTAAAAGTGCGTGAAGTTGTGCCACCCTATACGCTACAACACAATGGTGTTTCCTTGAGGAAAAATCATTCGATAATTAATATGGTCCGAAGCATGTTAAGGGGAAAAGACTTGCCGAATGAGCTATGGGGTGAAGTCGTTTCTACAACCGCCTATTTTTTGAATAGGTGCCCTATAAATAAGCTTGATAAGTTGACTCCAGAAGAGGAATGGTCTGGATTTAAACCAAGCTTAAGTCATTTGAAAGTTTTCGGTTCGATATCACTTTGACACGTTCTGGGTCAGCTTCGAAAGAAGTTGGATAACAAGGGTGAGATGATGTTACTCGTTGTTTATCATCCTACTGGAGGTTAGAAGTTGTTTGATGTTGCAAACAAGAGGATTGTGATTAGTCGAGATGTTGTGGTCGACAAACTAAGGTGTTTTGACAACAGAAAAATTGGTTTGACAAGTCCTGTAATCGGTTACCAGAATGGCTAATCGATTACGGCCGGAATTTTATGATTCTTGAGGCTACTAGAACTGGTTTAGCAGAAGGCGTAACCGGTTACCAAAATTCTATAACCGGTTACGACAATAAAAAAGTGAATTTTCATAATGCATGAGGTTCTGTACATCAACCTGTTGAAGCCGAAATCGGGGAAAACAGTAGATGACCAACTAGGCAGAGAAGTTTGAAGAAGTGAAAAACATAAGAAGGGGGGGGGGGGGGTTGAATTGAAAACTTGAAATCAAATGCGCAATGAAACAGTATTTTTATCCTGGTTCGTTTGATCTCAAACTACTCCAGTCCACCCGTCAAGGTGATTCCGCCTCTCTCCAACGAGGTCTTAATCCACTAATCACAAATAGATTACAATCACTACTTTGACAACTGTCAAAGTCCTCTTGAGTACAACCACAATCCGGTTAATCTCAAGGAACAACAATCTTAATCAAAGATACAAGAATTCTGTGTAGATGTTTTTCGTTACAAAAACAGTTATCACAACTATGATAATTTACACAATTTTAGAGCGTGGAAAATACTAGAGAAAGCTTGCAGCGTTTTTGAATTGTATTGCAGTAGCGTTGGAAAAATCATAAACAATTTGATCTCTTAGCTTGTATTTATAGGCAATGGAATTTTGTCCAACTTTAAGCGTGATAATGGTCATTAACGCAGTTTCCATTTTGAGAAGATCCTGTCTGAATGAAGCCGTTGTAATTGATGCTGTCTTGATTGAATAGTAGCGCTTCAGAATCTTACATCCTTGCATGTTGCTAATGCTTCAGAACATTGATGATTTAGATTATAATCCTTCTATTCAGAATCAGCGTTTACTTCACTTAAGCACATGTTCTGATCATCATTCTTCAGCGTAAATTCAGATTACCTCAGCGTGTAGCTTCTATAGCTTAACTTCTGATTCTGCTTTGGTCAGAACTTCTGCATACAGAATAACTTAATTTTAGGGTTCATATTTATTCTTTGTATTTGTTATCATCAAAACTCTAACTAAGGGTTGTAGAATCAAACTATGTTCTAACAATCTCCCCCTTTTTGATGATGACAAAAACTAGAATTTTCAATGAAAAATAGAGAACAAAAATTTAAGAGAGACTCCCCTTGAGTTGATTACTTTCCTGAAGTTCCTTCTCGTCAGAGATTTTACTGCATCTCCTATCATAATTTGTTCCTGTTCAAACTTTTCAGAAAGTAGAGGTTAAATAATTCAGAATGTTTGAGACTTTTATTCCGGTATACTGTTATTGAAAATATCTTACTTTCTCCCCCTTTTTGTCAAGTATCAAAAAGCAATATAATCAGAGTCAAAAAGATGAATTATATTAAAAACATAATGCAATGACAAGTTTCAGAAACAAGGAGGTAAAGACAAGAAATTACAGATAAGCAATTTTAAAGAAAATATAAGAAGGAGGAGGAAGACATGTGAACAACGCTTCCAACAAGCTCTTGATCTGAGTGCTTGACTCTTTCTGCTTGCCCATAATATCTTTGATTTCCTTTGTAGTATCTTCTTGTTTATCCAGAATACCCTTGATCTCTTTGTTCATATCCTCTTACTTATCCAGTCTTGCATGGATTAATGCATTCTCTTTCTTCAACTCTTCCAGAGTTTGCATGACTAGAGAGGAAGCTGGTGTCTCTTCAGGGGTTGCATGTTGTTCAGAATATTCTGCAGCTTCTTCTGATTGAACCACTTCTTCTGCTACAATCATGTCTTCTGGAGCAGTAGTCATGGAGAGACTATCTGAATCTGGTTCAGCAACTTCTGAAGGATGGTGCTCTTTCTAAGAAGCATTATCCAACAAAAGAATCTCTTTCTTGCCCCATTGACTCAAAACTGATTATGAAAAGCTTTCAGCTGATCACTGAAGTTCTACTGAGCCCTTTCATAACCCAATTCCTTCAGCTTCAGAGTTTTAGCATTGAGCCATTTTTTGAATCTTTCCCAGAGAGAATCAGAAGCATCAGGATTAGAAGTCTCTAGGCTTGCTTGCTTCAAAGAATTGATCCATTCCTACATTTCTGTTTCAAAAATCAACAGACTCTTACCAACATCTGATTTTGGTTTAGGTTTGGGAATGGCAATTTTTTGTGAGGTGGAAACAAGTCATTCCAACACTTATGGATCAATGACAATTATGAGGTTGTCAGTTGGATGGTTGATGGGTGAAGGAGTGGGAGAGTCAGGAATTATAATTGGTGTGTTAGGGTTGTTTGGTGGTGTGGATTCAAGGGATGAAGGGATTTCTGGAATATCATGAATAGTGAGAGGCATGCGAACAGAAAGGGGTTCTTTTATTCCAGGGATTGGGATAGTGGTATCAGAATCTAAAGGAGAGTCTTCAAATTGGTTTGCGGAGACGTGTTGAGTTTCTAGTGTGGAATTTCAGAAGATGGGTTATCAGAATATGGAGAGAGAGAGTGTTTATCTTCTGGTTGTGGTGAGTTGGGGTTCAGATGTTCTGGTTGAGGAGAGAGTGGTTGTGTATTTTCTGGTTGTTGTTGGGAGTTTGGATTTTCTGGGAGTGGAGATTGAATGTTTGAATCAAATAGTTCAATGTCAGATAGAACTTTTGCAAGTTCTGGTTGATGATGTTCTGGGTTTGTATTTTGATTGGGGGAGTGAGGTTCATTCAAAAAGTTTCATAGAGTTACAGATGGGTCAAATTCTATGTCAAAATATTCAAAGGTTTGGGGTGAAGGATTTTCTATATGTTGAGGGAGAATGGTTTCAGATGTTGTAACAACAATTGATTTTATAATAGAAACAGAAGATGGATTACCTTTCTTTTTCACAGCTTTAGGTGTCCTCTGAGAGGATCCTTCTCCTGCTGCTTTCCTCTTCTTGGATTTCTTTAAAGCAACCTCTGGAGCAGCCTTGTGCAGATCTTGAATGTTGATTTCTGGAGTAGTCCCATCAGCCTTGCAAGCTTCAAGGTATCTGACGATGATTTCTGGGTTGGTGTCTATATCAGAAAATAGAGGAAAATCCTTCAGAGGTATCCTTCTTGAAGTAATGGTCTCATGAGAAGCAATAGTTGGTTCCTTCTGAATATTCTCAATGATCTTCATTTTCTTCAGATTCTTTGTGTTCAGAGGCTTCCCATCAGTTGCTTCCAAAGTGCTTATTTCTTGAGCCTCTATCAGATATTCTATCAACCTGTTTTTTGTTAGAATATCTGACATCAATCTTCCTAAGGGAATCCAATCCCTCTTGGTTCTTTCTTCTTCTCTTGTCTCTTTCACACTTGTTCTGAGATGGTTAAAGAGCAAGTGTGGAAGATTAATCTTTGTCTTCTTTGCATTGAAATAGATCAGAAACTGCTGATCAATATTGATGTAATCAGGAGAGCTTGTAGGCTTCCTGTGATTGATATATCCCATAATGATTCTGGCCCAAATTCTGTGATGATCCTTCAAGTCTCTGATTTTGTTTGATGGTTGTCCAGAAGTAAAGATTTCCTTGGCAATTGATTTTAGGTTAGAACATCTATCTGCCATATTGTTGTACCCCAAAATTTGCCCTCCCATATTCTTCAAGATTTGCAAAGAGCATGCTTCAAAATCTCCCTAAGGGTTGCACAGTTCAAGGGCTTCCTAACAGTCAGAAACTAGGGTTTTGGTTCTGGCAAAGAAGTTGAAGTTTCCAAGGGTCCAATCAAGTCCCACATGCCTATAACCATGGTCAAGCATCCTCATGCCAAGTTTCAAGACTTACAGCACAAAATTGCACAGTCAAATGCCCTAATTGCTCAATAGTCAATTGCAGGGGCAAAATGGTCATTTGACAGTCAAAAGTTCAAATTTTTGGTCAACATCTTATTTTGAAGCCACAAACATCATTTGATCAATTCTTGATCATGATTTTCAAGGCATGACTCAAAAAGTCTCAAGGTGCAAAAGTTTCCATATTTGGACAGTTGAAAAAGTCAACTGTAACTTAACCAAGGCATAGCTTCCACATGGTTTATCAGAAAAATTCCATCCAAAGCTTATTTTGAAGAGAAAGACATTTCCTACAACTCCTCTTCACACTTTAAGTCCAAGAAATGCTCTCACAAAAAGTTATCAATTTCAACATTATAGGTCATTTTCAAAAGTCAACAAAAAGGCACTTTAAGTCAAAGATCATAACTTGAGATTGGTAAATCAAAATGACATGGGACCAAAGGCATTGGTTATAGGACTTCGATACCTTTCCAAAATGTCCAAGAACATGATCAAAGCTTAAATATTGAGCAAGATATGCCTTGTGGAAGTTGGGAAATTTTAGGGAATTTTGAAAAGTCAACTTTGCTTCAAATGCCTCAAAATTGCTAATGGGCCACATTTTCTTCCAAGAATCATCATCCAAAGGCTATGCACGACCATTTGGCCCAAAGGGGAATTATTTCATCATTTTTTATTATTTATTTGAATTTTTAATCACTATTAATTCATTTAATGAAATAAAATATGACAAAAATAGAAAACCATGTTTTTTAATCCTTTTTTGCAGCATATTCTCTCCATAAAACCTCAAGATTTCGTGCACCCTCAATTTGAAAAGATTTGGTCATGATTGGTACCAAAAGCACATGGAAAAGATTTGAAAGGATTTCATTAAAAATCAAATATTTGATTCATCAAAACATTGATCTTTTGGCTTGAATTCTTACCCTAATCCATTGGCATACATAAGCAGATCACAACCCTAGTCACAAGGACCTTCAAGCTGCGCCTCATAGCATATACACGTTTTGCATTTTTTGTGAAAAAGTTGAAAACTGAAAACACACATAGAGTGCAATTCAAAGCGAAATAAGGATTCCAATAGCTTGCCAAGGCATCAAGGAACCTAACTGAATCCTTTTCCACGCTTCTAGCATCAAGAATTGGTATATAGAAGTCAAAATTCCTCATACTTTATGCATAATCGTATTTGAATTTCTGGACATTTTTCATACATTTTGATTGTTGTTTTATACTAACATGGACCTTCTGAATCTATTGATATTGTTTAATTGAATTTTCATCGCCTATATGCAAACTTGCCATGGATGCCCTTTAGGGTTGCAGGGACTTTAAAAGAGGGCTTTGCTCCTCTGGAAAAATTAAGACACAAGACTGATGCCATTAGAATCAGAAGCTTCACACGATTCAGAACCACTAGTCGCGCTCAATTTATGAGCAACCATACGCTAATCGCTATTTTTAAACGTTGAGGTTTGTGGGGGTTTAAAACCCCCGCTATCCTTTCTCTTTTTTTCAGGTCAAAACAAAGAAGTGGAGAAGAAGATGAGTGTAAGGATGTGATAGGGCCATTCAAATGTTCGCGCTGAATTTTTGTTTCATACCAATAGTACTTATTCTCTTTCATATGCATCAGGTTCCACTAATATTACAAAGAGCGGGCTTGGCACAATTGGTTGATGCGTTGTCCCTCAAGCACTGGGACCTGGGTTCGATTCCCAGGTCCCCTCCCTTTCTCAATATATTTTGTTTTAACCTGATCCCATGCAGTGCACGTCCAGAATTCCACCATGCATCCAGGGCTGAAGCTTGCCACGCGTCTCAGGAGATTCATCTAATGGTCAGATCCCTTAGTCCACCGTGCATCCTCAGTCAACCATGTGCATACAAGCCAGAGAAGTCAACGTGGCCAAACTTCAAATGGGCCCAATTCCTGCTGATTTTACCTCCAAATTGGGGTCAACACCCCCCATTGGTTTGCATTTCATTTTCTTTCTCTTTATTTTTCCTATTTATTTGTTTTATTTATTTTATTTAATTCATCAAAATTAATTTTCATAAAATATAAAAAAAAATCAGAAAATCACAAAGTAAAAATATATTTTACTTAATGTTATTTTGTAAATAAATTCAACAATTAATTTAGTTTTAATTCTAGGTTAAATTTTAATGTTTTTTTTAATAAACTAAAAAATGTAGAATTAGGGTTTTAAATACTTTTATCCTTCTTTTTCTTTTCTATTACCATTATTAATAATTAATTATTTATTTTGTAAATAAATTTGCCATTAAATAATTAGGTTAAAACTAGATTAAATTTAAACCTTTTTTTAATAAATTAAAAATAGTTTAGAATTAGGGTTTTAATTTCATTTAATTGTCTTACTAAAATCCATAAATACAAAAACTCAAAAATAATTTCCTTTTCTCATTTAACTTAATTAATTTATTAATTGTAATTTAATTTCTTAAAAGGGTCCAACGCCCTCGCATTCCCGACTTTACTTCTTCTCGCATTTTATTTTTATTTCTTTTTTTGTGAATATAATGTAATTGCCCCAAAGCCGTGTAATAGGTTAATTAGACATTTATCTTTCCGCATTATTTTCCATTCAAATTGGGTCTTGGACTAATTTGGTGATGTAGACCCGTGCCTTTGTAATAGCGTATGACTTTTAATTCCGCATCTTTTTAACTGTTAATAATTTGCATAAAAGAATGAATGCTAAAAATAAAAACAAAGCGTAGATCACTAATGCATGACAAGACAAAAATATCTGAAAGCGACACACAAATCACATACCACCCCTAGGGTACGCCTCATTGTTGCCTTGCCCCTCGAAAGGTGGTCGTCGAGTAGAGGATGTTTTAGTAAGTCCTCATGTCCATGAACATGGCATGAGGGTAGCTTCTAAGGTGTCTTCCTATTGCTCTGGTGACCACACTGTCCCGAACCCTCGAATTGACCCGAACACCTCCAACGGTGGTGCTACCTACCTCTCAATGGTGGGATGGCACTACTTTAAAGACACTTACACAGACGAATTCCTTAGGGTAGGTAGAGAACTCGTGGATACTTGCTCTAATTTCAAAACAAAACAAAAACTTCTTTTCACACCGACACTTTTCAAAAAGCTTTCGAAAGCAACTTTTCAAACACTCTTGAGGACCGATACAAGAGTCGAACTGAAATTTTCAAAGAAACTTTTAAACCCACAGTTGAAAAGCAAACAAACAATTTTGAAAACACAAATGAGCAAGTATCTAAGAGCCCATGGATAACCATGGATAGAAAGGGTGCTAACACCTTCCCTTTCTATAAATCTACCTCCCGAACCGAGAGCAATCTCAATAAGGAATTTTTCTGTGCTTTTGTCCTTTCCATTTGGAGAAAATAAAAGACGGTGGCGACTCTTGCTTCCGCGACATTTCGCGAACCAGCGTTTAAACAGTCAGTTCCAGATCCACCGATCACAGAACTGGCGACTCTGCTGGGGACTTCTTTTAAAGTGAGGTGTACCTTAGGATAGTTCATAACTGTGTTTTCAATTGTATTGACTTGTTTGCTTTAAAATTGTGGGTTGCATGGGAGTCACATAGATCCTAACCCGGATCTGGGGATACCCTGTTTAGGTAGCATAAGATGTGAGGGACCTGTCCGGCGTAGACCGACACGGGTGAAGCAGTGGCTACGTTGGTGTGGCACCTTGGTCTGTACCGATATCCCTTGTGTCGCAACGAGGAGAATATGGGTCTTCTGAGGAGTCATTAAGCACCAACAGACCTTAGAACCTTAAATGACACAACTTGGCCATTAGAACAGTAGCAGTATGCTACGCCCATTGAGGCTAAACTCTCGTGATGGTTCTGGCCGCAAGAAAAGATTGCGATGCTGGAGTTATGACCGATTGAGGGTAGTCAATAATATTGGGATCCTCTAAGAACCCGGTTACTTTTGATAGGACAGGTATGAACCAACAAACTGAAAGAGGGTAATACCTAGACCTCATGCTGGCCTAAACTTTAAGGGCTTGTCTTGTGTGACTTGTGTGTCTTACCATGTTTGCCTTTGTAAATATTTGTGGTGTGCTTCATCATAACATCATAACATCATGAGCATTGCATGCATCCTGCATAAGAACTGACCATTTCAAAGACAAGAGGGTTTCACCTTTGCTCTGTTTTGTAGGACATCATGATGCCTATGCGAAGGAATACTATCCGGTTCAACTTTGTTCACCCACCTGAGTTGCTTGAAGAGTTGGTTAGCAGGATTCCAAATACCACTTCCTTCATCCAGAGGCATGGTTCTCTTCTCAGTTTAGTCACTGCAAAGCGGGATCAACAGTTGATGAGTGTCCTGACCCAGTTCTATGACCCTCTGTACCAGTGCTTCACCTTTCAAGACTTCCAGCTGGTCCCTACCCTGGAAGAGTTCTCTGATTTGCTTGGCATCCCTATCTTGGATCAGACTCCCTACACTGGTTGGGAAAAGACCCTCAGGCTTGAGGAGGTCGTTGCAGCTCTCCCCTTGACCCACCAAGAAGTAATGGACAACTGGGTGACTAGAAGCGGAGTTAAGGGTTTCTTGGCCAAGTTTTTGATTGGTAAAGCTAACAGTTTCTGGAATGACTTGGACTTTAGGGCATATGAAGACATCTTGGCTCTCCTAATCTATGGGCTAGTCTTGTTTCCTAATCCTGACAACTTCATCAATGTCACTGCCATAAGGATCTTCATGTCTCAGAATCCTGTGCCCACTCTCTTGGGTGACATCCTGCAACAACTTTATGCTCGTACTGCCCGAAGACGAGGAACTCTATGGTGTTGTATCCCTTTGTTGGTGAGGTGGTTTATTTCGCACCTCCCTAAGTTCGTGCTGAAGAACCAAGAAGGACGAGGTTGGGCTCACAGCTTAATGTCTCTCACTGATAAAGACATCATTTGAACTTTCAGAGGTTTGGATGAGATAGCTGTTATTGATCGTTGCGGGGAATATCCTAATGTTCCTTTGATTGGTACTCAAGGAGGAATCTCTTACAATCCATGTCTAGCACTCCGTCAGTTTGGAAGAGCCAGAAGAGCAGGGCCTCATGAGATGTTGGTGCCTCACATCAGTTTTGAGTTTCAGGTGGATAGTGACGAGTTGCGTCGTAGGTTCATCAAGGCTTGGGACAGAGTTCATAAAGCTGATCCACAAGAGTTGGGGCCAAAGACTTCTCTACCTATGAAAGCCTACTACAAATGGGTTCGCATCCGTGCTCAGAAGTTAGGTATGCCATATGAAGCTGTCAGACCCATCATTCTTGAGTATCCTGACAAAGATGGGGTTCCTCCAACTGTCCTCCCTCCTCAGATACCTACTGATTATGAGACATTAAAGAGGTCTTGGTCGCAACTGCGAGAAGAACGGGATTCTTATCGGGAAAAGTTCAACGAGCAGGAATTGAAGATCCAGAAGCTGACAAAGCAGTTGGAGAATGAGCGAGCTCTGAATGACTACATCCGTACTGAGAAGAGGAGACCATGGGATCAATAAGGAGCTCTGGATGTTCTTTTACAGTTTTATCTCCCTTTTCAGTATTTCCATTTTATGTAACGCCTAAGGGCAACCTGTTGAACAATTTAAGTTTCAGAGTTGAATCTAATGAAGTGTGTTCCTTTTTGTTTACAAAGTTGATTCCCGATTGTCTTTGGAAACATAAATCATACGCATTCCATTCATCATGTGCATAGCAGGTTTTCTTCTTTCCAGGTTGCTTACTGTTCTTCGCTGTTTATTTCAGCATCATGAACCCTGACTCATCATCAACCGAGATGTCTATCAAGGCCCTTCAGGCGCAAAATGCGCAATTTCAGGAGCTGATCATGGGTTTGGCTCAAGGCGAAGAAGAGCTGAAGGCTTTACTTCTGAAGAAGGAGAAGAAGAAGAAGAAGAGAACTGTTCTTTTCAACTCGGGCCGAAGGTTTGGTAACACTCTGCAGAATGAAGAAGCTGGTTCTTCTGTAGGCAAGGGCAGTCCCCAGGGGGGAAAGGCTTCAAGCCCAGTAGTCTCTGACAACGAGACTGACTTTGATGAGGAACAATATCCTCCTACTGAAGACCGGTACAAGCAGTTGGAAGATAGACTGAATGCAATGGAGATCCAACAAGTGCCTGGGCTGGATTTCAGAGACTTGGGCTTATCTACTGGTGTGATTATTCCTCACAAGTTTAAGGCACCATCTTTCACCAAGTATGACAGGGCGTCTTGTCCCAAGCTACACCTCAGATCTTATGTGCGGAAGATTCAACCGTACTCAGTGGACAAGAATTTGTGGATCCACTTCTTTCAGGAGAGTCTTTCAGGGACTCATCTAGAATGGTTCTATCAGCTGGATGGGACCAAGGTTCGTAACTGGGAGGAGTTGGCTACTGCTTTTTATAAGCAGTATCAATATAATGCCGACCTTGCTCCTACACGTACCCAACTCCAGGGTATATCGCTAGGATCAAGCGAAGGTTTTAAAGAGTATGCACAGAAGTGGAGGGATCTGGCTGGCAGGGTGCAGCCTCCGTTAACTGACCGTGAGCTGGTAGATATGTTCTTGGGGACCCTATCTGGGCCATTTTTCAATCATCTTATCGGTAACTCATCTGCAGGGTTTACTGATCTTATTCTGACTGGAGAGAGAATAGAGGCTGGAATGAAGTCCGGCAAAATTCAGAAGGGTGCATCTGCAAGCTCTGAGAAGAAACCCTTTAAAAAGGAGGCCAGTGCTGTGTATGGGTCTAGAAGACAAGAGAAACCTGAGCGCCGCCAATCTGTCAACACGGTGATGATTGCTAAGCCTGTTGCCGCTCCTCGGCAGACCAATCCATAAAGGGCTGAAAGACGCAGAAGAGAGTTTACCCGTCTAAGCATGACTCTATCACAAATCTTGCCGCAGTTACTATCCACCAACTTGGTGACTGTCAGAGAGGCCCCGAAGGTTGTGAACACTGCCTCTCCCAAGTACAATCCAAATGCCCACTGTGCTTATCACTCCGACAGCCCGGGGCATTTCACTGATGACTGTTGGGCCTTAAGGAATAAGGTGCAAGATCTTATTGACGCCAAGGAGGTACAGTTTGAGGCACCTGAGAAGCCCAATGTGGTGACTGCTCCCATGCCTAACCATGGAGTAAATGCTATCAGGGAGGATGATGAAGTGGATGAAGCTGAGTTCGACAGCTGGATTTACCCGGCAACCGACAGTGAACCTAGCAATTGGATTGCAAAGGACAACCTACTTGTTTCTCTTGTTATTGAGTAATGAATTCTTTTGTTATTTGTAATAAACAATGAATTAAAACTCTAAGGCCCGGTGTCTTACCCGGGGCACCGTGGCTTCATTTATGAGGGTATATTAATTGTCATTTCATATATCATGAATAAAGACCTTGGACGTTTTCTCGCATTTCAAATTTCATGCTCCTTTTCTTTCTTTCCTTTCTTTATATATTGCAAAACAGCTGTATTTACACACACTCACTCATACATGTTACAATCCACTCTGGATCTCACTGGTAACGACTCTGCTACTGCCAGTTATGACTTCGAAAATCCGATCAACTTAGCCGAAGACGAAGGTGAAGATGATTGCGAAGTGCCTGGCGAGCTTGCAAGACTGTTACTCCAGGAGGAGAGGGCGATTCAACCACATGAAGAGCCAGTGGAAACGATAAATCTGGGTACTGAGACGGACATAAAGGAGGTTAAGATTGGTGCCAACCTAGAGCTCAGCGTGAAGCAACGGTTGACTCAGATGTTACATGATTACATGGAAATCTTTGCCTGGTCCTACGAAGACATGCCTGGTTTAGATACTGACATTGTGGTCCATCACTTGCCTACCAAGGAAGACTGCCCTCTGGTCAAGCAAAAGGTCCGCCGTATAGTTCCAGAGATGTCTGAGAAGATCAAAGCCGAGGTTATGAAACAGTTTGATGCCAGGTTCCTTACAGTGACTTCTTATCCTCAGTGGGTTGCTAATGTGGTGCCGGTACCAAAGAAAGACGGTAAGGTCAGAATGTGCGTTGACTACAGGGATCTGAACAGGGCCAGCCCCAAAGATGACTTCCCCCTACCTCACATTGATGTCCTGGTTGACAATACTGCTCAGCATAAGGTGTTCTCTTTCATGGATGGTTTTTCAGGCTATAATCAGATCAAGATGGCACCTGAAGACATGGAAAAAACTACCTTTGTTACTCAGTGGGGCACCTTCTGCTACAAGGTCATGCCTTTTGGACTGAAAAATGCTGGGGCAACCTACCAACATGCCATGGTTGCTTTATTTCATGACATGATCCATCATGAGATAGAAGTGTATGTCAACGACATGATCGCAAGGTCCCAGACTGAGGAAGAACACCTTGATCATCTGCAGAAATTGTTTGACCGTCTGAAGTTGTACAAACTAAGGTTGAACCCGAACAAGTGCACCTTCGGGGTAAGATCTGGAAAGTTGCTAGGCTTCATTGTAAGTGATAAGGGTATTCAAGTGGACCCTGCCAAGGTTAAAGCCATTCAAGAGATGCCAGTTCCTAAGACAGAGAAAGAGGTCAGAGGCTTTTTAGGACGCCTGAATTACATTGCCCGATTCATCTCGCATCTGACTGCTACCTGTGAGCCAATCTTCAAGCTGCTGAAGAAAGATCAGGTAGTACGTTGGAATGATGAATGTCAGGCTACTTTTGACAGAATCAAAGAGTATCTCCAAGAGCCACCCATCCTTATGCCACCGGTTGAAGGGAGACCTCTGATATTATACCTGACACTACTTGACAACTCAATGGGGTGTGTGCTGGGGCAGCATGACGAGTCTGGCCGAAAAGAGCATGCCATTTATTACCTTAGCAAAAAGTTTACCGACTGTGAGACTCGATACTCACTGCTTGAGAAAACTTGCTGCGCTTTGGTATGGGCTGCTCGCCGGCTGAGACAGTATATGCTGACTCACACTACCTTGTTGATCTCAAAGATGGATCCAATAAAGTACATATTTGAAAAGCCTGCTCTGTCTGGGAGAATAGCAAGATGGCAAATGATCTTGACAGAATACGACATCCAGTACACGACCCAGAAAGCCATCAAAG
Source organism: Vicia faba (assembly GCA_948472305.1). Taxonomy (NCBI): domain Eukaryota; kingdom Viridiplantae; phylum Streptophyta; class Magnoliopsida; order Fabales; family Fabaceae; genus Vicia; species Vicia faba. Next base: position 324,905 of record CATIWC010001684.1, read on the forward strand.
GAAGTGTATTGGCAGATCACTTGGCACATCAGGCAGTAGACGACTATCAGTCAATGAACTTCGAGTTTCCAGACGAGAGCATCATGATAGTGACTGATTGTGAAGTACCCGGACCGGATGAAGGACCTGAGGAAGGATCCCGATGGTCTATGCACTTTGACGGAGCCTCCAATGCTTTGGGTAACGGCATTGGCGCTGTAATCATATCCCCCCAAGGCACTCATACTCCACTCACTGCCCGACTATGTTTCAACTACACCAACAACATGGCGGAGTATGAGGCATGCATCATGGGTCTTCAAGCTGCGATCGACTTAAGGATCAAGTTTTTGAGTGTCTTCGGAGATTCCGCTCTCGTGATCAATCAGATCAAAGGAGAGTGGGATACGAAACATCCGAATCTTATTCCTTACAGAGAATGTGTGTTGACCTTGATCCCCCACTTCACAGAGATAACCTTTGAACACTTTCCGAGAGAGGAGAATCAGTTAGCGGACGCGTTAGCTACGATGTCTTCTATGTTCAAGGTCAAATGGGACAATGAGGCTCCCCGGATCATCATCTAGAAATTGGACGAACCGGCATACTGTTGTGATCTCGAGACTGAATTGGTGACTGAGAAGCCTTGGTACCATGAGGTGAAGAGATACTTGGAAGCTCAGGAATACCCTGAAGGTGCATCTGTCAACAATAAGAAGTTTCTGAGAAGGTTCGCAGCGAAGTTCTTCCTTAGCAACGGCATTCTGTACAAGCGAAACCATGATTCGACCTTACTGCGTTGTGTGGATAAGACAGAAGCAGAAATGATCATGGAAAAACTACATGAAGGGACCTTCGGAACATATTCCAGTGGATACACTATGGCAAAGAAGATCCTTCGGGCAGGGTATTTCTGGTCAACAATGGAAGCTGATTGTTACCAACATTCTCGGACGTGTCATAAGTGCCAGATTTATGCTGATAAGGTGCATGTTCCTCCAGTTCCTCTAAATGTCCTGACCGCACCTTGGCCTTTTGCAATGTGGGGCATTGACATGATCGGTGAGATTAAACCTACGGCATCCAACGGGCATCGCTTCATCCTAGTAGCGATTGATTACTTCACAAAGTGGGTTGAAGCAGCTTCCTACGCCACAGTAACCAAGAACGTTGTGGCACGGTTCATTCGGCATAATCTGATCTGTCGATACGGCGTCCCAGAAAGAATCATTACAGACAACGGTACCAATCTCAATAACAAGATGATCACTGAGCTCTGCGAGCATTTTAAGATACAGCACCATAACTCTTCTCCTTACAGACCGAAGATGAATGGGGCTGTAGAAGCAGCAAATAAGAACATTAAGAAAATCGTGCAGAAGATGACAGTGACTTATAAAGATTGGCATGAGATGTTACCGTTCGCTCTACATGGGTACCGTACCTCAGCCAGGACGTCAACCGGGGCAACTCCCTTTTCCTTGGTCTACGGTATGGAGGCAGTCTTACCGATCGAAGTGCAGATACCCTCTCTCCGGATAATGAAGGATGCAGATCTGAACGAAGATGATTGGATCCAGACACGACTTGATCAGCTAAATCTGATTGACGAAAAGAGACTTGCCGCTATTTGTCATGGTCAAACGTACCAAAAACGGATGATCAGGGCATTTAACAAAAAGGTCAGACCACAAGAATATCAAGTTGGGGATCTGGTAATCAAGCGTATCATCCTTCCTCAGAGTGATCCAAGGGGCAAATGGACCCCTACGTACCAAGGGCCGTTTATGGTTAAACATGTGTTCTCGGGAGGAGCCATGATTCTAACCAACATGGATGGTGACGACCTTCCTCACCCCGCCAATGCAGACATAGTAAAAAGATACTGCGCATGAAAAAAGACCCACTAGGTTGACATACCTAGGCAAAAATAAGGGCTTCCCGGCGAACCAAAAGGGTTCGGGCAAAATGAAGGGATGAAATGAAAAAAATATGTACACCCGGCAAGTCGAAAACCTGAAAAGGCGGCTTGGGCAAAAATGGGTATCCCGGTGGACTGAAAACCCGAAAGGGCGGTCCAGGCAAAAGTTAGGGATAAAAGCGTAATACTATGTCTCATTGGATCACTTTGCATCCAGAATCCGGTATCTACATCAAGTTCAGACGGCATTGATCAATCAACTTCATCTTCAACTAGGTCATCAAGTGATGAGACGCTCGAAGATATAAAGGCGATAGCAGAGTTGAAACCCAGTGGATCATTCTTTTCACACAGCTGTTTTATTTTCTTTTGTACAAATTGTATAAACTCTTTTGTTCGGCGGCGTTCTCTTACTAGGACGTCAGCCTCTTGTACTAATACGCCTATTTACAGGCAAATTCAAAATCAATACAAAAATCACTTTTCAGTTAAAATTGCCAATTGTTTTTCCTTTTCTGTTTTGTTTTGTGAAGAACGTCCAAGGTTCAATTTGTGATATATGCATTGACAATAATTTGCTAACTCAGGAATATTTGCATACGAAACAAAGGATTAATTACAGGTAACATTAGAAACAGGGGCAATAAAGAGTTGTCTAAGAAATCTAATTGTTCTGTCCTCCAAGGTATCAAGGTGGGTTCGGCTGAAGAACATAACCAGTATATCTTAATTCCCCAGAGAGTGCGTCAGCAAGTCAATACACTCTCCCCAAACAAAGTTACAGTCAACCTTAGGGAAGTTGGGTATCCTCCAGCATATCTCAACATTCCCCAGCAATATACATGCATTCTTAACAAGCATCCCCGGCAGTCTTAAGATTGTTCCCCGGCGGTATATCAAACATTCAATGGAGTCACTTCCCCAATATAGTTCAAATGTTCCCCAGGAGAGTCCAATCCAGTTTCCCCAGGAAGGTTGGAATCCATCTCCCCAAGCAGTAAGCTTATCCCCAGTAGATTCTGGAAGCTTTTTCCCCGCAGAGCACGAACGCGTCCCCCGACTTTATTCAAAGGTTATTTCCCTACCGGGATATAACTGGGTTATCCTCAGCCAAAAGCCACGGAAAGGTCATTCTCGGAAAAGTCTTCTTATCCCCAGCGAAGTCTATTAACACTTCCAATACAATAATGGTATCCCCAGCGAAGTTACCATCAACATTTCAGCAAAGTACCTCTCTCCCCACAGAGTTTTGTTTCCCAGCAAGATCGTTAGAGTACTTCTCTCCCCGCAGAGTAATCCATTCGCCAAGTTTATTCCCCAACGGAGTTATCTTCTCCTACCGGTATCCTTGCAACTATCATCCCCAGCGGAAATGAATATTCTTTTCCTCAAACATCAGCCCAGGAGTTGACTTCCCGGCACCCGTCAAGGATTTATTTTCCTAGACAAAAACATACATTCATAAACATCACATTTCCATACATTATAGCATGCATATACGCATCATATCTTACAAATCTCATTTATGTTGAGAACATCATTGCTTGATCCATATCATGCATTGCATATGACTGACCTTTACCTTTCAGGAAAGATCTAGTTAAGTTCTCAGCTATATTTCAAGACCTTGCTTGGTTCAGTTAAGTCGACCCTAAGACTTTTCTTGATTCTTATCCAATCAAAGGCCTTCTCTGGTTCAGTCAGATCGACCCTAAGATCTCCCTGATTCTTATCCAGTTGAAGATTCCAAGACCTTGTCCGGTTCAGCTAAATCGACCCCAAGATTTTCCTGATTCTTACCCAGTCAAAGGCCTTCTCTGGTTCAGTCAGATGGACCCTAAGATCTCCCTGTTTCTTATCCAGTTGAAGATTTCAAGACCTTGTCTGGTTCAGTTAAATCGACCCTAAGATTTTCCTGATTCTTATCCAGTCAAAGGCCTTCTCTGGTTCAGTCAGATCGACCCTAAGATCTCCCTGATTCTTGCCCAGTTGAAGTTATTCCAAGACCTTGCTTGGTTCAGTTAAATCGACCCTAAGATTTTCCTGATTCTTATCCAGTCAAAGGCCTTCTCTGGTTCAGTCAGATCGACCCTAAGATCTCCCTGATTCTTGCCCAGTTGAAGTTATTCCAAGACCTTGCTTGGTTCAGTTAAATCGACCCTAAGATTTTCCTGATTCTTATCCAATCAAAGGCCTTCTCTAGTCCAGTTAAATAGATCCCTAAAGATTTTCCTGATGAAGACTCAGTAGAAGACATCCAAGATTCTCTCAGCGTTACTGTTGAGGTTGAAGTCGCCCAAGATTCTCTCAGCGTTACTGTTGAGGTTGAAGTCGCCCAAGATTCTCTCAGCGTTACTGTTGAGGTTGAAGTCGCCCAAGATTCTCTCAGCGTTACTGTGGAGGTTGAAGTCGCCCAAGATTCTCTCAGTGTTACTGTTGAGGTTGAAGTCACCCAAGATTCTCTCGGCGTCCCTGTTGAGGTAGTAATCGTCCCAGGTTCTCTCATCATTCCTGTTGAGGTGGTAATCGCCCCCAGATTCTCTCAGCGTTCCTATTGAGGTAGTAATCGTCCAAGGTTCTCTCACCGTCCCGTTGAGGTAGTAACCATCCCTGGTTCATTCATCACCTTTTGAAGCTCCAGATCCAATTCCTGTAACCAGTCAGGACACATCCATACAAAGAGTTTGAAGACCAGCTCCTGTAACAGGCCAGGTACTCATTTTCTTTTTCAGGTACGCAAGTTCTCGCTAAGGAATCTCTTACGCGATCGACATCCAGATGGCATCTATAAGCCCATCCACCTATCCATCACTCCTCAGCATGGCATCTATAAGCCCATTCCCCCATCACACTGCTAAAATGTGAGCACAAATTTCTGGGCACTCTAGTGTTCAATCATCTTCCACCTTCGGATTACGAAAGGCACGTCAGCCAATCTGCATCCTCAGGTCTAAGAAGATTGAACAGGGGCAACTGTTGTACCCCAAAATTTGCCCTCCCATATTCTTCAAGATTTGCAAAGAGCATGCTTCAAAATCTCCCCAAGGGTTGCACAGTTCAAGGGCTTCCTAACAGTCAGAAACTAGGGTTTTGGTTCTGGCAAAGAAGTTGAAGTTTCCAAGGGTCCAATCAAGTCCCACATGCCTATAAACATGGTCAAGCATCCTCATGCCAATTTTCAAGACTTACAGCACAAAATTGCACAGTCAAATGCCCTAATTGCTCAACAGTCAATTGCAGGGGCAAAATGGTCATTTGACAGTCAAAAGTTCAAATTTTTGGTCAACATCTTATTTTCAAGCCACAAACATCATTTGATCAATTCTTGATCATGATTTTCAAGGCATGGCTCAAAAAGTCTCAAGGTGCAAAAGTTTCCATATTTGGACAGTTGAAAAAGTCAACTGTAACTTGACCAAGGCATAACTTCCACATGGTTTATCAGAAAAATTCCATCCAAAGCTCATTTTGAAGAGAAAGACATTTCCTACAACTCCTCTTCACACTTTAAGTCCAAGAAATGCTCTCACAAAAAGTTATCAATTTCAACATTATAGGTCATTTTCAAAAGTCAACAAAAAGGCACTTTAAGTCAAAGACCATAACTTGATATTGGTAAATCAAAATGACATGGGACCAAAGGCATTGGTTAGAGGACTTCAATACCTTTCCAAAATGTCCAAGAACATGATCAAAGCTTAAAGATTGAGCAAGATATGCCTTATGGAAGTTGGGAAATTTTAGGGAATTTTGAAAAGTCAACTTTGCTTCAAATGCCTCAAAATTGCTAATGGGCCACATTTTCTTCCAAGAATCATCATCCAAAGGCTATGCACGACCATTTGGCCCAAAGGGGAATTATTTCATCATTTTTTATTATTTATTTGAATTTTTAATCACTATTAATTCATTTAATGAAATAAAATATGACAAAAATAGAAAACCATGTTTTTTAATCCTTTTTTGCAGCATATTCTCTCCATAAAACCTCAAGATTTCGTGCACCCTCAATTTGGAAAGATTTGGTCATGATTGGTACCAAAAGCACATGGAAAAGATTTGAAAGGATTTCATTAAAAATCAAATATTTGATTCATCAAAACATTGATCTTTTGGCTTGAATTCTTACCCTAATCCATTGGCATACATAAGCAGATCACAACCCTAGTCACAAGGACCTTCAAGCTGCGCCTCATAGCATATACACGTTTTGCATTTTTTGTGAAAAAGTTGAAAACTGAAAACACACATAGAGTGCAATTCAAAGCGAAATAAGGATTCCAATAGCTTGCCAAGGCATCAAGGAACCTAACTGAATCCTTTTCCACGCTTCTAGCATCAAGAATTGGTATATAGAAGTCAAAATTCCTCATACTTTATGCATAATCGTATTTGAATTTCTGGACATTTTTCATACATTTTGATTGTTGTTTTATACTAACATGGACCTTCTGAATCTATTGATATTGTTTAATTGAATTTTCATCGCCTATATGCAAACTTGCCATGGATGCCCTTTAGGGTTGCAGGGACTTTAAAAGAGGGCTTTGCTCCTCTGGAAAAATTAAGACACAAGACTGATGCCATTAGAATCAGAAGCTTCACACGATTCAGAACCACTAGTCGCGCTCAATTTATGAGCAACCATACGCTAATCGCTATTTTTGAACGTTGAGGTTTGTGGGGGTTTAAAACCCCCACTATCCTTTCTCTTTTTTTCAGGTCAAAACAAAGAAGTGGAGAAGAAGATGAGTTGTAAGGATGTGATAGGGCCATTCAAATGTTCGCGCTGAATTTTTGTTTCATACCAATAGTACTTATTCTCTTTCATATGCATCAGGTTCCACTAATATTACAAAGAGCGCGCTTGGCACAGTTGGTTGATGCGTTGTCCCTCAAGCACTGGGACCTGGGTTCGATTCCCAGGTCCCCTCCCTTTCTCAATATATTTTGTTTTAACCTGATCCCATGCAGTGCACGCCCAGAATTCCACCATGCATCCAGCGCTGAAGCTTGCCACGCGTCTCAGGAGATTCATCTAATGGTCAGATCCCTTAGTCCACCGTGCATCCTCAGTCAACCATGTGCATACAAGCCAGAGAAGTCAACGTGGCCAAACTTCAAATGGGCCCAATTCCTGCTGATTTTACCTCCAAATTGGGGTCAACACCCCCCATTGGTTTGCATTTCATTTTCTTTCTCTTTATTTTTCCTATTTATTTGTTTTATTTATTTTATTTAATTCATCAAAATTAATTTTCATAAAATATAAAAAAAAAATCAGAAAATCACAAAGTAAAAATATATTTTACTTAATGTTATTTTGTAAATAAATTCAACAATTAATTTAGTTTTAATTCTAGGTTAAATTTTAATGTTTTTTTAATAAACTAAAAAATGTAGAATTAGGGTTTTAAATACTTTTATCCTTCTTTTTCTTTTCTATTACCATTATTAATAATTAATTATTTATTTTGTAAATAAATTTGCCATTAAATAATTAGGTTAAAACTAGATTAAATTTAAACCTTTTTTTAATAAATTAAAAATAGTTTAGAATTAGGGTTTTAATTTCATTTAATTGTCTTACTAAAATCCATAAATACAAAAACTCAAAAATAATTTCCTTTTCTCATTTAACTTAATTAATTTATTAATTGTAATTTAATTTCTTAAGAGGGTCCAACGCCCTCGCATTCCCGACTTTACTTCTTCTCGCATTTTATTTTTATTTCTTTTTTTGTGAATATAATGTAATTGCCCCAAAGCCGTGTAATAGGTTAATTAGACATTTATCTTTCCGCATTATTTTCCATTCAAATCGGGTCTTGGACTAATTTGGCAATGTAGACCCGTGCCTTTGTAATAGCGTAGGACTTTTAATTCCGCATCTTTTTAACTGTTAATAATTTGCATGAAAGAATGAATGCCAAAAATAAAAACAAAGTGTAGATCACTAATGCATGACAAGACAAAAATATCTTAAAGCGACACACAAATCACACACCACCCCTAGGGTACGCCTCATTATTGCCTTGCCCCTCGAAAGGTGGTCGTCGAGTAGGGGATGTTTTAGTAAGTCCTCATGTCCATGAACATGGCATGAGGGTAGCTTCTAAGGTGTCTTCCTATTGCTCTGGTCACCACACTGTCCCGAACCCTCGAATTGACCCGAACACCTCCAACGGTGGTGCTACCTACCTCTCAATGGTGGGATGACACTACTTTAAGGACACTTACACAGACGAATTCCTTAGGGTAGGTAGAGAACTCGTGGATACTTGCTCTAATTTCAAAACAAAAAAAAAACTTCTTTTCACACCGACACTTTTCAAAAAGCTTTCGAAAGCAACTTTTCAAACACTCTTGAGGACCGATACAAGAGCCGAACTGAAATTTTCAAAGAAACTTTTAAACCCACAGTTGAAAAGCAAACAAACAATTTTGAAAACACAAATGAGCAAGTATCTAAGAGCCCATGGATAACCATGGATAGAAAGGGTGCTAACACCTTCCCTTTCTATAAATCTACCTCCCGAACCGAGAGCAATCTCAATAAGGAATTTTTCTGTGCTTTTGTCCTTTCCATTTGGAGAAAATAAAAGACGGTGGCGACTCTTGCTTCCGTGACATTTCGCGAACCAGCGTTTAAACAGTCAGTTCCAGATCCACCGATCACACATATTAATGCATCTGATTCCACCACCATTGTAACCAATGAGTTTTCCAATAAGATCTTCTGTAATAACTATTTTCTTTCCCATAACATAAGAAGTAACCTGGTGGTTGGAAGAAGTAGCGTGAATCTGGAATTCTTTGACGAGAATTGGAAACGTTGGACCCAGCAGACAGTTAAAATACATGTTCCAACCTTGAGCAGTCACGTCTTCATAGATATTGAACCCATTTTCTTGTAGACTCTCAAAATCAATGATCAGTTCAGAGAGAACTTCTAGGTTATCAACAGGAGTGAGAATCGTCCTAATTGGTTCTTCATATTGTTCCGTTGATGAAGATTCAGGAGCACTGAGATTTTTGAGGTTTGAAGAAGAAGCCATTGTTCACACAGGTTTGATGAAGAAGATGAAAAGGGTTTTTGAAAACGAAACTTGAAACATGAGAGAATAGAGAAGATAGTAAAAGTGAATGAATGAAATAGTAACTTTGAGTTTAAATAGGTTTTTGAAAACGTAAGCAGTAAGTAAGAAAATAAGTAATGATTATATGCATTAATGAAAACCTGAGATTAGGGGATTCAGAAAGATATTTGAACGGTTTACCACTGACAAGTGTCTCAATGCATCCAATCAGAGCCTTGGACCCTTCAGAATGTGAATGCGTGTTCAGCCTCAGAAGGTGGCTTGTGAGAGGATGACAGATGTTTGATGATGTGAACTGCACGCCTCTATCCTTGAAATGAAACGTTCAGATCTTCTTGAATAGACTCTGAGGAAACTGTACTTCAAACTTATGAAGGCAAGTTGATCAGACGTTCACAGAAAAAATAAAGTTCTGAGGGTTAAGATATGCAAATAAAACATTTTATTCTGGGCATAACTTCATGCTGAGATGTTTCAGAATGAAATTGAATCTATCTTCAGAAAGAGGTTTTATGAATACATCAGCCCATTGATGGTCTGTGTCAATAAATTTTAAGGTAAGAATTCCTTTCTGAATATAGTCCCTAATAAAGTGATGTTTTATTTCTATATGCTTAGCCCTAGAATGCAAAATAAGATTCTTACTGAGACATATAGCTGAAGTGTTATCACAGAAGATAGGAATGTTACTCTCAAATATGTTGAAGTCTTAAAGTTGACTTTTCATCCAGAGCATTTGAGTGCTACATCCAGCATCTGCTATGTATTCAACTTTTGTTGTTGATAATGCTATTGTGGACTGTCTCTTGCTGGTCCATGAGATCATATTCTCTCCCAGAAACTGGCAGCTTCCAGAAGTGCGTTTACGTTCTACTCTGTCTCCAGCAAAATTAGCGTCACAATATCCTACTAAGCTGTATTCATTGGATTTTCTATAAAACAAACCCAGATTAGTAGTACCCTTCAGATACTTGAAAATTCTCTTAACTGCTGTTAAGTGAGATTCTCTAGGATCTGATTGGAATCTAGCACATAAGCAAACACTGAATAAAATGTCAGGCCTTGAAGCCGTCAGATAAAGGAGAAAACCAATCATTTCTCTATAAACTTTTTGTTCTACCTTTTTACTTACCTCTTCCTTTTCCAGAATACACGTGGGGTGCATTGGAGTCTTTGAGGGCTTACATTCTGAGAGATCAAATTTCTTCAGAAGTTCTCGGACATATTTGCTCTGATGAATGTAAGTTCCTTCTGGAGTTTGGTTTATCTGAATGCCCAGAAAGAATTTGAGTTCCCCCATTAAGCTCATCTCAAACTCTGCCTGCATGCACTTAGCAAACTCTCTTCCCAGAGATGGTTTAGTAGATCCAAAGATGATGTCATCTACATAAATCTGACACACTAAAATGTCATTCTTAAATGACTTACAGAACAAGGTTGTGTCCACTTTCCCTCTGGTGAATTCCTTTTCTAACACGAAGTTACTTAGTCTTTCATACCAAGCTCTGGGAGCTTGTTTCAGACCATAGAGTGACTTCTTTAGTTTGAAAACATATTCTGGGTGTTTTGAATTCTCAAACCCAGGGGGTTGATGCACATATACCTCTTCATCTATATAGCCACTTAGGAATGCACTTTTAACATCCATCTAATACAAAGTGATGTCATTGTTTACAACAAATGATATTAAGAGTCTGATAGATTCTAACCTGGCGATTGGAGCAAAGGTTTCTGTATAGTCTATCCCCTCTTGCTGACTATAACCTTGTGCCACAAGTCGTGCTTTGTTTCTGATGACTTCTCCTTGCTCGTTCAGTTTGTTTTTGAACACCCACTTTATGCCAATGATGTTGAATCCTTTTGGTTTGGGAACCAGATCCCATACATCATTTCTGGTGAATTGATTTAATTCCTCCTGCATTGCCAGAATCCAGCCATTGTCTAGAAGCGCTTCATCAATAGTTGTTTGTTCAATCAGAGATACCAGTCCCATGAGGGATTCTTCAGAGTTTCTGAATGTTGATCTTGTTCTGATTGTATCATCTTTCTTTCCCAGGATTTTATCGTCTGGATGAGCTATGCTGCTTCTGGAAAACCTTTTCTGGAGTTGATCAACAGAATGTGCTGGATTGCTTGTAACATTTCTTTTTGACGTTGTTGGAGCGTCTCTATTGAGAACTTCTGATGATTTGTCTTCAATACCTGTGAATTCAACTTCTATATCTGCAAATAATTCATTCTGCTTTGACTTTTGAGGGTCACGCTTATCATCAAATCTAACACTGATTGACTCTTCAATAATCTGTGTTTCTGTATTGTATACTCTGTACTCTCTTGAGCATTCAGAGTATCCTAACATAATACACTTTTGTGCTTTAGAGTCAAACTTGTTCAGATAATTTTTAGTATTTAGAATGAAACAAGTGCATCCAAATGGATGGAAATAAGAAATGTTGGGCTTTATGTTCTTCCATAATTCATATGGAGTCTTTTCCAGAATAGTTCTTATAGAGATTCTATTTTGAATGTAGCACGCTGTGTTAATTGCTTCTGCCCAGAAGATCTTAGCAATGTTAGTCTCATTGATCATGGTTCTGGCCATTTCTTGCAATGTTCTTATCTTTCGTTCTACAACTACATTTTGTTAGGGAGTTCTAGGACAAGAGAAGTCATGCAAGATGCTTTTTTCGTTAAAAAATGATTCAAAATATTTATTTTCAAATTCCCCACCATGATCACTTCTGACTTTGACAATTCTAAGATCCTTTTCATTCTGAACTTGGTTACAGAAGGTGATGAACACAGAGTGTGAATCGTCCTTGTGTCTTAATAACTTTACCCATGTCCATCTGCTATAGTCATCTACGATCACTAACCCATACTTCTTGCCACTGACAAATGCAATTTTTAATGGTCCAAATAAGTCTATGTGTAGAAGTTCTGATGGCTTAGAGGTGGAAACAACATTTTTGGATTTAAAAGTAGGTTTTGCAAATTTGCCTTTCTGACATGCTTCACACAGAGCATCTGAGCTGAACTTCAAATTAGGAAGTCCTCTGACCAGATTGAGTTTGTTAATCTAAGATATTCTTCTCATACTAACATGCCCCAATCTTCTATGACAGACCCATTGCCCGTTGTTAACAGAAAGAAGGCATTTTACATTCTGACTCTTTAGTTCAGAAAGTTTTATCTTATAAATGTTATTTTTCCTCTTACCATTAAACATGATAGTTCCATCTTTCTGACTAACAGCTTTGCATGAATTTTGATTAAGGATTATATCATAACCGTTATCACTTAACTGACTTATGGATAATAGGTTATGCATTAAACCATCAACTAACAACACATTATTTATGGATGGAAGATTTCCATTACCTATTATTCCAGAGCCAATGATATTTCCTCTTTGGTTGCCTCCAAAGCCCACGTAGCCTCCAGGTTTAAGTTCCATGCTTTAGAACATATGCCTTCTTTCCGTCATGTGACGAGAGCAGCCAGAGTCCAGGTACCATGACTGGTGTTTTAGCCTTGCTGCTAAAGATATCTGCTACATATATAATTTTGTCCTTAGGTACCCATATCTTCTTGGGTCCTGGTTTGTTAGTTTTACCAAAATTCTGGTTCAATTTTGGTTTGACAGAGTAATCATTACTGGTGTATTTGATGTCGTGTGTGTGCCCATATATGAAGTGTGATTTAAGTGGTGTGCGTTTTATGACTAAGTCCATGGCTTTCTTAGGTGTAGGTACCTTACCTTGATATCCTATCCCTTTTCTGCCATTTCTACTAACTCCATAGATCATTGAAGCCATCTTGCTTCTATCTATGTTTTTAGTCAGAAACTTCTGAAAGTTGTGATCATACTCTTTGATGATCTCATCAGCATTACTGGGAGTCTCTGAGATTATTTCCTTATGAGATTTTTGCAAATCATTTCCTAATTTTGAAACTTTTTCTTTTAACTCATAATTTTCTAATCTTAGACTCTCAGTCTTTTCAGAGTCAGAGACAAGTTCCCTTTTCAGGTTCTTGAATTTGACTCTGATTTGCTGATACCTTTCTAGAATTTCATTTAGACTTTCTGCAAGTTCAGCCTTAGTAAAGTTTATAGTGAAGTCATGGAATACCTCTTCAGTGTATGATTCTCAGTCTGACCAGAAGCTTCACTGTCTTCTGACATGTTTGCCATGAGAGCTATGTTTTCTCTTTCATCATTTGACTCTGAGTCAGCTTCAGAGGTGTCCGAATCGTCCCATGTTTCCATGAGGCTTTTCTTCTTTTCCTTGAAGAACTTCTTTTTGGGCTTCTCCTTCTGAAGCCTTGGACAATCACTTTTGTAGTGCCCTTGCTCATTGCACTCATAGCAGATGATGTCCTTGTTATTTGACTTTATGTGTCCTGAAGAACCTTCAGATCTTCTGTGTCCAGAGGAAGATTCAGACTTTCTGTATCTGGATGAGGGTTCATTTTAATTCTCTGATCTTCTAGGATTTCTGAATTTCCTTTGTCTCTGCTTCCACAGTTGATTCACCCTTCTGAGAGGAGAGACAATTCATCTTCTTCTGATGAGGATCCATCAGAGGTTTTTTCCATGGCCTGCAAAACCTTAGAGTCAGATTTTCTGTTAGATTTAATGCTAGTGGCTTACCTTGCTTTTGAGGCTCATCTTCTTCTAGCTCTATCTCGTGACTTCTGAGGGAGCTGACAAGTTCCTCCAGAGATATCTTGTTGAGATCTTTGGCTAGTTTAAGTGCTGTGACCATTGGCCTCCATTGCTTAGGTAGACTTCTGATGATCTTCTTTACGTGATCAGTAGTAGAATATCCTTTGTCAAGAACCTTCAGCCCAGCAACAAGGATCTGGAATCTTGAGAACATTGCTTCTATAGATTCACTATCTTCTATCTTGAATGCCTCATACTTCTGAATGAGCGCAAGGGCTTTGGTTTCTTTGACTTGAATGTTGCCTTCATGCGTCATTCTCAGAGAGTCGAACATATTTTTGGTTGTCTCTCTGTTTGAGATTTTCTCATATTCTGAGTATGAGATAACACTGAGAAGTATTGTTCTGGCCTTATGATGATTTCTGAAATCACGTTTTTGCTGGTCAGACATTATTTTTCTGTCTATCTTCTGACCACGTCCATCCACTGGATGTGTGTATCCATCAGTTACCATATCCCATAGATCAGCATCATGGGCCAGAAAGAAGCTCTCAATTCTATCTTTCCAGTAGTCAAAATTTTCCCCATAAAAGACTGGAGGTTTGCCACTGATTTTGTCCCTGTCTTCGTGATAGTCATTGCTGATGTTTTGGCTTGGTCCCACCATAGTGTTTTCTGAAGCTTGGATCTTGTACTGACACGGTTAAGTTTATGAACTCATAACCAGACGCTCTGATACCAATTGAAGAAGTTAAAAACACAAGAAAGGGTGGGGGGGTGAATTGAAAACTTGAAATCAAATGTGCAATGACATGGTATTTTTATCCTGGTTCGTTTGATATCAAACTACTCTAGTCCACCCGTCAAGGTGATTTCTCCTCTCTCCAACGAGGTCTTAATCCACTAATCACAAATAGATTACAATCACTACTTTGACAACTATCAAATTCCTCTTGAGTACAACCACAATCCGGTTAATCTCAAGGAACAATTGTCTTAATCAAAGATACAAGAATTCTGTGTAGATGTTTTTCGTTACAAAAACAGTTTTCACAACTGTGATAATTTACACAATTTTAGAGCATGGAAAATACTAGAGAAAGCTTGCAGCATTTTTGAATTGTATTGCAGTAGCGTTGGCAAAATCGCAAACAATTTGATCTCTTAGCTTGTATTTATAGGTAATGGAATTTTTTCCAACTTTAAGCGTGATAATGGTCATGAACGCAGTTTCCATTTTGAGAAGATCCTGTCTGAATGAAGCCGTTGTAATTGATGATGTCTTGATTGAATAGTAACGCTTCAGAATATTACATCCTTGCCTGCTGCTGATGCTTCAGAACATTGATGACTTAGATTATAATCCTTCTGTTCAGAATCAGAGTTTACTTCACTTAAGCGTAGGTTCTGATAATCATTCTTCAGCGTAAATTCTGATTACCTCAGCGTGTAGCTTCTATAGCTTAACTTCTGATGATGCTTTGGTCAGAACTTCTGCATACAGAATAACATAATTTTAGGGTGCATATTTTTTCTTTGTATTTGTTATCATCAAAACTCTAACTAAGGGTTGTAGAATCAAACTATGTTCTAACAAGGTTTTCCTCAAAGATTCCAAGATTGTGAAGAATTCCAGGATGACGAGATCAATGATGATGGCCATTTCGTTCACTTTACGCTTATGGCCAAATCTGGGCCCGTTAGCATGAAAGAGGTATTAAGTGATCCAAAGTGGGTATGTGCGATGAAAAATGAGCTGGAATTGATTGAAAAAAATAGTACTTGGGAGTTGGTTGATCTATTGGAACGAAAGAAGCCAATCAGTGTGAGATTGGTCTATAAAGTGAAGGAAAATCCCAAAGATGAAATAGTCAAGCATAAGGCTTGATTAGTTGCGAAGGCAAAGAGAAGGTATAGCCTTTTATGAGGTGTTTGCACCAGTTGCTAGATTTGAAACCATACGACTGGTTATTGGTATTGCGAATTACAACAATTGATCGATATATTAAATGAATGTGAGATCCATGTTATTGAATGGTCCGCTTGAGAAGGACGTTTATGTAGAACATCCCCTTGGATTTGTTGTGACAAATCAAGAAAGAATGGTCTACAAACTGAAGAAAGCACTTTACAGTTTGAAGTAAGCTCTTAAAGCTTGGAACAAACGCATCGATGATTTCCTAGTTAATGTTGGCTTCAAGAAATATGTGTCCGAACATGGTGTTTATATGAAGTCGGATGCAAATAAAGATGTGATCATACTTTGCCTATATGTGAGTGATTTGTTGATCACATGAAGCAATGAGATGATTATTTTTAAGTTCAAGAGTGAACTTATGAAAGAATTTGAGATAAGTGACTTTCGCATTATGACATACTTCCTTCACATAGAGTTCCACATGTTAAAATTGGGACTGCTCATGCACCAAAGAAAGTTTTCACTTGAGATATTGAAGAGTTGTGATATGGAACATTATAATGTTGCCAATGCACCGGCTGAAACAAGGTTGAATCTATCCAAAGGTGATTATGAGCAGAATGTGGATCCAACACAATACAGAAGATTGATTGGATCATTACATTACTTGTGTAATACGCGGCCAGATTTGACGTTTAGTGTCGGTGTTGCGAGTAGATTTATGGAGAGACCGAAAGGGTATTACTTGGAATAAGTTAAGAGGATCCTAAGATACCTCAAAGGAAATCTTGGCTGCGAAATTCTCTTTCCCACAACAGATACGGGCAGAAAATGCGATTTGCTTGGTTATACTGATTCCAATTGGTGTGGAGACAAAGATGATTGAAAGTCTATTGATGATTATATCTTTATATTAGGAGGAGCACTAATATCATGGTGTTCTAAAAAGGATCTGATGGTTGCACTCTCCTCTTATAAGACAGAGTATATCGCTGCATCGTTATGTGCGTGTCAAGCCGTATGGCTTATGAATTTGTTGGAGGAGCTGGGCAGCAATGTACGAAAAATTTCCATACTCTTGGTTGATAATGTTTCAGCCATTAACCTTGCGAAGAATCCCATTGTACATGGGAGGAGAAAGTATATTGATATGAGGTTCCATTATTTGGGGGATCTGGTGAGTGAAGGCAAGCTGAGATTGAGATATTGTCGAAGCAAAGAACAAGTTACTGATTTA